>JAGSMR010000006.1:2575000-3172500 GCA_029286605.1 Sericinus montela
ACTATAGAGCGAAAAAATCAAGGGACCAAGTATTGAACCCTGCGGAACATCCCTTGTAACAGCGCAGGATTCAGATACTATTTTCTTGCCGCTTTCATCTACCACTTCAACAATTTGCCTACGATCTTTAAAATAGCTACGAAACCAATCTATAGTTTCCGAGCTTAATCCATAGTAATTTAATTTAGAGAAAAATAACTGCCTATTTAACGTGTCAAATGCACGGGAATAGTCTAGAAGAACTAGAATTGTAACCATACCAGAATCCCGAGCACTTAAAACATTATCCACTACATCGGCCAACGCAGTTGTAGTGCTATGTCGTTGCCTAAAGCCAGACTGTACACTGGGTAGAATTTCATTTTGGTCTAAATAATGAGTTAACTGATTACAGACAGCTTTTTCTAAGATTTTAGACAAACAGGGTAATGCGCTAATAGGTCGCAGGTCTTTAAAATTCGTAATATTATCTGTCTTGGGAATTCGCTTTATTAAAGCAGTTTGCCAATGTTTGAGAGATGTTTTAGTTTTCAGCGAACTATTCATAATTACCGTAATAACATTTAAAGAGTATGGGAGAGTAGATAACAGCATTTCCAGTGAAATTTCGTCCAACCCAATAGCATTAGACTTCAAATCATGTAGGATTTTTAAAACTGTATTACTATCTATTTCATTAAATTCAAAAGTTTTTGAGCTAAATTTATGTGTTTCGAAGTAGTTGATGGCGGATTGAGAAGCAAAATTTTGGCCAGGAACGTCAAGGAAATGTTTATTAATCTTTTTTGGGTCACACAGATTGTAGGGTAGACAAGTATTATGTTTATTTTTTATATTTATTTCACGATTTAGGTGCGTCCATAACGTTTTGGAGTTTCTAATATTACAATTAATGTACGTATTAAAATATGCAGCCTTTTCGTTATAAATAGCAGTCACGACCTGTTTTTTTAATTGTTTATAATAATTTACATGTGAATCTATTTTTGTTAAACGTGCCCTTGAATGTGCTCGATCACGGAGTCGCATCATTAATTTGACTGTATATGTTAACCAGGGACGATATTGTTCCTTAATATAGCCTTTTTTCATCGGAGCTAATAAGTTATATACTGATAATATTATTGAATTAAATTCGGCAACCATAACATTAACGTCTTGCACATTCACTATGTTTTCCCAATTTATACCATTAAAAGTTGGTGAAATTGTTCAGGATTAATATTTTTAATTGGTCTATAAAAAACAAGTCGCGGTGGACATTTGTGCGTAGTAAGATTGACTTCGCATGATATGAACGCATGATGGCTTAAATCAGGTATGTAATCTACTTCTACTTTGTTTATGGATACGTTAGAAAGTATTAGATCCAACAGTGTTTTGCAGTTACTTGTAAAATGCGTGGGTTCATTAACATATTGTTTAAGATTATTTATTGAAATGAATTCATCTAACATTTTAGTATTACGGTTGGATTTATCCAAATAGTTGATGTTAAAATCGCCAAGAAGTAGTAAATAATCATACGACGCGAACGTGTTTATTGTATCAGAAAGAGCATCAATAAAATTTTGCACTTGAAGCCAAGGTGGTCGGTACGCAGTGCCAATTATGACAATTTTACCATTAATTTTGGCACTTAGCCACATTTGTTCTACAGACTGCGATATGGGGTAGGGTAGATTACGTACTGGTAAACCGCGTCTAATGTGAAACCTACACCGCCACCACGAGAACGAACTTCTGCCGGCCTAGGAGTATGTCGCAAGTGGTAACCAGGCACACAAGGTGCCCTTCCTTCTTCACCTGCCCTGAGCCAGGTTTCACTTAAAGCCAACAGGTCAACTCTCTGACGATCCATAGCTACCACGAACTCATCATGATGCGTACCGAGTGATCCGGGATTCAAAAAACCAACTTTTAATTTCTGCGGCCTAACCATCATTTAAGAAAAAGAATAAAAGACATCTTTGATTAAGGTCTAAATTAACTAAGTATTTATCATACACTGTAGCTACATATTGAGGTATTATATTATATATACATAACATTATAGATATAGTTAGTGCTATGCAACAATAATACAAATAATAATATATGACGTAGTCAATACTAAACTTACACAAATATATATATAATATATCTAGCTGAATTATGTTATGGAAATTTGATGCACTACACTAAAACAGCTAATTTCACATCTGATTGTCTCTGCGATTTTTAAAACTTAGTCTTATCCCACTATACTTGGTTAAATACTACGAATAACACTTGTTCCACTTATCACTGTTATGGTTAATGGAAATAAACATTCACTTGTAAACAAAAACTTATTTAACTATTTATTAGACCCATATATGTAAGACCGATATTACTGCCCTCCGCGCACACTCACTCGCCCCCCCACCTCCTCCAACACCCAATGCTGGGCAAGGGCCGTATCTCAAATATTTGAGACTGATTAGAGGAGGGCAATTCTGCCTAATGGCGGACTGCATTTAGTTATTATTTCCCAAATGAACATATTTCAATATTTTCCCTAACCGACGAGCTATAGGTACATGAAATTTAAAAAAGAAATCGATCGGACTACCGACCGACCGATGATGATGTTAAGATCAACCCAATTAATTTGTCATTTAGTGTGTTCGTTGTATTTAATAAAAATAGTTTTACTGACCATGTATTTTTCGGGAACGATTATGTAAATTCTGAACGATAATCCTGTCTGTACCGAGTTTTGTTCAAATTTGTTTAGCTTTTTGGTGTGCTTAAGTAATAAACATCCAAAATACAAATTATCACACTAATATCAGTGTAATATTAATAGGATTCAAGTTTTGAATGTTTCGCCATGAACTGGTTGGGTTGTAATCAATAACTTATAAGAGGACTATGATATAATTGTTTTGTTACATTTTTCTCCTTGGCGTTACTTTAACCGTGAACTTGACTTAGGCGTTAAAGAAATCAGAACTAAGTCTTTTATCGGTTCCGACCTCTATATCTCACATGCAATGTAGGATTAAATTATTTACGGAAACATGGTAATGTTAAAAGTCACGATAGCCGAGTTGTTGGGTGGTCGGAATTTCGAGTAGAGAGACCCGAATTCGATCCCCAGGTGGCTGTACCAATGAGTTTTTCAAAAACTTATGTACGAATTTCATCGTTGGCTTGGACATAAAGACGGCGACGGCCTCACCACCTGTCACGTTGTCCGGAAAAATATCTTCGGTGGAAGGTGGGTCAAAGGGACATAATTGTCTAGACTTGACCTCTGTCTACCCCTGTATTGGGAATTGCGTGAAGATATTTTTTTATGGCAATGTTGTATGTGTACAAATGTATGTATGGTTTCTAGAAAATTGTTTATTTAATTTAATACGCATTATTATTTTTATATACTCATTAACGCCTTACTTTACGTTTTATCCTCTTTATTTTTTATCCGCTTCTATACCATGGTTGTCTGGAAGAAATTGCTTATAGTAATAAGACCGCCATTTTTACTATTGTGTTGTTCGTTGTACCTATTTTTAATCTTTGATATATCAATAAATAAGTAAATTATTATGTAAACATTTTCCAAGTAGCATATTACCAACCGGAGCTCTAGACAATATAGTCCTTTACACCCACAGAGCTTATTTAGCACGTTACACGTGGTGAGCCCATCGTCTTCTTAGTATCCACGCCAAAGGCACAATTTATTTTCACAGATACAGACATACAAATATTTGTATGAATCATTTATTTAATATTAATTTATATTTATTTAAACTACAATTTTTATTATTATTTTATTTGAACCGAAATTTTGGTCTGGTATCTTTCGAGATCCATCTGTCGGTCGCCAATTGCATTTGTGAAAATGAATTTCCATTTGAAAGAAAAAAGGTTGGAAATTCTTACGCCATACCACATGACTACAGTAATAAGATTTAAAATCTCACTTAAACTTATGAATAAAATTTTCTTGGATGCTCTGCCTTAACAAAGTATTGACATGATCTTTATAACTCTAGCGTTGTTTGGATGCCCCTATACTGAGTCGATGTTTTTTAAATAGCATAAAATAATATTGTACATTATTAAGAGGCCTAAAGGCGATGAATGGTTGCGCTTGTAGCGACCACGAAATTCTTACATTATGACCGCCACAAGTACCGAGGTCGCGACTTTATTGACTACTGATATTGTTCTAGGCGAAATTGCTTTACTTTTTAATTGTATTCATTTGGTATAAATATGACTGTATGCGAGTCAAATTTATCAGTCGACCGAGTTCGGTTTCGAAGTGATCTAGTTCGCCAGAAAAAACACAGACCACGTTCAAAATGAAATCGCTGGTGGTGTTCTTCGCTCTCACCGCTGTGGCATGCGGCTCCATAATACCCTGGGCGCAGCCTGCGCATCACGCTGCTCTGGTTTTAGATCCCCATGGACGTCCTCTCGACACTGCTGAAGTGATCAACGCTCGCGCTCTACATCTGCAAGCCAAAGCCTTGGAGGGTCACGGTGCTGTTGTACACTCAGGCATCGCACCCTTTGCCGTCGCCCCCGTTGCGCACTCCGTGGTCGCCCCTGCCGTGGTCGCCGCTCCTGCTGCCGTGTCTCACCAGTCTCGTGTGGATGTCCGCACAAGCCCTGCTATTGTCACCGCTCATGCAAGTCCCGTTGTTGCTGCACACAGCGTTTACGCTTCTCCTCTTTTGGGACACTCCGCTCTCGGATACGCCGGCCACGGACACCTCCTGAAGAAGCGTTCTTTGGGTCACTACACGTACGCCGCCCCCATCGTCGCACACGCAGCTCCAGTCTACGCCGCCGCTCCCGCCGCCGTCTCGCACCAGTCCCGCGTGGACGTCGTCTCTAGCCCTGCTGTCGTCTCGCACGCCGTGTCCGCTCCAGTGGTCGCTCACGCAGCGGTCGCTCCCGTTGTAGCGCACGCTGTTGCGCCCGCCGCCGTCTCCCACCAATCCCGTGTTGATGTCCGCACCAGCCCGGCAGTTGTAAGTCATGCCGTTGTCGCACCCGTCGCGCACGGCATTGTGTCCGCTCCCCTCGCGCATGGTGTGGTAGCTGCTCCCTTAGCGCATTCAGGATTCCTCCACTCCTCTCCCCTGGTTCATGGCTGGTGAAGAACGAATATGACGATCTAAGATTACCAAAACAAAAAAAATAACTTATAAATAAATATAAAATAATAAATATTTTTTCTTTGTTTTACTTATAGTTAGTTAACTATTATTTACTATCTCCCCCTCATTTTATTTCGTAACGACATTTTATTACGACAATTAAAGACCGCTATATTATTTATATATTTTATATGTTTTTGGACGGATAGCCTTAGTCTAGAAAGACACGTACATATTTCATTTTGTTAATGGAACGGAATCGAAAAATAAATTCTAAATCTGAATTATGTTTGAACTCTGCGCTTAAAGCAGTTAGAGTAAAGAAGTATTTTTTTCCTTGTGAAGAGGATGACGTTGCTTTTACAGGGTTCACATATATTCTTGACTTGCACCAGCGATTTAGCGTACTGCCTACGGTTTGGAGTCGGATGTAGATCATGTAGTCACTTGAATCGACAGCGAATAATGCCAACTCCACTCCGGCCATTTGGAGAAATCGCTAATGTAAAGTGAGAAGTCGGAGAAAGGATTGAACCCTTAAGAAAATCAACCCTTATGGGTCGGACTTACTGAGAAAGAACCCCCTTGGCTTCGAAGCGGAGGATACGATTTGACAGGCAGTATTGTATGATATGTACAGCTTATAAATTAAGCCATTGTGCCCGACTTTGTCTGCCCGCACCTTTGAAAGAAAAGAAGAAAGACCCTTTGGCCCGTACTAAATTGAGGACTCTTGAAATAGATCAGTTAAAGCTTGAGTATAAACTCTGTTAAACGGTGTATTTGTTGGGTGCACGAGTTTTTAGCTCGATAGCCAAACAGCTCGACGGGAATAATATTTGATGATTGGGCGCTATTATTGAGTTTAGCCATATTGATGTTGCCGTTCATAGATTTTCCCCAGGTGATTGAGGAGACATAGGGGTTAGGGGACATAGGGGGCAGACATAGGAGGGTTTATAGCTCGAGGCCTGGTTTTTGGGCTTGATAATAATATGGGTCTCCTTCTAGGTAAGGAGCTGCTGGGCCCTCCTGCCCAGCAGCTCCGTTGAAGTTTGCTACTGAAAGCGTGGTTGCGAAAAGCTTTGATAAGTTTGCACTGCTCTCCTTACAACGGCCGAAATATAGGTGCCGGCGGAGCCATAGTGGGCCAAAAGCCAAGATTCGCCGCGAAGTTGACGGTTAGCCAATTTCATTACAAGTAAGCCATTCCAAGTTTTCACTCGTATATGTAAAGGAAGTAGTAGTATTAAAAACACATTTAGAAAAAACATAAGCTTATACGTCCATGTTATGAAAGTAAACATTAGTAAACGGTAACAAATGAATTAAAAGCGAGTGAGAAGTTTCAGTGAGAAGAAGCTATTTGAAAGTAATTTCTTAAGTTGAGGGACACTGGTGTGAAATAGATAAATAGATGATTATCTGCAATATGCTACGTGGTATTAAACGATCTATTTGAACAATTTTAATAAGAATTTTTCTTATAAATACTTTTAAGAGTAGGTATTGATAACAGGGCAGACTTCTGCAAGCCGAAAAGGAGTGTACATTGATCTCTTTTGTTAAGTAACGCAGGGCAGTCTGTTTTCACATCAACATCACATACATTGCTGCTAAAGCAGGTTTGAGATAAGGAACAAAGAAAGTACTACGAACACTCAGAAACGAAATAACTTAGAAAAAGTGGTTATTTACACGTACATTAAGCCGTCCGGGAATTGAACCCGGGACCTCAGAGCTGGCGTTACCTTCATTCGTTACCTTTTTCGTCCACGAAGGTCGTAGATTAATAATCATATAATTTATATTTGCGATTGTTGTCACATGGTGAAGTTGCATTGCATTAAAATTCAGAGACTGTCTCCCACGTTTTAGTTGAAATTTTAAATATCTCTGTTTTACGACATTGGGGGCATTGGCTATATCCACCAACAAAACCATTAAAAACGATAAAGCCTTCTATGCATAGAAATGTATCTTTGTGGATTTGTTAAGTTTGAAGTTTTACTTAAAAAACTGTTTTATTTGTTAACTGTTATTACTAATAAATTTAATATAGCTAAATGCTTTTTATAATTAATTAAATATGTACAAAATTCGCTAGTTAAATATTATATTACACTCCATAACGATGCATATAATTCTATTATATAAAGGCCTTCGAATAACTATTTAGAGGTGGTACAACTATGTCCCCCTGTAATAATTGAAGTGAATGGAGCTTTATAAAGACTTATAAGGTAAATAAGGAAACAGTGCAATACTGAGTTATCACTTTTATTGTAATAGGATTAGAGTTAAAAGTGATTGCTATTGTAGAATCGATGTCGAGGTGTTGACGCTGCCCTTGTTGATATTTCTTTAGCCAGTTTTGTAGCTATCTAACGCCCTACTATATATTGGGTCTATGACGTTAAAACTAGGATAACGCCTACCAAACTGGTATATAAGCCATGATTTGTCAGGACCACATTACAGTTGCTCTCTGAACTGATAACAACACAGACCACAATGTTCAAGTTGGTGGTGTTGTCTTCCGTGCTAGCCCTCGCGGCCGCAGATCCCAAGGCTATCGCTCCATGGGGTCTGGCAGGTCTTGGATTAGGCGCTCCTCTAGTTTCTGCCATTCATGCGCCTGTTGCTGCCCCCTGGGCAGTTGCAGCACCTGCTCTTCGCCCATACAACTACAGAGGACCCCTTTCGCTTGCACCTGGGCAGCCCGCCAGTATCTTGGCTGCTGATGGCAGACCTTTAGACACCCTTAGTGTCAACTTGGATCGTGCTGCTCATCTGACTGCGAGAGCTGTAGATCATTCTGGACACCACCTCTTAAGAAAACGCTCAGCTCCCCTTATAGCGGCAGCTCCTTTGGCAGCGGCGTGGTCTCACTCTGCTCGTCTGGACATTCCCGCTGCTCGTTTAGTAACACCAGCTCATCTAGCCAGTCCTGCTATCGGTCACCTTGGTTGGCGATCATCAATTGCTCCGTGGGGCTTGGGAGTATGGGGTCATGGAGTAGGTCTTGCACACTGGTAAAATTATATACAATTAAAAAATAAAGAGAGTTACTTATATAATTCGGACCTTGTCAATTTTTATTTCTATTTTCTAAAATCATACATGCATCTTCCTGGTCATACCTCACTTAGTTTAAACTAATTTTACTATGATTTAACCAACTATTCATTTTTTTTACAATAAAATATGTGATAAAATATATATGTTTCAATAATTTCTGGGATTCTTACCACTAAACCAATATTAAGGAGGATCGAGGTAGACAAAGACTAACTTTTAAAAACCAGGGGAGGGTCAGGAGTACTCGGATATCTAGACGTACCTGTATGAAGAAAAGCTATTTGAAAGGAACAAAAGAGGTATGTGATCGTGGCACTCTGAGATCTCTTTTTTTCTCTGGCTACCGTCGTCATGAGGGATATAACAAAATGATAATTTAAATCCATATTTTTACACAAAGCTCCGGAAGTCGTGGTAACAACGACGGACTTTAAAATCTCCTCTCATTTCTCTTCACTTCGTTTCGGAATCATATAAAAGTGGATATTTGTAAACAAAATAGTAATGAGCTGATAATTGCGGGAGATTTTCCTTCTTCATAATATTTACATATTTATTACATCATTACAAAAGTCAATAATAAATAAATATCTTCACACAATTCCCAATACAGGGTAGACAGAGGTCGAGTCTAGACAATTAAGTCCCTTCGACCCACCTTTCACCGAAGATAAAAGTGGTTTTACTACATTGACCCGACCGGGAATCGAACCCGAGACCTCGATATGGCGCACCTTCAAAAACCAGTGTTTTCGCTACTCGTCCACGGAGGTTGTCAAATGTTTCTGATGAATGCTTCTGATACTAACATAGAAGGTAAAGACCTTGGCGTCGTTTGTGTAGTATTACACTGTCGCCTGTTTCAGCTGCTAACAGCGGTAACAGTTTTTGTGTTAGATTTAAAGGGTAGACACAGCCAATTTATTCACGGGCAATGACATGTTCCATCACATTCTCTGATAGAAACAACGCATTGCACATGCGTTGTTTCTACCTGCTTCTTTCTTTTGATAAAGTTTTGAAGTAGTTACTTGAAAACTTAGACTTAGCTACATAAAGGTATTGAATTTCTTGTGCTAGTTAAATACTTCTTTACCTCTTGGGGTAGGGTATTATTCAAAAATATTTTCTTCAATTCTAAATGAAAATGTTAATTATAACGTAGTTACAGTAAAACATTTAGGTTTTGTTGCTATCAGTAGTAGGTTTATATATTTGGCATAATAGAATTTTAAAAGATTTTACAAAAAAGCAATTTTATTCAACGCCTTATAAAATATTGACTCACAAATACTGAATATAGTACTGTTCATTATTAACTCTCAAAATTTTGCTGTTTGCTGTGTTAACAGAAAATTAATATTACTACTGTTATTCGCAAGTAGTGTTTTATTATATATAAATTCATAGATCGCGGATGACTTTCAACAGTATAAATAAATATAAATATCTTCACACAATTCCCAATACAGGGGTAGACAGAGGTCTAGTCTAGACAATGAAGTCCCTTCGACCCACCTTCCACCGAAAATATTTTCGGGACAACGTGACAGGTGGAGAGCCCGTCGCCGTCTTTATGTCCAAGCCAACGATGTAATTCGTACATAGGTTTTTGAAAAACCCATTGGTACGAGCCTGCCACCCGGGGATCGAACTCGGGTCTCTTGACTCAAGATTCCGACCACCCAACCACTCGGCTATCGTGACTTAACTTACATTTTCCGATGTTTTTATAAAACGAGAATCAAGAAATCAGGCGTAATAGTCAAAGACATACCAAGGTAGATTCTAAATAGCTTAATTTTTAAAAAATTTCCGTATCGGGTGAAAAAACAGAAAATACTTTCAAAACATTATGATATTCCTGTGAGTAAAAAGTACGGTCTTCTCCATTTCTTACTCTGTCAGCATGGCGAAGGACTATTCTTATTTTACTTACTCTGCCACATTGCTTGTTTATACACATTGAAGCAGTTTGCTGTTGCGTTTTGATGGTAATTTTTTATTTTTCAAAATAAACTATCGTTATACCTAATCTGATTACGCTTACTAGGGTAAAGTAATTAAAGGTTTTCTAATAAACAATCCCACGAAACATAGAAAGAAAATGCTTTTTTATTTTTAACCTCACAGTTTTTTTTAACAGATAAGTAAAATATTCAGTAATAGAAGATAGTTCTACATTATCTGGGGAGTACTATAATCGTTGTTTTCGACAATGACTCATTTCAAAAGCATCTTCTTATGAAATGACTTAATTCATTATGTTACGCTTGTTTGCTATTTTCGTTTCATCGCATTTCAAATGACGATGCCTAAGTTTTCATCAGAATAATTGTGTGGCAATTCAAGCTTATAAAACTGCTCATGGTTTATAGTATGTGAAAATAACTATGGAATGTTGCAAAATAAAATGAAGTAGTGAATAAAATTTCCAAAAGTAATCCAAAATAAATTTTATCAAACTAAAGCATTAAAAAATGTTAAAAACCTTTAAATATTTTTTGTGAAAAATGTAAAATATCCGTTTATAAAATAACAATTGTTTATCGGTGTCTTTACTATAGTCTCTAAAAATATGAAACGAAGTGGCAATTTTTTTGCGTTTGTCTACACTCTTATTACAGTACAAAAAGGTTGCATTAAGTATATAAACTAATCTTCGATGTCATATTAAAAAACAATACAACCTTAATACCGCCTTAAGGAGCAAGGCACTGAAACGTTAAAAATAACAACGATAAAATATAGATTTTCTGGCATAATTAAGTAACGTTCCTTAGTTCATTATCGATGTTTCACTTGAAATTAATGACCTCTATTAATTAATGCATGGTTAAGTATTTAAATTTATAATAAATTATATATAATAAAAGTCTATATACTTATTAATTTCTGCAAGTAAAAATTTATATATTTTTGTAAAATCCTTGAAACATTATTAATGTTCCCAAAGTATGTTCTATGTAGTATGTTGCTAAATAAAATACCGATTTAATTACTTATTGTACAAAACAATATAGAAATAAGTTCCCAAGGGAGTCGTAAGATACGAGTTAGAGAAATACCGAATAAACCGTAATATGCCAACCTTATAAGCATGTAAGATTACTAGGTCTGCAGACGGCTACAGAGCAGTATCGGACTTATCTATATATTGATTTGAACGACTTCATGATTATTTACTTCCAGCTGAAATAATTGCTAATCTTACTTCTTTTTGGTTACACATGGCTGCTGAACAAGTATGCTGTGCAAGTAATCGTATTACCTGCCTTCTTCAGAGATAAGTCAAAATAAGAAAAATAAGAATAAAGCCAGGATAGCTGAGAAGTTGGATGATCGAAATTCGAGTCAAGAGACCCGAATTCGATCCCCAAGGCTCGTACCAATGGGTTTTTTGAAAAGCCTATGTACGAATTACATGCTGGCTTGAGCATAAGACGGCGATGGGCTCACCGGTCACGTTGTCCCAAAAATGTTTTCGATGGAAGGTGGGTCGAAAGGAGTTAATCGTCTAGACCTCTGTTTATGTATTGGGAATGGCGTGAACATATTTTTTATGCTTTCCACGAGTGCGTTGCTACAGACTGAACAGCTTTACTGTTCGTAGGTAATAAACATTAATGTAGATATAACAGAAAGTGAGAATTATTAACTATAGCGAAACAATGAGATTAATTTTGTTAAATTGTATATTCTTGTAAATATCAATGTAATTGTTTCTAGTCAATTTAATGATGTTTTTCTACAACTAAATATTCCACGCATGATCGTGTAACTTTAACATGTGTTTTCTTTTCAATTATTACCTATTAAACAATTATTTCGCCAATTTTACCACATTTAAATTGGTTTTTGGTTGCAGTCATTTTATGAAACTTAACAAAATTTAATATAATAATGATAAGTGTTTAGTTTATTTTCATGTTAAGATATTCACTTTTACAAAACACCTATATGGCGAAACTTAGAAAAACAAAATATCATACAAAACAATTTTATTTTCTTATATTCTAATAATTTTACTTCCAGAGAGAGTAATGCACAAATTTATTCAAATATATGCGGCATTACTCGCTTTATGTTGGTTTTGTGTGAGTTTGTTGATTTAAGGTATTAAATTAAGCATTAGACTTTACATATTAGTCCTGCAAAAGTTTTAAATCGAATGTTCTTTGTGGTTGCAATGTAGGCAGTGTGTAGAGGTACATTAAATATTATTCTGAAATAATAAGCGTAAGGGTAAATTCTGAAAAAATTTCTTTATTTACAACGGCTTTTTCAGTATTTGCATGAATTTAAAATACATGAGTGATTGCTGAGTGGGTGTAAGCATAGGGGGCCAAATGGGCAGTGGTGGCAATAGGTGCAGCATAGGTGAGGGGAACTGCGTGTTGGATCAGTGGGGTGGCAACGCGGGCGAAGGGAGCTGCAACGATTGGAGCAACGACGGATCGCTTCTTCAGGAGATGAAAACCATTGTTCAAAGCCTTCGCAGTGTAATGAGCAGAGCGATCCAAGTTCACGTCCAGGGTGTCAAGAGGCCTGCCGTCGGCCGCTAGAATGCTAGCGGGTTGACCTGGAGCCAAAGACAACGGTCCACGGTAGTTGGAAGGCGCCAGAACTGTTGCACTGTAGGCAATTGGTGCGGTGTAGGCTAGAGGCGCGATCAGACCAGCGGAAGCGGCAGCCAACAGGCAGGACAACACCACCAGCTTCATCATCTTGTAAGTGGTCTGTGTTGTTAACTGGACGAGAAGACACTGATGCTGTGACATACTACAGATCTCCTTTTATACATATAGCCTGAGGTAACATTGACAAGCGTCACCGGAATGCATCGCTGACCCTGACAAGACAACTTTTGCAGGACAACTAAAGTCCTATATTTACTAAGGCAATAATAATATACTTTGTGACAGTTTCTATTGACAACTGATGTTTAAATTGATTAATTTATTTTAAACAAAATACTGTATCACTACATTATAATATTATAATTTTCAAAGGCATGTTCACTTACTACTGGGTGTCATTTGTCACAGTTTATGCATAGTGACTTATCTGTTTATTTTGCACTTTACTTTTTTAAATTTCTTCATAATAATTATTGGGTTTTTCGACTTACATACAGTAACTGAAGCGCATTGGTGTATGCTATTTGCAGATGACATTGTGCTTATCGGAGAAAATACACTTGAGGTCCAGAGGAAGCTGGGAAAATGGCAAGAAAAACTGGAAAGTGTCGGATTAAAAATAAGCAGAACCAAAATCGAACATATGTTCTTTCAGTGGTCCATTCAGTTTTTCTCATATTGCCTTGGATGGTGTTCTCCTACCAGTCTGCTCCGAATTCTGTTACCTTGGGTCAGTGATCCAAAATGACGGCAATATCGACCGGGACGTAAAGAATAGAATAAATGCGGGATGGATGAAATGGCGACAGGTCTCGGGAATAACTTGCGATCCACGCATGCCTCTTAAACTTAAGGGCAAAGGTAACAAAACGATCGTGAGACCTGTCGTATTGTACGGATCAGAGTGCTGGGCAACGAAAGTGACGGATGAAATAAGAGTGCACGCTGCGGAGATGAGAATGTTGAGATGGATGTGTGGAATGCCTAGAAAGGATCGGATATAAGGGGAAGCTTGAAAGTAGCATCAGTGACAGAGAAAATGAAGAGTGGTAGGTTAGCATGGCTCGGTCATGTAATGAGGAGGGAAGAATGTAACATACACAAAAGAATGTTAGCGATGAATGTATATGGACGAAGAGCTATGGGGAGACCAAAAAAACGATGGATGGATTGTGTGAAAGAAGACATTAGAAAGAAAGGAGTGAGTATTGAGATGACGGGAAATAGAGGTGAGTGGAAGAAGAAGACATGTGCCGACCCCACGTAGCATGGGATAAGGGCCGGAAGAAGAAGAAGAAGAAGAAGATACATAATACACTACCTGACGGGGTAGCCAGAGAGATCTGATCGCCAAATGCCCCGATCTTTACATACCTGTTTCGCTGTTCAAATTCATCATTGTCATTGTATATATATATATATATATATATATATATATATATATATATATATATATATATATACATATATATATATATATATATATATATATATATATATATATATATATATATATATATATATATATATATATATATATATATATATATATATATATATATATATATATATATATATATATATATATATATATATATATATATATGTGTGTGTGTGTACCGTACCAATGGGTTTTTCAAAAACTTATGTACGAATTATATACTTGGCATCCTGGACATTAAGGTGGCGACGGGCTCACCACCTGTCACCTTTTCCCGAAAATATCTACGGTGGAAGGTGGGTCGAACTGTCTAGACCTAGACCTCTGCCTACCCCTGTATTGAGAAATGCGTGAAGACATTTTTTAAATATATAATTAACAGTATATATAATTAAAAGTTTTCTTTAAATAACAATGTGTTTTGTGGCTTAATCCATATCAATAAAGACGTCGACATGTTCATCAAATGTCATATTGTCCTCCTAAAATAAGCTCATGTGATATTTAAATCGACAGGACTAAATATTGTAGAGCTCTGGCTTCTCCTGGTATATATAAACTGACAATATTAACAATTTTGTTTGGTTTTACCACTTTAGTAAACTGTCACTCCTACTTCTTTATGAGTACGTCTATATGAATGAGAATTTTTAAGAAACCGCTTAATAGATGTATCTTATGAAAATAATGCTCATACCTATGGTATTTTCAAAAACTTATATACGATTTATTTCATTTTCTTGGACATAAAGTCGCCGACGAGCTAACCACCTATCATGATGTCCCAAAAATGCCTTCGGTGGAAGGTGGGTTGAAAGTATTTAGCTTTTTAAACCTCTATTTACCCCTGTATTGGGAATGGCGTAAAGATTTTTTCATTGTATTTATTATTAATAATCTAGAATTTGCAAAAAAAAAATGATGATGAATCTGAAAGAAGCGAAAGAAGTATGTAGGGATCGTGACACTTGGAGATCTGTTCTCTCTGGCTACCCCGTTAGGGATTGTGCGTGAAGATAAATAAATAAATAATAATATAGAATTTGCACCAGTAACTACCCCTGTCCAGTGGATCTGAATATCTTACAGATATTGTCCTCATAATACTATTGTTTTTACCCCTAAATGTGTAATCATGTTGCAGCAGTATGTTGGATCGAATGGACTTAACTATCTAGACCCCCCGGCTACCTCTGTATGGGGAAATGCGTGTAGATAAAACATTAAAAATCTATAATTCAATTGATAAAATTGAACAAATGACAAAATGTATTATATTTTGACGACGACCGTTTCCGAGTCGCCTACACACCGATTTTCAGAAAGTTGACAGCTTTAAACTCACGAGTTGGATTCCAGGATAGGTCAATGCAGAAAATTAGTTTGCACTTATTTTTCGGATCTGGGTGTTTCTGTTACCTTCGTCGATTACATGACAAAAGTATTTAGCTACTTACTTTGGTTTTGGAGCAGCTTACGTGGAAGGGTCCCGATTTCTGCATGTATTTATTTATAGCCAAAAATTTACTGCATAACCCAGAGAAAAGAAAATATATAATGTAAGTGGAAAATATGGTGACGTTATCAGTACAAGATAAAAGAAACTTATTATTTCAGACTTCATATCATGGCAACTTATCGTTCTATAAAGTTTTGATGTAAATAGAAATGTAGATAGATAGATAGGGACAATATCTCAAAAATTGCCCTAATCCCAAAGTAAGTAGCTGAAGCACTTTTTTATGGAATCAAAAACATTGAAGGTACCACAAACACCCAGTTCCGAGAAAATGTAAAAAAAACTTGTTATCCACATTGATCCGTCCGGGAATAGGACCCGGGAGCTCAGCGCTGGAGACACCATGAAAAGTTGTTTGTCATCGTTATTAAATGGAGGATAATTACTACACACATTATAATACACTGTAATAATTTAGATAGTAACAACTAGTGACAGTAACAGAAAACCCATTACTCGTAATTTGAATGAAAACAAAACAATGGTAATGCTCATTTCAAGAACATAAGCTGACCTGTCGACTCGTATTGTTATAACGGAACACAACTCTATTATAGCAAAATTATCTGTATTTAATAACAAGAAATTGAAATATCTTGAGATATATTAACGTAAGATTAAGAACTTTAGTTTTATATAAATGACTGACATTCCGCAGGCGGCTTTGTAGGCTTCGATTACTATAAGTAGCGTACATACATACCGGTTTTCATAGTGTTGCCAGCTCAGAGGTACCGGGTTCGAATCACGGACGGGTGAAGAAAAATACTTTTTCTGCATTTTTTCGGGTCTGGGAGATCACGATAGCCGAGTGATTGGGTGGTCGGAATTTCGAGTCAAGAGACCCGAGTTCGATCCCCGAGTGGCTCGCTCGTACCAATGGGTTTTTCAAAAACTTATGTACGAATATCGTTGGCTTGGACATAAAGACGGCGACGGGCTCACCACCTGTCACGTTGTCCCGAAAATATCTTCGGTGGAAGGTGGGTTGAAGGGACATAATTGTCTAAATTAGACCTCTGTCTACCCCTGTATTGGGAATTGCGTGAAGATATTTATTATTATTTTATTATTACATCCAACCTTTATAGAACGATAAGTTGTCATGATAATTGTCATGGGTGTCTGTGGTAACTTATTTGTTTCCATAACGAGTGCTTTAGCTATTTAATTTAGAATTATAATAATGTTGGTAATATTGTTTCTATCTATGTTTGTATGTATTTATTTGTTGTTTATTCAGCCCGCTGAAGAGATTCCTCTCTTCAGCGGGCTGAATGATATGATACCTATGAGATAAAAATTCTGTAAATTGTAACTAGAAAACTAAGTCTTCAACTCTATTATTAGACTCCTTGTTCCATAAATGTTTGTTAAGTAGGTGAGAGAAATCTTGAAGAGAATTACTTATTATATACATTTTATTCTTGGACTTGATTTTTACAAAAGTGGCGGGCTCGACCAAATGGATTTTTCAAAAACTTATGTACGATTGATAACGGTGGCTTGGATATAAAGACGGCGACGCGCTCACCACTTGTCACGTTGTTCCAAAAATATCTTCGGTGGAAGGTGGGTCGAAAAGACTGAATTGTCTAGACCTCTGTCTACCCCTGTATTGGGAATGGCGCGAAGATATTTATTTAATTCTTTATTTGTAATAATAACTATAATGTTATTATTTAAATAGTAACGGTATGGTGGGGAACAATTAGATCAAAGTTTACTTAATGGTAATTTGCGGTAACTCATAGCACCTTCAAACCATTCGGAATGAGACGGTTATTTCTCAGCGGTGAGCACGATAAGAGATCTAAAAGAAAGAGAACTGAGGTACAATGCTTCATAGCTCTTGGTTACAAATTAGAATTTTGGCGTTAGAAAGATGTGAGGCACTATTTGAAGTAATTAATACTAAGTTTCATAGTTTTTAAACATTTATTTCAGCATATCCATTTCAAAAGCGTGTAGATAGAATTTAATAGAAGTGAGTGTAGGCAGAACGCGCGTATGTGAATGGTGCAAGATTGGCAGCATAGGCATAAGGAGCCCTGTAAGCAAGAGGAACAGCAGGAGTAATTAATGGAGTCGCGATGCGTGCGATCGGTGCAGCAACGATGGGGGCTACAACCGAACGTTTCTTCAGGAGATGGACGCCGTTGTTGAGAGCCTTTGCAGTCAGGTGAGCGGAGCGGTCCAAGTTGACGTCCAAGGTGTCCAAAGGCCTGCCATCGGCTGCGAGAATGTTAGCGGGTTGGCCGGGAGCAAGGGATAATGGTCCCCGATAATTGTTGAGTCCCAGAACTGGTGCACTGTAGGCAAGAGGTCCTGCATATCCGAAGTATCCGTAAGGTGCTGAATAGGCAAGAGGAGCGATAAGGCCCGCCGAAGCTGCAGCCAAAAGACAGAACAACACCACCAGCTTCATCATTTTGTAAGTGGTCTGTGTTGTTTTCTTGATAAAGATACACTGATGTCTGTCCTCAACTGCAGTCAGCTTTTATACAAACAGAATATAACATAATGGGCGTCACCGGAAAGATATTACTGGCCATGAGAGGACAACTTTTGTAGATGAATGCATGATGAAATAAAAAAGTTCGATTACTGACCACAACCTTATTTAGTAAATAGTCCTTAGAGAAATATGACACGACATTGTAATTCTATTCATTTATGAATAGTATTAACTATTCCTTAAACATAAATAATAATGAAGTGAATAATGAAATGAATAGAATAAAAGAACTTTTTTTTAAATTTATTTTAAAGTGTTTTATTTATAAATATAATACATAAAATGTCACGATAGCCGACAGGAGATCGGAATTCGAGTTGAGAGACCAGAGTTCGATCTCCAATGCTCGTCGTACCAATGGTTTTTTTCAAAAAATTTTTGTACGATTTATATCGTTGGGTTGGACATAAAAAAGACGGTGACGGGGTCACCTCCTGTCACGTTGTCCCAAATAATGTCATCGGTGAAAGGTGAGTCGAAAGGACTTAATTGTCTAGACTTTTTATCGTTATCATACAGTTGGACTTACATATACATAAAAATAAATATACATTAATACAATAAAATATCCACACACGGCCAAGGGATAATCGGTAGAAAGAAACCACAGGGTAATACGGGCGGTAAAGAGGATCACTGATTTCTGCATTTTAGCTCGAAACGGTTCGTCACTGAGACCCCTGTCGTTTCTGATATTCGAAAACGTTGATTGGGATTACCACATTCATAGAAAAGATGGTAGGCGTAGTTTTATTCGTAGTAGTCAGTATCCACCTACATATCAGTCACCTCTTGTGCCAGAACCAAACTACACCAGACCAAGTTCCATACAGATATTTAATTGAGTAACCAAGAATAACATCTAAGAAAGGAAAATTAAATTAAGAAATATTTAAAAAAATAAAACAATAAAAACAAATTTAAATCATCGGTTTGTTAACAAAAAAATATATAAATAAATAAATACATATCTTCACGCCATTTCCAACACAGAGGTAGACAGGGGTCTAGACAATTAAGTCCTTTCGACCCACCTTCCACCGAAGACATCATAGGGACAACGTGACAGGTGGTGTTCCCGTCGCCGTCTTTATGCAAGACGTTAGGGGTTATTAATGGTTAATGGTATGTTATGTTACTCAATTAAATATCTGTATGGAACATAAGTGGAGAACCTCGTGAAAGGCGAGAAGACAAAACCTGGTCTGGTGGTAGTTTGGTTCTGGCAAAAGAGGTGACTAATATGTAGGGTGAGATACTGATTACTACAAATAAAACTACCCTTACCATCTTTTCTATGAATGTGGTAATCCCAGTCAGCGTTTTCGAATATCAGAAACGACAGGGGTCTCAGTGACGAACCGTTTCGAGCTAAAATGCAGAAATCAGTGATCCTCTTTAGCGCCCGTATTACCCTGTGGTTTCTTTCTACCGACTATCCCTTGGCCGTGTGTGGCTTATTTTATTGCATTAATGTATATTTATTTTTATGTATATGTAAGTCCAACTGTATGATAATGTAATGCATATGAATATCCCCCATAATAATAAAAATATTTTTTTGGCATTGACGCCATGTAGCAAATTAATTTATAAATTAGATGAATATTCATTTGTACTTATTATAATCTATGAATCGATTAAAAATATTGATATTGTGCATACAAATGTTTGCGCGTAATGTGATTCGAACCAGCAATCTTTAGCTACGAAGGCAGGGTTTTCCACTCCATGCATCATCATTGTCCACTCATCAGCTTTTTATTTTCTAATAGTTCATATTTGTCAATGCAGATCTTCTAAATGCGAAAGTTATAGTTTGTTTGTAATGCTTTTATGCCGAAATCGTTGAGCGAATTTTAAATAATTTTGGTGTAATGACAGATGTGATCCTAGAGATTATTATTTGCTTTTTTATCTCGCTAAAAACTTAAAAGTACCTTTAATGCAGGCGAAGCTGCGGGCAAAAAGCTAGTATAATATATTATCTTCACGCCATTTCCAACACAGAGGTAGACAGGGGTCTAGACAATTAAGTCCTTTCGACCCACCTTCCACCGAAGACATCATAGGGACAACGTGACAGGTGGTGTTCCCGTCGCCGTCTTTATGCAAGACGTTAGGGGTTATTAATGGTTAATGGTATGTTATGTTACTCAATTAAATATCTGTATGGAACATAAGTGGAGAACCTCGTGAAAGGCGAGAAGACAAAACCTGGTCTGGTGGTAGTTTGGTTCTGGCAAAAGAGGTGACTAATATGTAGGGTGAGATACTGATTACTACAAATAAAACTACCCTTACCATCTTTTCTATGAATGTGGTAATCCCAGTCAGCGTTTTCGAATATCAGAAACGACAGGGTCTCAGTGACGAACCGTTTCGAGCTAAAATGCAGAAATCAGTGATCCTCTTTAGCGCCCGTATTACCCTGTGGTTTCTTTCTACCGACTATCCCTTGGCCGTGTGTGGCTTATTTTATTGCATTAATGTATATTTATTTTATGTATATGTAAGTCCAACTGTATGATAATGTAATGCATATGAATATCCCCATAATAATAAAAATACTTTTTGGCATTGACGCCATGTAGCAAATTAAATTATAAATTAGATGAATATTCATTTGTACTTATTATAATCTATGAATCGATTAAAAATATTGATATTGTGCATACAAATGTTTGCGCGTAATGTGATTCGAACCAGCAATCTTTAGCTACGAAGGCAGGGTTTTCCACTCCATGCATCATCATTGTCCACTCATCAGCTTTTTATTTTCTAATAGTTCATATTTGTCAATGCAGATCTTCTAAATGCGAAAGTTATAGTTTGTTTGTAATGCTTTTATGCCGAAATCGTTGAGCGAATTTTAAATAATTTTGGTGTAATGACAGATGTGATCCTAGAGATTATTATTTGCTTTTTTATCTCGCTAAAAACTTAAAAGTACCTTTAATGCAGGCGAAGCTGCGGGCAAAAGCTAGTATAATATATTATCTTCACGCCATTCCCAAGACAGGGGTAGACAGAGGTCTAGACAATTAAGTCCCTTCGACACACCTATCGGAAATATTTTTCGGGACAACCTGACAGGTGGTGAGCCTGTCAGAGTCTTTATGTTCAAGCCAACGATATAGCTCATACATAAGTTTTTGAAAAAAACTATTGGTATGGGCTTTCCACCTGGAGATCGAACTCGGGTCTCTTGACTCGAATTCCGACCACCCAACCACTCGGTTATCGTGACTTAAAAGCTAGTAGATAATTAATAAAAGATTTAATTTCATATCTAAAAGGCAAATAACAATAAAAGGGTTAATGACAGTAAAATTACACAAAGAGTTCGATTCAAAATTTAATCATTTATTCCATAAGAGTGATTCATATTCCATAAGTTTATAAGACGTGAGTGACGGCTGCGCCTGAGTAGGCAATTGGGGCGACATGAGCGGGGACAACAGGCGCGGAATAAGTCAGAGGTACAGCTGGTGTGATCAGTGGAGCGGCAGGTGCAGCGATGACTGGAGCAGGAACCACGGGCGCAGGTACAATGGGTGCAACGATAGGAGCAACGACAGAACGTTTCTTCAAAAGGTGTAAGCCGCTGTCGAGAGCTTTAGCAGTGTAGTGAGCAGAGCGGTCCAAGTTGACGTCCAGGGTGTCAAGAGGCCTGCCGTCAGCAGCTAGAACATTGGCGGGTTGGCCAGGAGCTAGAGACAAAGGTCCACGATAGTTAGAAGGTGCCAAGTAAGATGCTCCGTAGGCATAAGGGTATGCGTAGTTTCCAAAGTATCCGATTGGTGCTGAATAGGCCAGTGGTGCGATTAATCCAGCAGAAGCTGCAGCCATCAGGCAAGACAAAACCACCAATTTCATCATTTTATAAAAGGTCTGTATTGCTTTCCTGACGTGAAGGAACACTGATACAGCTCTTCAGTTACAGTCTCTTTTTATACCCGATTATTGAAATTTAACTGGAAAGAACCGGAAGACGTCGTTGACCATGATATATCAACATTTTATAATAAAATAAAGTTCAAGCACTGGACAGGGTGGTTACATTTGAATGTCAAGTAATAGGAAATACTACAAGTACATCTGTTTTGATCAGAGTAAGTAGGTTTAACAAAAGCGTTAAAATAAATTATTCTTTGAAAGACGCTGTTCTACACGAGTTTTAAATTCCTAACAGTAGAATATACGAAAATATTTTCCAAAAAAAAATATTAAAATTTTTTGCGTGATTTAATAACAAACATAAAAACTTGATGTCTTGGACACCTTAATTTGTAAACAAACTTTCATAATTAAAATATTAGATAAGAAGATGGAAAGAATATTTATTTGAGGTTGCTTTTTTAAATTAGAAATAGTGTTGTTGTTACTTAAAACTGTCAATTAATGATTCATTGGAAAAAGCGTCATTGAACAATAATATACTATAAAAATATCGGTTGAAGCATGCTGCAATGTAAAAGATACACACTTAAACTTTTATATGTATGATTTAACCTCACAATAGCTTAATTTAATCTGTCGTATATTCGTTTTAATAACTGAAGAGATAATTTTCAATGACGCAATCTGTACCGGAAACTTGCTTTGTATCGTGTATATTACTACTTTGTACTATTGTATGTAATAGTTATTATAAGTAGATTGGTTGCAGAAGGTGTCTTTAGGGAAACGGAACTGAAACTTACTTACCTATGATTAAATTTTCGGTACATAGTTCTATAGCAATATTATAGTTATATTCATAGAAATATTTATTTGAGGTTGCTTTTTAAATTAGAAATAGTGTTGTTGTTACTTAAAACTGTCAATTAATGATTCATTGGAAAAAAGCGTCATTGAACAATAATATACTATAAAAATATCGGTTGAAGCATGCTGCAATGTAAAAGATACACACTTAAACTTTTATATGTATGATTTAACCTCACAATAGCTTAATTTAATCTGTCGTATATTCGTTTTAATAACTGAAGAGATAATTTTCAATGACGCAATCTGTACCGGAAACTTGCTTTGTATCGTGTATATTACTACTTTGTACTATTGTATGTAATAGTTATTATAAGTAGATTGGTTGCAGAAGGTGTCTTTAGGGAAACGGAACTGAAACTTACTTACCTATGATTAAATTTTCGGTACATAGTTCTATAGCAATATTATAGTTATATTCATAGAAATATTTATTTGAGGTTGCTTTTTAAATTAGAAATAGTGTTGTTGTTACTTAAAAGCTAGTAGATAATTAATAAAGATTTAATTTCATATCTAAAGGCAAATAACAATAAAAGGGTTAATGACAGTAAAATTACACAAAGAGTTCGATTCAAAATTTAATCATTTATTCCATAAGAGTGATTCATATTCCATAAGTTTATAAGACGTGAGTGACGGCTGCGCCTGAGTAGGCAATTGGGGCGACATGAGCGGGGACAACAGGCGCGGAATAAGTCAGAGGTACAGCTGGTGTGATCAGTGGAGCGGCAGGTGCAGCGATGACTGGAGCAGGAACCACGGGCGCAGGTACAATGGGTGCAACGATAGGAGCAACGACAGAACGTTTCTTCAAAAGGTGTAAGCCGCTGTCGAGAGCTTTAGCAGTGTAGTGAGCAGAGCGGTCCAAGTTGACGTCCAGGGTGTCAAGAGGCCTGCCGTCAGCAGCTAGAACATTGGCGGGTTGGCCAGGAGCTAGAGACAAAGGTCCACGATAGTTAGAAGGTGCCAAGTAAGATGCTCCGTAGGCATAAGGGTATGCGTAGTTTCCAAAGTATCCGATTGGTGCTGAATAGGCCAGTGGTGCGATTAATCCAGCAGAAGCTGCAGCCATCAGGCAAGACAAAACCACCAATTTCATCATTTTATAAAAGGTCTGTATTGCTTTCCTGACGTGAAGGAACACTGATACAGCTCTTCAGTTACAGTCTCTTTTTATACCCGATTATTGAAATTTAACTGGAAAGAACCGGAAGACGTCGTTGACCATGATATATCAACATTTTATAATAAAATAAAGTTCAAGCACTGGACAGGGTGGTTACATTTGAATGTCAAGTAATAGGAAATACTACAAGTACATCTGTTTTGATCAGAGTAAGTAGGTTTAACAAAAGCGTTAAAATAAATTATTCTTTGAAAGACGCTGTTCTACACGAGTTTTAAATTCCTAACAGTAGAATATACGAAAATATTTTCCAAAAAAAAATATTAAAATTTTTTGCGTGATTTAATAACAAACATAAAAACTTGATGTCTTGGACACCTTAATTTGTAAACAAACTTTCATAATTAAAATATTAGATAAGAAGATGGAAAGAATATTTATTTGAGGTTGCTTTTTTAAATTAGAAATAGTGTTGTTGTTACTTAAAACTGTCAATTAATGATTCATTGGAAAAAAGCGTCATTGAACAATAATATACTATAAAAATATCGGTTGAAGCATGCTGCAATGTAAAAAGATACACACTTAAACTTTTATATGTATGATTTAACCTCACAATAGCTTAATTTAATCTGTCGTATATTCGTTTTAATAACTGAAGAGAGATAATTTTCAATGACGCAATCTGTACCGGAAACTTGCTTTGTATCGTGTATATTACTACTTTGTACTATTGTATGTAATAGTTATTATAAGTAGATTGGTTGCAGAAGGTGTCTTTAGGGAAACGGAACTGAAACTTACTTACCTATGATTAAATTTTCGGTACATAGTTCTATAGCAATATTATAGTTATATTCATAGAAATATTTATTTAACAATCAAACATGACAGCTTAAAAAATCATCCAATACCCATATAATCAGAGGTCTGGACAATTTAGTCGTTTGGACACATAAATAATTTCACTGACCTTGATATACAATTTATGAAAAAATTATTCGTATTCTTCATACTTAGACATTTCAAATTTTTATTAATAATATACTCATTTGTTAATAGATATCGCCCATAAGTTAGTGTGTTTCTTTGTAATGGTTCTTTACTACTGTTTATTCTATATACGTTACATTTTTACACCAGCATTCGGTAGTTTGTCTGGATACTCCCATTTAAACAAATATTACTTAATTTTACAAAGTAGGATAACATAAGAAATAGAGTTTTGAAAAAAGTATAATTAGTTCGCTTTGTTGTCATCTCTCCGCTACATAAAAACTTTGTAACGCAAGAGTGTATACTATAATATACACTGTATTTAGAGATATTCCATTTCAAATTAATTGAACCAATTAAAATAAAAACTGTGCTTGAGGTGTGCGATAGAATTATACCCAATGCTAAGCATAGCATTGTGACCTGTGGCTTACTTCAAACGTGAGTAATCTCTGTTTGACCCCAGTTTGTTGTGCTGGTACCATGGGCATAAAATGGTTAAAACCAATGATTATAAGTGCTGAATTAATAGTGAGTGCAGCATTAGCTCGGCTGTTAAGGAAAACATGGCGAGGAAGTTTGCCCGCCCTAGCTATGTACCGTATCGATAGTATCTTCACGCAATTCGCGGATCGAAACGCACTTATATTAAATCCAAACAAAACGAAATTTATGATTCTGGGTACCAAACATCAAATTACCAAGATAAATAAAAATGACCTACGTATTTTCATAAAAGGGGAGCCTATTGATAGGGTACATGAATATAGAAATTTAGGTCTTCTGTTGGATGAAAAACTTCGATTTGAGGGTCACGTTCAGAATGTTGTTCGTAACTGCTTCTATCGACTAAAGTTGTTGTATAGAGTAAGGAACTTTGTTAATACTAACTTACGTATCAGGCTATGCGATTCATTAGTGTTATCGAAGCTAGATTACGGAGATGTAGTTTTTGGCCCATGTCGACTTTTGCGTACAAAAAATTTAATACAGCGTGTACAGAATGCTTGCGCACGCTTTTGTTTCGACATACCTTCTCGCTCGCATGTTACTCCTTATTTAAATAATGCCAATGTTCTCAAGATGGACAATCGCAGGTCACTTCATTTTGCTACGTTATTGTTTGGTGTTATTAAAGATAAAAGACCTCCATATTTGTATACTAAGCTATACTGGATGAGCGAACAAAATGTTCAATATTCTACAAGAGCATCTGGCTGCAAATTAGTGTTTCTCATTCACTGTTCCGCTGCATTCCGGGGTAGCTTTAAGTAAAGCGCAACAAAGTGCTGGAATAACTTGCCACCTCCTTTAAGAAATTTGCCATCAAAACACTATTTTAGAGTAAAGTATAAGTCATTGATTTTAAATATTCAAAAAAAAAAAAACAGTTAATATTTACTATTACTTTACCATTATATTAATGATAAGTAATCTTCAAGTTATCAATCTGCTGTAGTCTACTACTTTGTCTTGTACGATAAACTTGACACTAATCTCTTAAATCTTTGTTAAGGGGTAATTTATTATTTTTGTAGAACTTAATTCTAAACTAAGGGCGTAAAATGCTATTGCAGGTCAAAAAGATGTTACTGTTAGTCACAATTTTACTTTACTAAGATAATTCACTAACTGATAATGGTATATATGTATAAGTTTACCTTTGTAACCTCCTTTAAACTGTTAATAATATTATGTGATTCTGTTTTCTAGTATTTTCTGTTACATGTGTTGTTTGGTTACTTGTATGTAAACAATTATTTGTTGTTGTTCGGGCACTACCAGCCCAAAACTGTAAATGGGCTGCGCTGAAAATCAGTGTTGCGTCTTCCCGCAACTTATACTGAGCGTATACTCTTTTGTTGCTTTTATATGATACCAGCAAGTTTTTTTTTGTTGTAATTTTAATTGTAATTAAAAAAATATATTATTTAGAATTTGTTATTTAGAATCACTCTTTTGTTTTTTTTTGCCTTTGTAAACTTGTTTTTATTTTTAGTTTATGTTCCGGTAAAAAAAGCAACGAATAAAGTTTCTTTCTTTCTTTCTTCTTCTTTCAATTCCTAATACAGGGGTAGACAGAGGTCAAGTCTAGACAATTAAGTCCCTTTGACCCACCTTCCACCGAAGGTATTTTCGGGACAACGTGACAGGTGGTGAGCCGTCTTTATGTCCAAGCCAACGATGAAATTAATACATAAGTTTTTTTAAAAAAAAAACTCATTGGTACTGCCACTTGGGGATCGACTCGGGTCTCTCGACTCGAAATTCCGACCACCCAACAACTCGGCTATGGTGACTATCGTGACTATAGTATCGTTTTCATAATACTTGAAGAAGTAACTATGCTGCCTAGGTTACGGAAATAAAGAAAGGTGAAGTAGGGCTTGCAAGACAAAGATATATATATATATATATATATATATATATATATATATATATATATATATATATATATATATATATATATATACATATATATATATATATATATATATATATATATATATATATATATATATATATATATATATATATATATATATATATATATATATATATATATATATATATATATATATATATATATATATATATATATATATATATATATATATATATATATATATATATACCTCTGCCTACAGTTTTATTTCTTCCAAACAGAATTGACGAAGCGCCGATTGCTTCGTCAATTAATGGATACTTATTTTTTGCGTTCTTGATATCAAAATGAAGTGCGATCTAGAGGAGTATATAACATTCAAGCTCTTTTCCTTAGTCGTTAATATTTTGGCCGTCGGATTATTCCGTATGATTGACCTAATTCTATTTTAACTGAAGATAATGCACACATTTTTCATGTAATACATGAAAAATGTGTGCATTATCTTCGATGGATCAGTACAGGATCAGTACAGCGATCTACATTTGTTTAGTTATTTATTTTGCCCCCGTAACGTATCTGATGTTTACAAATATGAAATACCGTTCTATACATATTTATAAAATAAGTCACGATAGCCGAGTGGTTAGTTGGTTGGAATTCGAGTCAAGACACCCGAGTGATCCCCAGAGGGCAGGCTCGTATCAAAGGGTTTTTTCAAAAACTTATGTACAAATCATATCGTTGGCTTGGACATTGAGACGGTGACGGGCTCACCACCTGTCACGTTGACCCAAAAGTATCGTCGATGGAAGGTGGGTCGTAACGACTCAATTGTCAAACCTCTGTCTACCCTTTATTGGGAATGGCATATATATATATATATGTATATATATATATATATATATATATATATATATATATATATATATATATATATATATATATATATATATATATATATATATATATATATATATATATATATATATATAAATAGCTATTTCTTTAAAATGTCTATATGTTATTCGTGGTATCAATTCCTTTTGATCTCAGAATATTTGCTGGATCGAAATCTTTAATGAGAATAAAGAAATATTAATACAAAATTGAACAAATATAAAAATAAAGTAATCAAAAACTGAAGATACAGTACAAGAATTTTATTGAAAATTATTGACATGTAATTACAAATAACGAGTGAAGGTAGGGCCGTAAGCCAGGGCGGCGGGTGCGACGGGTGCGGCATAAGTGATGGGCGTCGCAGGTGTGATCAGTGGAGTAGCAATGGGTGCAATGGGTGCAGCCACCACAGGGGCGACAACAGAGCGTTTCTTCAAGAGGTGAAGACCGCTATCCAGAGCTTTTGCTGTAAAGTGAGCAGAGCGGTCCAAGTTTACGTCCAATGTATCAAGTGGTCTACCATCTGCACCAAGTACCTCAGCAGGTTGACCCGGAGCAAGAGACAACGGTCCACGGTAGTTGCTAGGCTGTAAATATGCCGCACCATATGCAATGGGGTATCCATAAGCTGCGTTGTATGCAAAGGGTGCTCCATATGCACTATATGCTAGCCCCGGGGTGTAGGCATATGCCGCTGCCAATAGGCATGAAAGTACCACGAAATTCATCATTTTGTTAATATCAAAGTACTGAAGTGACTGATATTATTACCATAATGTAGTCCCTTATATAGTAGCGAATAAACATTGGGCGTCACCGGAATATATTTGTAGCCTTGAAAGTGCTACTTTTGTAAAATTATTGAAATGCTTTTTTTACGTATTTGACATTTCGTTGAAGATATTTATGTTGCATTTTTTTTGCAATTGCAAATGGTATATTCAATATATTTTATTTCTGCGTTTCAAAGTATTTTATATATTTCATTAGATGAATTCTTTATGTAATCTAATACCTGTAAAAGCCGACTAGAGGGCATATCCCTTTCCTGTTAGTGTGGTTTTGTCATAATCGCTAGTCTTGGCAAGCGGATTAGTGAATACTAGACACTAAAGCTTAGACGCTGTTGCCCGTCACCGGTTTATAAAATTTTGAGCTGATAATAAAAAAAAAAAAAAAAAGAAAAACATTTTGAGATTGTTGTTCCGTCATCAGTGGGAATCAATTGCATTTTGAAGGCTTATTAACACTATAATGATAATATAATAAATAACAAACCATTTGTAATTTTCGTATTATATTTATATTATTATCATCAAAGTTCATTTATTTATTTATTTACACTTTATTGCAAACCTTACAAAGAAAGTTATACAAAGGGCGGACTTATGTAATATAATGCTGATGTGTGTTACTCTGATATCAGCGAAGAGCTTCTGTGACTGTTCTGTTCCATCGAAGACATTTTTGGGACAACGTGATCGATAGTGAGCCCGTCGCCGCCTTTATGTCCAAGCCAACGATAATTCGCACATAAGTTTTTTGAAAAACCTATTGGTACGAGCCTGCCTCCCGGGGATCGAACTCAGGTCTCTCGATTCGAAATTCCGACCACCCAACCACTCTGCTCTCGTGACATTTATTTTATTTTTTATTTTTTTATTTTTTAAGTTAATTCTTATTAATCGAAAACAGAAGAAAGTTTTCATTTAGACCATCAATATTATTTATTAAAACAAAAAAAAAATATTTTCCTTTTTGTAGAGTATTTATTGATTTTAAATCATGTAAGTTATGCTGAAATTTTTATTAAGTTAAAGAGAAAAATTTTTACCTACATCAACCTACAGGATTTTTTTCATATTTCACAGGAACTTGAGAGTGATGAACTGAATAGCCTGATTATCTTGATGCCCTTATGCAGTTTAAATACCAGCTTCCTGATCATCGTACCGGTTTCGAAATGGACCCGTGCTCTTAAGAATAATTTCTATAAATACGATACATTGCACTATTCAAAATCAGTCGTTGCAACATCGTGGTATATAGATCAAAATGTTGAAATTAGTGACTTTGTGCACTTTCCTGGCTGCAGTTGCAGCTAAACCTGATTTATTCATCTCGCCAGCGGTTTATTCAACGTCAGTACTGGAACCAGCGAAAACAACTATTTCCAAGCAGACCAGCAGTGTCATACATTCATCACCAGTTATTTATACCGCAGCCTACCCGTTCACACATCTTATAAAGAAGCGATCAGCCCCACTATTGGTTAGCAGCTACATTGCACCTACCACATATTTGGATAGCTCGCCCTTAACTACAACTTATTCGTACATTGCTCCTTTCGTTCGTACGTCCCCTATTGTTCCTGCTTCGCCTGTGTTAACCACCACTCATTTGGTTAAGAAAAGATCTGCGGCCTTAATACCTGCGCCTATAGTTGCATCTAGTACTTATTTGGCTCCTGCACCAATAGCAACATCCTATTCTACCACATATGTCAATAGATCTCCTCTGTTATCCGCACCTTTTTCTTACGTCTCACCAGCGCATTTCATTAAAAAGCGATCAGTACCTTTAGTGGCATCTTATATCACTCCTAGTACTTTAGCTAGTCCATGGTTTACTTCTACCTACGCCGCCACAGCGCCAATTATTTCAACTCCTTTTATTTCGTCGTTTCCAATTAATTACCCATATTTCTTTAAAAAATGATCAGTTTTATCTTCATCAATATCATCATTCTTGAATATAGATATAAATTTCCAAAAAGATATTCAAGAAAATCTCTATATGTTCTGTACTTTTTACTGGCTTTAAAAAATAATATCCTAAATGTAAGCCACATAACATTCTAATATTATTCAATAACTAAAGAATTTTTGACGATTTATCTAAGTTTTATAAATAGTGTGTAATAAGCAATATCATGTGTTATATATATTTTAAATATTGATCCTCTCTACGAAATAAATATATTTATAAAATTTAAATACTTTTTCTTAATATTTTCGTGCCTTATAAATTATAAAAATGTCTTCATGCCAATCCTAAGACAATTCTTTTCAACGTATTTTCCTCCGAAAATATTTTTGGGACAACGTAACAGGTGGAGCCTGTCGGCGTCCTAATGTCTAAGCCACCGATATAAATCGTAGGTACACGTTTTTGAAAAAATCCATTGGTACACGCTCACAACCTAGGGATCGAACTCAGGTCTCTAGACTCGAATTTCGATTGCCCGACCACTCGGCTGACGTTACTACCAACGTCAGTTTGTGTCCTAAAATATTTTTACATAAGTTAATCTTTTAAGTGCAGTATTTAATTAAAATATTTTTAATATACCGAAAGGGTCAATGCAGAAAATTTCTGCATTTGCTTTAGTCAGTTTTTTTTTGTGGTAACTTCGTTGTTTCCGATTTTATAACAAAAGTGATTAAGCTACTTACTTAGGGATCAGAGCAATTTATGTGATCTATGGTAATTGTATATTTTGATGAAACTGACGTCCTCCCCAGGCCACGAATCACCCGGCCTGGCTAATAGCAATCCCTTTTTTGGAGCACATGAGCAGACATAGACACAAAATACGTCTACTTTATGAATGATAATTTTTATGAGAATTTTGTCTTATGAAAATCTTTGTTAAACACATAAAAGAGTGATAGAAGAAGTTTTATTTTATTTACAAAAATCTGGTGGATAGAATGTTGTAAAATTATACAATATAGTGTACAAATATGCCATTAATGGCGAAGAAATATATCGTTTAAATAATTTAATGTTGGAATTTAGAATTTGGCAATCTCAAATATATAAAATTATCACAAATATTCAATAACACATATATTTAGTCCTTGTTTTATGTTGTTGTAATTGTAAAATGTCAAGCTATAAACATATTTATAAAATTATGATTTTAATAATCATGCAACGGCGACGGGTTCACCACCTGTCACGTTGTTCCAATATATCTTCGGTGGGAGGTGGATCGAAACGACTTAATTGTCTAGACCTCTGTCTACCCCTGTATTCGGAATGGTGTAAATATATTTTATTAATATTTTAATAATCATAATTTATTTAAACTAGATATCCAATAATCCATACTATACGTTTAGTTAGTAACAATTTTAATTGAAACGAAGTTAGTATTGTTATTTTAAAACTTTTTATTACAAATCATCATCTAGAATTGACACCAGTCATTATCCCTATCCAGTGGTTCTGGATAGGACAGTCATGTCTTACAGATATAGCCATCAGAATGCGATTGTTCAAACTACTTTTAGTTTCTTCTGGGGTTTCTTCTTTCACTATCCTTTCTTCGAATTCTTCTTAATGATGATCGCATATTCTCCAATTCTGTATTATCTATAATCATAGCCATAGATTTTCGTTGTGTTTCTTCATGTGATTTTTTTATTGAAAAAGGTTGTTGTAGAGCTCTTGATAGTGGTAAGTTGTGAAAAATGTTAAAGCAATCGGGTTCAGCATAGTATCGTACATTAAAACGGGTGTTACAATTGTATCGCTTGCTGTATTGATTATTTCTGTAGAAATATCTTTATAACATCTATTTTTATCAATATACTAAAGGGTCTAGTAGAAGTCCAGACGTTTGCTTGATGTCTATTCTTGATTGAATTGAAGCGATACTGTGATAATGTTATGGGAACGGTTGTTTAAAAAATGACAATCGATGAATGCAATGTTACATATATCGATAAACAAAAGTAAGAGCGTTGCCACGGATCGGCAAAGGTCGCGGGTTCGAATCTCGCCCGCGTCAGTTGAAATTTTAAAAACATTATTCTCTTTAATTTAATTATATTAAAGTTCAGCATAAATATGCTTTAAAAATCAATAAAATTGCGTAATAAAAATTAATTGGCGTTATCTTATTGATAAAAAATAAATAAATAAATATCTTCATGCAATTCCCAATACAGGGGTAGACAGAGGTCTAGTCTAGACAATTAAGTCCCTTAGACCCACCTTCCACCGAAGATATTTTCGGAACAACGTGACAGGTGGTGAGCCCGTCGCCGTCTTTTATTTCCAAGCCCACGGTACAATTCGTACATATGTTTTTGAAAAACCCATTGGTACGAGCCTGCCTCCTGGGGATCGAACTCGGGTCACTTGATTCGAAATCCCGACCATCCAACCACTCGGCTATCGTAACTTTTTTTCACTTACTGATAATTCCTTGACTTCATCAGGAATATCAAATTGTCACTTGCAAAAGGGATAACAGATGGCGCCGATTCCAAAACGAGGCATAAGTAAAGAAAAGAGAATACAGATTTCAAATTTCAACTGGGTGCGATTCGCTTAAGTCGCGGGTTCGAATCTCGCCCGTATCAGTTGAAATTTTAAAAACATTTTTCTCTTTAATTTTATCATTATTAAACTAGTTAAATCATTTTCAAGCCGTCTTCATATTATCGTTTTGAAATTGAATTTGAAATTGAAGTTTGAAATTGTATTTGTATTTGAAATTGAAGTACGTAGTGGTAGTTTAAACATATGCATGAACTCAATGATTTCATGTTCTTGGCCAATGATATCGGACAGGTCGTTGCATCACCGCCCATGTCATGACCGGGGCACTGGCCGGATTGAGATGCAGGTTTTATACCATCGTGATTCATAGTGTCCTTGAACAGAAAAGGTATTAATTACGTAAGAACTTAATATTTTCCGCATAATTTAACAAATTAATTTTTTGTAATGTAACTCAATTTATATACTTTTAAAATGTATCGCTTTTTATTATTGTAATGAAGTTAAACACTGCAATTATAAATGCGAAAGAGTTACCTTGTGGATCGACAATTTTTCTTGGATTACCTCTTGATTTAATCTACTAAAAATAAAAAAAAGCTTTAATCTACTAAAATAAAAAATCTATACTTGCAAGTCGATATTGCTGTGCTGCATATGTTGTAAGAGAAAATAAGATGCTTTACTAATGTAAAAACAGCAAGAATTACTTATTTAAGTTATTTCCATGACATAATGTCATATAGCATTTTGCTATGGGAACATGCAGCTGATGTAGAAACGACATCCTGAGAGGGCAGTTTCTAGTCTAAATTCGAGGGCGACTCTTAAAGAAACATCAAAGAAATAAATATTTTAACGTTGGCCTCTCTATGAAAATTGTATGTATATAGATAAAAACATTAATAATTTTAATAAGAATACTGATGAACATAATATTAATACCAGGAACAATACACAAGATTGTAACCCCAGTTACTAGACTCCATACAGTAAGTAACTCGTTCATGGGATGTTGTGTACACTTCTACAAGAAAATCCTCCGGTCATCAAACAACCTCCGGCTTCATTGACCCCACAATAAAATAAATAAATAAATATCTTCACGCAATTCCCAATACAGGGGTAGACAGAGGTCAAGTCTAGACAATTAAGTCCCTTTGACCCACCTTCCACCGAAGGTATTTTCGGGACAACGTGACAGGTGGTGAGCCCGTCGCCGTCTTTATGTCCAAGCCAACGATAAAATTCGTACATAAGTTTTTGAAAAACTCATTGGTACTGCCACCTGGGGATCGAACTCGGGTCTCTCGACTCGAAATTTCGACCACCCAACAACTCGGCTTCGTGACTTATCAATCCCCACAATACTTAATCCATTCTTTCTTTATCCATTCCTCCTTTCATGTGCAATCCGTTCTGCTTTGGAATGCACTTCCTCTCGAAATAAGGATGTCCAAGAGTCGTTATGCTTGTACGATGAAGGTGAAAGATCAACTATTAAAAAATTGGTAGAATCATCGTGATATCAGTTTATTTATGTCATTCATTGTATTATTTAAGTATATAATCTGTGTAAGTGTATATTTGTATGTATTTATATGTATTTTTTGTGTATGTATGTATACATATAGGTATAAATTTTATGCTCATGTATTATACCAATATTTTATTTTACTTAATTGTGCCTCTATCATATTCATTTCCTTCACCTACTTCATCTCATCTCTGCATCGCCTCAGGCATTAAGTCCGCCTATGCATTAAAGGTATGAAGCTTAATAAATAAAAACAGTAAATGTTCAGAGAGTCTATAAACAGACATTTATTAAAGGAAAACTTTATAAGAAGGGTTATTGTCATAAATGAAAACATTAATAATAATAATAACCTCTAGGAATGAGTTGATCGCTCCCATGCAGTTTGTAATTACTCTATGATCAAAATTGTAACCCTTTTTTTTCGTTTAAAAAAAAAACAAAAACTCAGGAGTTTTGCCTGTTTCTTCTCCGTTTGAAAATCCTCATAACGAAATTGCGCTAGTTTAAACAAGGACAATCGATGGATGTAATCATATTTTTTGTTAAAAACTTATGGAGATTACATATTTTACTTTTATATGAATAAAAGTCACTTTTCTTTGGTATAAAGACAATAATTTTCGAGTCACCAAACATTTTACTTCCAGCTCTTTGAGAAAAAATTAAATCGTGATTAGGACTATTTATTAAAATGTATAAAGCTGCTGTTTTTCAACTAATTCTTGGTGCTAAATAAATGAGAAATTCAAAGAATTTACAGACACGGTTGGTTTAGAAAAAAAGAGTATTGTCGCGGTTGTGGGTTCGTATGCCGACTGTGTCAGTTAATTATTTTATTCGTTCTCAAAAAAATCTTATAAATATCACCCAAATAGGTCGATGAAAACTTGACAGGGCTTCACTGTCTAGACTTCTGCTTTTGGATGATTCCAATATTGGAGGAATTACGTGAAGAAATTCAGTTAAATCATCACCACCACCGGTCCATCACCACAAAGTAATAGTTCACTGCGGAGTAAAGTAAAGAGAAATAGATATTGTATAGAATAAAGTTCTCCCATATGGTACGAGAGATTGATGAACACATTTGGCAAACAAATAAGCGATATAAATCAACATTTTACCATGTGTACCTAAAATGTATTCGAATGTAAAAAAAAAATTACATTCGAATACATTGATGATTTATTAGACCCGAGTTCGATCCCCAGGTGGCAGTACCAATGAGTTTTTCAAAAACTTATGTACGAATTTCATCGTTGGTTATTTATCGTTAGATATTTTTTTGATGCCTTAAAGTTGTTATATTTTAAAATATTTTTTTTTTATTTTATAATGTTACACACATGCCGCCTCCTAGCATGTAAGAATAATTTAAATGTCAACGCACCAGATCATTAAATGCCAGTAGGAAAATAAAAAGGAAATAACGAACATACGAGTAATATCTTCCATATTAAACAATCACATCGGAATCAATTCTGGAGAAAAATTTTTAATTTTCTCATTCAAATGCGTCGCTGTTAACGTTCAACGTTCGAAGGCGTACCTAATCCATTGTTCGCTGTCAAGTAACAGTAATTAAACTTTATAACTATAAGATTTCTTACGAGAATTATTAAATCATATTGGATCTTCAAATGGAATATTTATAATTTCATAAAACGTTGAAATTTGGGTTTTTACTAGCCTAGCTCTTTTAATACCAGCGTCAAGCTATGTCACTAGTAGCTCCAGTTCGCTCAAGTCTCTCGCAACACGTTTTAGTTCAAAATTCTCACAAGCATACAGTCATACCCATGGATACATAAGCGATTAGTTGTTATATTATGCAGTTGAAGCACCGTTAAGGCATAACATGTACATATAAAACTTCACCTCAAGTCGTATCTGTTGTGAAATTGTTCCTTTTATGAATTTCACATACACCAATATTTCACCATGTACATTACATGGTAGCGCAGACGTCACTGAGGGTATAATACCGTCAGTGATGTCTGCGCTGATTGTACTTGCCAAAATTAATTGTCTAGCTACTTTCTAGCAGAACATTTTCTTCTTTATTCCATTGCAACTCAGGACACTTATTATCGATGTGCTCTTACCTAAACCACCCCAGAATAACGTAAAATTAATCAGTACTTCTTATCTATGTATGTAAATATAAGTTTACAACGAAACATATATTACGAAGAATGAAAACGCTGAAGAAAGAAAATTTCTCTAATTTTTCTTATGTATATAAAGTCTACGGCTTTTGACAAACTATTGGATCTTTACTGTGACAAGTGGATTGATAATTTGGAAATTTTCCACAATGATTCATATAGTAAATTTTATTTTGGTAATTTTTTTATAGAAAAATGAATAAAATGAACAAGTCACATAAAATTATTTATTGGCAGTAACTTCAGTTTGAATATGAATACTTGTCGTTGTTAATAAATTCAAACTTATATTCTGTTCACCAGGAATGAACGCCATAGCTTTTAGGGTATACTGTGGAGTATGCAAGTGGTAGTGATACAAGACTTGACGAAGAGTACCCAGTTACATAAGGTGCAGAGTAGGGCAAAGGTGATAGAGGTGATACTACAGCGCCATGAGTTACTGGTTATACAATTGCACTGTAAGTTACAGGAGCAACGGATCGCTTGCGAAGATGATGAACTCTAGATAGAGCCTTTGCTTGATAATGGGCTACACGTGCAGCAACAACTTCAGGAGTGTCCAAAGGAACGCCATTGACAGCATCTATCACAATAGCTGGTGAATTTTTAGCTTGAGATACAGCCGGAACAACAGCAGGTACAACGTATGGAGAGCTGTATACGTTTGATGTATACAGCGGTGATCCATGTACTAGGCTAGAATCGTATTGTGATACCGAGGTAACAGCTGGCACTGCGCCGTATGCTATCGGTGCCACGAAACCAGGTTTAGCAGCTGATAAAGCCAACAAGGAGAACAACACCACTAATTTAAACATTTTGGTATGTATTGTGTAGACTACTTAAACAAAGTATGTCGTCTGATATCTCACAGATGCTGTGTGTTGTTTTATATAACATATTTTTCAGCTAATAATAAGCAAAAACTATAACAAGTTACCTTCAAATTCTATTTGATAATCGTGGGTGTGGTCACACGACATTATTGTATTTGAAGTACTCTTAAAAATAAATGTCAGGTTATACGGAAGCCGTTTCTAATACAGGTAGTTTTTTTAAATACTTTTGTTTTATGTTTTTTCTTTGGTATTCTCAGATTTCATCATTATATTTTCTATTTAATAAATATTTCATGTTTTTTTATTTTTAAATATTTTTGTTTTATATTCCTGAAAATTGTACTAATGTAGCTCTAGAAAGTACTATCTGGTAAGTAAAGTCTTTATTCCGTAATATACATGCCTATACATATACTTACTTATTCATATTTGGTTATCATTGGTTTGATTGTATGAATAATTGTAACAGAGATTGGACCTACGGGAAAGTATACTCTCTCAAACAAAAGTATTATTTCCAAATCGGTCCAGACATCTTCAAGTCATCGGGGAACATATTTAATAAAAAAAAACTGAATTCAAAAACTAAAAAGAATAAAATAACTTAATAGAGGATTAAGATTTTATTTCAAACAACACCCCACCCACCCATGAAATGAGCCGGCCAAATAGCTCGACGAATTGATAACCGTTGGGGAAAAAAGGTTTTCGAGTGGCAACATCGTTTAGGCAAATGCAGTGTGTGTGTGTGTGTGGTGGTGTCGATGGGTGCAGGTGGTTAAGGACCGTTCTTTGTGGCGAATGCTAGGGGAGGCCAAGAGGGTTCAGCAAGAGTCCACCTCTTGCTCAGGCTGTAAAGAAGGGAAAGAAGAATAAGCTTCGTTATTTTAATAACTAGGAAGAATCTACACTTGTTCAAAGTTCGGATATACTTGATAAATATTAAAATAGGGCAAATATTAATTTGGGCCTTTTATGGCACTTTGTTTGAATTGTGAATTCGCTGTCTTTCGCAGTGCAATACACCAAATTAGAAAGATCGTCTCAATCCTTGAATAAAAGTTTAGTTTTACAAATATTTTATACATTGATTTAATCTCTTAATGAAATGTTGAGAAAGAAATTTTCCGTGTTTTAAAGTATCATAAAGAATATTTGAAGTCTTTACTGGAGGGTTTGAATTTACAGGATTTTATTTTCTATCACGATCCCGCTAACTTAGCATGGTAGTAAATCAAAACATTAAAAAATTTACACCGGATTTTGTTAATGTTTTGAATTGTGCGAAAATTAAAAAGACATAATTTTATGTCATAACTATTAGTTCTTTTTTCTTAATATAGCAATACCGTAAATTGTACATGAAATACTTATAATATACAGCTTAAAATAAAAAATAAATATATCTTCATGCATATTAATTCGAATCTGGTAATCATTTCTAGACAATTTAGTGCTTTCGTCCCAAATTCACTGGATCTTATTTTGGGACTTTTGGTCACAGGCAGTTAATTTGAAACGATACGATTTACAAAAGACTCATAAGAAAAAGCTTTCCTCCCCGAAACCGAATTCATCTCTCGATTAATATTCACGTATTAAGCGTTTGTTTACATAGGTACTAAGAAAACATTATAAAAATTCACATAATAACTACGACCTGCGGATAATTGCGCTTTGCATGTCCCTTTTTGTTCAACAAGCTTCGTATACGATGTGGTAAATAAAATAAAAAATTAAGTAATATTAAGTCACATTAGCCGAGTGGTTGGGGTATCGGCTTTCGTGTCGTGAGACCTGAGTTCGATCCCCAGGTGGCAAGTTCGTACCAATGGGTTTTTCAAAAAAACTTATGTACGAATTATATCTGTGGCATAAACATTGAGACGGTGACGGGCTCAGCGCCCCAAAAATTTCTTCGGTGAAAGGTGGGTCGAAAAGACTCAATTGTCGAGACTTCTGTCTATCCCTGTATTGGGAATGACATGAAGATATTTTTTTAAGTAATATTGAGTAAGTTATGATATAATAATCAGTAAGTAAGTTCGTTCGTTCGGGTTGGGTATTTATATAAATTATTTTGTAAGTCACGATAGCCGCGTGGTTGGGTGGTCGGAATTTCGAGTCGAGAGACCCGAGTTCGATCCCCAGGTAGCAGGCTCGTACCAATGGGTTTTTCAAAAAACCTATGTACGAATTATATCGTTGGCTTGGACATAAAGACGGCGAAGGGCTCACCACCTGTCACGTTGTTCCGAAAATATCTTCGGTGGAAGGTGGGTTAAGGGACTTAATTGTCTAGACTAGACCTCTGTCTACCCCTGTATTGGGAATTGCGTGAAGATATTTTTTTTATTATTTATCTGTAGGTAATAGATACTTTGTAATAGATAATTTGTAACGGCACTTTGTAATGATACACAAATGAAGTGAAAAATTGATAACTTATATTAAAATGGTTTTATGACAATTTAATACTGTGTTGTAATGTTGTTTTCATGGCAACTATAATATAAATAATTGCATATATTTAAGAAGTAATCTTTATTTGCGTTACAGAAATATCACTGTTTTGATAAAATGTTAAGTTTTACTTTCGCGTCACGATGAGTAACGGAACTTGTTGAACTTGACTTTTATTTCAGTTGTATAGTAAACAGTATAAAAAGCATTACCGAAGTAAAAGAAAGCATCAGTTAATACGATTACATTCAATCGTTTACATCTAAAATAACACAGACCACGATGAATACGCTGGTGGTGTTATTTTCATTAATGGCTTTAGCCGTGGCCAAGCCTTCAAATATTTTTACTTACTCGTCACCATCTGCAGCTGCCACATCGGAGTCTCGCATTGATATTCAGTCTTCACCTTCAGCATGGACCTCAGCTTCCTTTGTACCGTTCGCTCGATCGTACTACGCCACACCAGCACTAGTTCCTGCTCCTTCAGCGTATTCACGTCAGTCTCGCGTGGAAGTGAAGTCATCGCCTGCAATTGTTAGTACTTACACTGGTGCACCAGCAGCAATCACTAGCCCTGTGGCTGTTGCAGCTCCTGCGTCATCATACCAGTCTCGAGTTGATATCAAAGCAGTTCCATCTGTTGTTAGTGCCTATACTGCACCCGCAACAATTGCTGTACCTGCAAGATATGCAGTCCCAGCTGCTTCATCGTATCAATCTCGTGTCGACGTTAAGTCATCTCCAGCAGTTGTTAGTACCTACACTGCGCCTGCAGCAATTGCAGCTCCCGCAGCTTACGCAGTACCAGCTGCTTCATCTTATCAGTCTCGTGTCGACGTTAAGTCATCTCCAGCAGTTGTTAGCACCTACACTGCACCTGCAGCCATTGCTGTACCTGCAAGATATGCAGTCCCAGCTGCTTCCTCGTATCAATCTCGGGTCGACATAAAGTCATCTCCAGCAGTTGTTAGCACCTACACTGCGCCTGCAGCAATTGCAGGTCCTGCAGCTTATGCAGTATCAGCTCCAACAGCAAGTACAGCGGCTTCTTCATACCAATCTCGTGTCAACGTTAAGTCATCTCCAGCAGTTTTTAGCACCTACAGCGTACCTGCAGCAGTTGCAACTCCTGCAGCATATGCAGTACCAGCTGCTTCATCGTATCAGTCTCGTGTCGACGTTAAGTCATCTCCAGCAGTTGTTACCACCTACACTTCACCTGCAGCAATTGCAGCATCCGCAGCTTATGCAGTACCATCTGCTTCAACGTATCAATCTCGTGTCGACATAAAGTCATCTCCAGCAGTTGTTAGCACCTACACTGCGCCTGCAGCTGTTGCAGCTCCTTCAGCATATGCAGTACCAGCTACTTCATCGTATGAGTCTCGTGTTGACGTTAAGTCATCTCCAGCAGTTGTTAGCACCTACACTGCTCCTGCAGCAATTGCAGCACCTGCAGCTTATGCAGTATCAGCTCCAACAGCAAGTACAGCGGCTTCTTCATACCAATCTCGTGTCGACTTAAAATCTTCTCCAGCTATTGTCAGTACTTACACCGCGCCTGCAGGAATCGCTACATCAGCAGCTTATGCCGTACAAGGTGCTATTGCACCTCCAGCTATTTCATCATACCAGTCACGTGTTGATGTTAAGGCATCTCCTGCGTTATTCAGTGCGGTTGCCACTGCCCCCGCTGCATACTCCACTCCTATAGCGACAACAGCTTATAGGGATTCTTTCGCTACAACAGCGTATACGTCTCCATTATTACCTGCATACGGTACTTCTAGCTTCGTTAAGATGACTTTGGACACCCCTGAAGTAGCAGCTGCACGCGCTGCTCACCTGCAAGCAAAAGCGTTCGCTGAAGGTCACCTGATTCGAAAACGTTCAGCAGCGCTTCTGACTACTGCACCTGTGGTATCTACTTATTCCACCGTTCCTGTAATATCTACTTATACTGCGGCTCCTATTGCATACACAGCACCTGTTGCTCGCATTCTATCAGCTCCTGTCATAACAAGAACCTTAAGTGTACACCCATGGTGATTCTTCGTTATAAACATAAAACGCTTTCTTTGAGGCAGATAAGAAGATCGACTGAAACTATCGAGATAATATAATATTAAAAATAAGAAAAGTTTTTATTTAATCCTTAATTTAAGTACGTTTGTTTTGAAATTATGGCGAGAATTTGTAAATTACGAGTCAATAATAAATAAATAAATATGTAAATAGATATTTATATAGTCACTGACGTATTGTCACTGACGGGTAGACAGAGGCAATAGGACGCCGACTTTCTTTAGCTTCTTTCGATTTCATCATTTTATTTATACACGCATATCTTGGTGCAAGCAATTTGCAATTTGGTGACAAGACCATCTTTCAAAATCTGCCATACTACTATTGTCTTTGCTTTGTTTTCATTCCGCCAAGGTGCGACGATACGAACATTTTACTAAGAGATCGCATCTTCACTGCAGCGTGCCATTCAAATAACATTAAATTAGAAGCAAAAACATTAGACTGCTACAAAATAATTCTTCTTTTAACGACGCGATCTGATAGCCTCGTTGATGAGTGAGCCAGTCTTCCACGCTAGGGATTGAACGTTCAAATCCTACCAGGCGTACGTATATGTGATAAGTATGAATGTTTGTACCCGAGTCAGATATGTTTGTAGGTATATATAATAATTTATGTATGTGAATAATATAAATTAGCTTAGGCATTAAGACATCGACAGCCTCACCACGTGTCACGTTTGTCCAAATAAGGTTCGATCGAAAGTGAGTCGAATGGACTTCGTTGTTTAGACCTCTGCCTACACTAATATGGCAAATTATTTGAAGGTAATTATAATCATAAATAATTATTTAAATTCCAAATAATTCTCGCAAGAAGTGAAAAAATCTCGGAAATACTCGAGATTACTGTGGGAATACGACGTAGTAGTACAAATTTAAACACACTTGTGTTTGCGTTATTATTTGTAGTATATATAGTACATTTATTGACAGTTTCTCAAGGGTTCTATAAGCATGTAGTGTTACTGAGTTTTGCTTCTAGTCACATCTGGGAAAAGAAGTAATTACGAGTCCATGGACAAATTTGCAAAATATACGACGATAAGTAAGTTCCTATGAAGTTTTTTACATGTATTAATTTATCTTTCAATAAAGTATATAAGTATTTTCATTATATATCTCACCATTACGTATCTAAGAATTTTATATTTAAGATATTTTTTAATAAGAATTTAAAAATTTTCATAACATTTATTTTATCTTCCCGCCTTTTCCAACATTGGAGTATATAGAGGTCTAGGCAATTAATCCTTTCGACCAAACTTTCACTGATGACATTTTTTGGGGTAACGTGACAGGTGGTGAGCCTGTCACCGTCTTTATGTCCAAGCCTATAACATAAAACTTACACAAATCTTGAAAAAACTCATTGGTATGAGTCTACCTCTTTGGATAAACTCAGACCGAGTTGACAACTTGACTCGAATACCGATTACCGAAAAATTATATCACAAGTCAAAAGTTCAGTTATGTCCATCAAAGAATAAGAGATAATTTTATAAAAATTCAGCATAGTATTGATAATCAATATATATATAGCATAGTATTGATAATCAATACATCAAGTTATTTATCAAATTTGAATTAATGCTATTGAATAATCTTAGTGTTAATCAAGTATCTTGATGGGATTAAGAGATATATTTTACTGGGATTTTTATCGATGAATTAATTTACTGAAAGCCAAAAGTTAAATAATGTTAACAACAGTATTGTTCACAGCGTTTTGATTAAGAAAAATATACTAATCAATATATCACATTAACGGCAGTCGAATATGTACACTTATGGAGTGTCCTGTAAAAGTACACTATAAGAAGTAGTTGATGGTATTTTGAAGGCCTTTCCCTCTTACGATACCCACGGCATATATCGGAATCGAATATATAATCACACATATTTAAATATCCCATAGTTAAACTTGATACATTTGTTGATAATGAGATTGAGTTAGACATAACACCAGAATCAAAGGTATTTTAATCAAAGGCTTTGTCGAAAATTTAATCTGTATTAAAAACATCTATTTTAAATTAGTTTGTGTAGATTGTAAGTAACTGGTGTATAAATACTCAAAACACAATAACAACTAGTTGTTTTAATTTACCAACATCTTTTGGTATATTAAAACAAAATTGTTAAATACGATTATTGTTATATTATTGAAATTGATTATTCATCAGTCTCGATTACCTAGTAGTTTTTCTGGTTCACAATGAACGCTAAAACTGAAATATCTATTTTGTAGCGACCGAAGCATGGTCACTTGTAATCTATGGCTACATGTGAGTCAGTTTTCATAACGTGAATATAATATAATGACAAAAACCAAAATGAAAACCAAATCACTATCAAATTAATGATATTGATATAAAGTTTTATATACTTAAAGACAAAATAAAAATAAACAATTTCTTAATGATAATAATATATATTTCAAAGTTCAATTTTAAAGGAATGCATTTTATTCAAAATACATATCATAAGTTGTTATACTTTTATTACCAAGGATGAACACCATACGTTTTAGGTACTACGGCAGAAAAGCTTACTGGGGATAAAACTGGCGAAGAGTAAGTAGTCACGTAAGGAGCTGAGTAGGATACATGTGCTAAAGGAGATACTACAGTGTTGTAGTTCAGAGGAGCAATTGACCGCTTTCGGATGCTGTGAACTGTGACTCCCGATAAATCCTTAGCTTGAATATGAGCAGCGCGAGCAGCAACAACTTCAGGTGTATCCAAGGGTACCCCGTTTACAGCATCGATAACCACAGCGGGAGTGTTTGGAGCCTGAGATAGGGTAGAGACAGTAACTGCTGGCGTAATGTACGGAGTGCGGTAAACAGTTGATGCGTACAGTGGCGATCCGTGGACCACACTTGAACTGTACTGAGATAACGAACTAACAGCTGGCACGGCGGTGTAAGTTATCGGCGTGATAAAGGCAGGCTTAGCAGTCCCAAGGGCCACCACAGAGAACAACACCACCAATTTAAACATTTTGGTCTGTGTTGCCTGCATGAACTATTTAGGTCGACTGACTGTGAAATGTTTGCTATGCTATATCTTATATACTAGTCATCCCGGTTAGAAATGTTAAACAGTCACCTTCAAAACATAGTTTGATCAATATATGTGGCGTTAGCAAATGTACGACACTGTTTTGATTATTAACTAGTTGTTAGATCTAAATGTCAAGAAATACGGATGCTGTCGTTAATTTAAAAATTATTAATTATGATGATGACGATATGTGATAAATTTGAGAAATAGGTAAATTTGAATCTAAATACTACAGCGGCACTTTTCTTAAGTTACAGAGTTGTTAAATTCTTATAAATAAATAAAAAATCTCTAATTAATTCGAGAGATTTGTAAAAATAATATAAAGTTAAGGTTTGAAATTTCGGTAGGTAAATACATTTAAGATGCTATTGAAGACTGCACGCTGGCGCGCCAGCTAAGAAGCGAACCGCTTTCTCAAGCCATTCCATCTCTAGCAGCATTCAATGTATTGGGTTTATTATACAGGTAAAACACTATATGCCCGCTGGTTACAGCTAAAAATATGAAAAGATATATATACCTTTTATAACAAAATATTTTTTATCCTTTTGTAAATTGTTTAAATCTTTATGTAACTAGGTGACCATAACGAATATTTTATTGTATGTTATACTACCTTCACATACACTTTTAAAATTTCGATAGGAGTAAGTTAAGGCGTAATTAAAATATAGTACACAGATTTATTCTTAAATAATTTTAAACTTTTCATAGATTTTTAATGCTATGAGTTTTAAAAGTTAAAATTACTTTTAAAAGTTTAAAAGTGGGTCGAAGGGACTTAATTGTTTAGACTAGACATCTGTCTGTCTACCCCTGTATTGGGAATTGCGTAAAGATATTTATTTATTTATACATATTGATAATTTGAAAATAATGATGAAAACACATAATTATGTCTTTATCCTTATAACTTTATACATCATTGAAATTAAAAAAAATCTCAAGCATGATTTAAGTCGACAGTCATTAAATAGGTATGTGATTATTTAGCTGGCAAAGACAAATGAATACCTTATTAAGGGTAGGATAAAAGTCTTCTTATAAAGAATGTCATAAGTCAATTTTAGTCTAAACAGGTATGAGAATCATGACTTAAGCAACGACTAAATATAGTCTATTAATGGATTGTGGTGACGAAACAAAAGTAAAAAAAACTGACTGACTATAAAATTTGTTGGCGTTATCTTATTGATAATTCCGAACTGAAAAGTCAGGAATGTCAAATTATCACTTGCAAAAAGGATGATAGATGGCGCCGATGACAAAAAACAAGACATAAGTAAAGTAAAGAGAATACAGATTTAAAATTTTATTTATTTAAATTTGTAGTCATGATAGCCGAGTGGTTGGGTGGTCGTAATTTCGAGTCGAGAGACCCGAGTTCGATCCCCAGGAGGCAGGCTTGTACCAATGGGTTTTTTCAAAAACTTATGTATGAATTAAATCGTTGGCTTGGACTTAACGACGGCGACGGGTTCACCACCTGTCACGTTGTCCCGAAAATATCTTCGGTGGAAGGTGGGTCGAAGGGTCTTAATTGTCTAGACTTAAATTTCACAGATTTGAACTTGAAATTTAATAGTAACATAATAATATCAATGATGTATAAAGTTATTAGGATAAAGACTTATAATAATATGTTTTTATCATTGTTATCAAATTATCAATATGTATAAATAAATAAATATCTTCACGCAATTCCCAATACAGGGGTAGACAGAGGTTTAGTCTAAACAATTAAGTCCCTTCGACCCACTTGGCACCGAAGATATTTTCGGGACAACGTGACAGGTGATGAGCCCGTCGCCGTCTGTATGTCCAAGCCAACGATGTAATTCGTACATAAGTTTTTAAAAAACTCATTGGTACTGCCATCTGGGGATCGAACTGGGGTCTTTTGATTCGAAGTTCCGACCACCCAACCACTCGGCTATCGTGACTTTTTTTAAATAATGATTATAGCATTTTTTAAAATAAATAATTATAGCAGGCATGAGTTTTAGGACGTTTATTAATATGTTCCATGCGTGACTGAAACAGCCACGATAGTCGATGGTTGGGTGATTGGAATTCGAGTCAAGAAACCCGTGTTAGATCCCCGAGCTTTTATAAAACTTATGTACGACTAGCTGTCTCCCGCGACTTTTCCCGCGGTTTAACACTTACGCGGACCCTTAATTATTTTTCTAAATTAAAATTAGCCTATGTTACTCCTTATAACATCAGCTATTTGTCAGTGAAAGTCTCGTTAAAATCAGTCCAGCCATTTCAGAGATTAGCCGGAACAAACAGACTGACAGACAGACAGACAGACCGACAAAAATTGTAAAAAAAATGTGATTTTGGTTTATGTACCGTATATATTTTTTACCTTTACAGCATCCGTGGTCACGGGGGGACAGACCCCGCTGTTGTTGACAGTTGTCCGTTTTATTTTAAATGTGTAGTATTCGCGTAAATACAAGAAATCATTAATAAAAAACAAAGTTGTAATTAAAACATATCCACCAATTGCTCATATTTAATAAAAAAAAGATCAATATAAAGTATATAAAGAACATATTGAGATCGTATATGTATGTATTTTAATAATTAATGATTTAGTCCTGAATCCAATTTATTAACCTCTATATGAAATGTTCAAAATGTTCAATAATAGTAATAAAAGTAACGATACCCTTCGTTGCGTGATCAGAATTCAAAAGAGACGTTAAAGGACTCGAGTTCGATCTCCATGCTCGTACCATAATAATATTTTAACGTCTTTTTTACAAATTAAAAAAAAATTAAGTATGCGCGGAATAAATATTATAAATTTGACCGCCGATGTACCTTTCCTAATCAATGATTTGATCACATACATTTTCAATCTAATAAAAATTTTAAATAAAATATATAACATTATTATAAAAGAATTATACAAATATTAAAGGATGTCAAAATTTTTGGATGAATTAATAATATCAAAGGTAAAATGAAATTAAGAATCGATGTTTACAATTATTTATTATTTTTAAAGAAGTTTTCGTTCGTTGTGTACATCACTCAGTAGCGTCTGCAATACCTAGTTTCTAATTACCAAGTACGCACGCTAGTAATATACGGAGTAGACCAGCTAGCATGTGCTGAATATAACGGAGTTCCTGTGTATCCAGTGAAGAAAGGAGTTGATGCATAAGCCGATACCACAGGTGCGGTAGCTACTAACGCTGCAGAACGTTTGCGGATAAGATGTCCTTCAGCCAAGGCTTTTGCTTCAAAGTGTGCAGCACGGGCAGCAGCTACTTCAGGTGTATCCAAGGGTACAGCTGGTGTGGCGACTGCATGCGCAGCATAGGATGGAGCCACAAATGCGCCTCGCGCAATGTTATCGTTTCTGATCACAGTTTGTGAAGCGATTCCTGATGTATATCCAGTAGCAAAGCGCGAATCATATGCAGAAATTGGCGATCCGTATACAGTCCGGTATGAAACAGGTGTTTCCGAAATAGTGCTGACAACTGCTGGAGAAGATTTAATATCAACACGGGACTGTTGTAAATAGGAAGCTGGAGATGCAATAGCTGCAGGAACAGAAAAAGCCCTACCATAAGAGATTGGAGATCCTGCGATAGTGCTGACAACAGCGGGAGAAGATTTATATTCAACGTGAGATTGGTAAGATGATGCAGGCGCTGCTATTGCTGCAGGTGCAGCAATGGCAGCTGGAGCTGCGACGGCAGCGCTGTAAGTTACGGGACCAGTTTCTACTTTGCTAATAATAGCAGGAGATGATTTTACTTCAACTCTGGTCTGATAAGATGATGCAGATGGAGCTGCAATTGCAGCAGGTGTAGCAACAGCCGCAGCTACTGGTGCACTGTAAGCTACTGGTGCATTGTACGCTACTGGTGCAGTGTACGCTACTGGTGCTGTTTTAATAGTGCTAACAACAGCGGGCGAAGATTTAACATCCACACGGGATTGGTAAGAGGAAGCTACAGGTGCTGCTACAGCGGCTGGAGCAGCAATAGCGGCCGGAGCATTATAGGCTATGGAAGCACCGTAAGCTACAGGGGAAGCTTGATAAGTGCTTACAACTGCAGGCGATGACTTAACATCAACACGTGTTTGATAAGAAGATGCTGCAGGAGCTGATATAGCAGCTGGAACTGCATAAGCTGCAGGAGTAGCTATAGCTGCGGGAGCCGCATAGGTACTAACACTTGCTGGGGATGATTTGATGTCTATTCTAGATTGGTAAGAGGACGCAGCGGGTGCTGCAAATGCAGTAGCAGCAGGTGCTGCAAAAGCTGCATAACTAGCGGGTGCAGCATAAGACGCACTGTAGGTAAGAGGAACTGTCTCATATTGGCTTACAACAGCAGGAGAAGATTTTACATCGACTCTACTTTGATATGAAGATGCTGCAGGAGATACGATGGCAGCTGGAGTAGCAATAGCAGTGCTGTAGGAAACAGGAGCAGCAGAAACGGAATTCACAACGGCAGGTGCAGTCTTGACTTCCACTCGCGATTGTTGTGAGATAGCTGCAGGTGCAGAAAATGCAGCCGCGGTTCCAATAGGTGCACTATAAGCCACTGGCGAAGCGGCCACGGTTTGAATGACGCCGGGTGATGATTTAACGTCCACTCGGGATTCTTGTATGTAGGCAGCGCGAGCAGCTGGAGCGGCTACATATGCCGGTCCATTGACTAAAGTGCGAAATACCGGTGCATAATCGGCAGCGCCCAATAAAGCTGGTGACGATTGAATATCATAACGCGATTGAGAAATATAACCAGCTGATGAAGGTACTGAATACGTAAATGTACCATGTAGGCCTGAGGGTTTACCAGCTGCTAGAACTACCACGGATAACAACACCACCAGCGAATTCATCGTGGTCTGTGTTTTTTTGATGTGAACCACGATACGAATGGATTTAACTGATGCGTTTATCTCATCTACAATTGCTTTTTTATACTACGCTCGATTATCGTGAAATAAAAGTCAAGAGCAACGAGTTTACTAAAAATAAAGTAATGAAACTGAAGTTTAACGTATTATTCTCACTTGTGCCTCAAGAAGGTAAATAAAGGTAGGCTGTTTTTTCTTAAAAATAGATAAATGTTAAGTTGTTGCGTCTCTCTAAATCCCTTTTTCTAAAGTTACGTAAAAACTTATGATTTACTGATGAAAATTCATTTAATGATTCTAGATTTACAGAAATAATTAACTGCTTTGACAAACTGGTACATTTTAGAATAAAGGCTTACTTAATTTTGTTGTCCAAAGGTTTTCTAATATATGAATTGCAAATTCAATAGGTATTATATAAGTATTAATATATTTCAAAATATTATTCTTGGTACATTCGTTGTAAAAGGTCGTGATGGAATCATCATAATTGTCATTATATCGGCCTTTATATGTACTGCAGGCCATATTTCCTACTGAAGATTTTCCTATAACCGCCACGCTTCGGAAGCAGATTGTCGTAGGCAGTACCTGCTGAATTTTGGTAAGGTTTTTTTGAATAAATTATCCCGCTGTCAGTCTGTAACCAATTACATTTTTAAGACTTTCCTTAGTAGATTGCAACAGCAGACAGGGAATGAATAAGGGGGTTGTAAGGCCATTTTTATGTCCAAGCCAACGATTTTAACTGTATAAGTTTTGAAAATAGTCATTGGTAAGAGCAGTTTGAGATGATCCTTGAGGAGAATTCCGATGACCTAATCACTCGGTTATGATAGATGTGTTGACTTTCCATATTAGAATAACAATAATATTATATAACACAGAGGTTACCAGAAAACGAAACATTCGACTCGTGATAAACTTATTGTTTTAAGTGAAAAGAAATACATCTATAATACATCTATAATACATACATTTTAGTAAATTTAACGAAGGTCTATAAAAACGGCCTGTCTATTCCTCTGCGTAAAAGCAAAAACAAAATGAACGAAAAATAAAATAAGGCTTTTACTAGAAAACGTATAAACTTTAACGTGAATTTACTTTACTTTTATAAATAATAAAATAATAATATCTTCACGCAATTCCCAATACAGGGGTAGACAGAGGTCTAGTCTAGACAATCAAGTCCCTTCGACCCACCTTCCACCGAAGATATTTTTCACAACGTGACAGGTGGTGGGCCTGTCGCCGTCTTTATGTACACAATTCGTACACAAGTTTTAGAAAAACCCATTGGTACGAGCCACCTGGGGATCGAACTCGAGTCCCTCGACTCGAAATTCCGATCACCCAACCACTCGGCTATCGTGACTTCTTTTACAGTTTTTTACTTTTATAGTTTTTTTATTCGGAGAAATACGGAAAATTAAATCACCGATTACTTTATGTCTCCATCTCCACTCTTTTATCGATAAATTGTTCGACTTTTATCAACTACTGACCCCGATGTATGAAATCTGAATGACAAAAAAAATCTTAAATCGCATAATATACTTGCACTAAACTATGAATGTGTACATAGTTTAAAACTGTATAGTAAGGCTGTCGATCTGTTCTGTGTATTTTTAATATTGTGTGCCATTATACAATATACACCGCCCAAGCTGAATTGTTTAGTAGACGGTTGGAATGATGATACATTTTGAAACTCACTGGAACTATAGGCTAGTTCCAGTGAGTTTCAAAATTTATGTACCACCGGGGGATCGAACTCGAGATCGACTCTTGAAATCCGATCCCGATCTCCGATCCCCAACCAGTCGGCTAAAGTGACTATTATATTTGAAAAATAATTGACGTGAGGTATCGACGTACGAATTGAACACTGCCTATATTTTGTAGGTGCTATGAGAGGTACCCATGAGCGGGAAAGGGATGTAAGCCTACGGTTACCTCACTTACCGAATGGAACGATGAAACAAGGTTTGTCGGTATCATGCATGGCCGTGATTCCGTCCCTGTCCAGCCAGACCATTCATACAGCAGCAGAAGTTTGCAATTTGGCCATGATATGTTAAAATCTATATAATCATTTGCTAGTAATAAAAAACTAAATATTGAGCAACAAGGCAACAGCTGTCGTCAACAGGATAAGATTATTATATTTTTTTTTGTCATAGTGATCTATTAAACGAAATGTTAAAGTTAATTCACATCGGCCTTGAGTGCTTTCTTGCTTCACTGCCGGACAAATGGGCGGAGTACCTATAGTATCTTTAAAGAGATGTTACAACAAATTATTACTAGATTCCTTATTATATTCTAACTGGTCACAACAATATCATTTCTCTTCAGAATAAACTAATGTTATATACATTCATTATTTCAGTTTCATTTACATATTCAATTTTAGTTGGTAACTTTTGTAACATTTGACGAAATCCATGGATGTGACAGCTTTGAAGTCGCGGTTTGATTCCAGGTTGGGTCAGTGAAAAAAACATTTATTTTTTTCATTTATTTATTTATTTAGTTTTTTCATTTATTTTAGCTGCTTAAATAAGGGATCTACAATGTTATAAAATACTAACTTTGCCTAGTTTGTTGAAACAAACCAGTATTTTGGACAGTATCTGAGCCAAAAAAAATTAAAATATTTTCATATTAACAAGGTCCAAATTAAAAAGAGATCCACAATAGTCTAGTTGTTGGTGATAGAAATTTGAATCTAGAGTTTTATCTAGTTTTTATTTAGTTTATACTTGTAATTATACATTAGAATTTAATCCCCTAGGATTAAAGTGCGAATACTTCCTAAAGTAATAGCACTAATGAGTTTCTTTTTTCAAAACTAATTTAGATTGAGACAGAGATAGGTCTGTCTGAGGTCCCGAATAAGCTCTGAGGCAAAAAAGAAGACTTAATTTTCGTGATTTCTGATTGCTTATATATTTAATATTGCTTATATATTATATATAAAATTTTTACGTCGTTCTGACATGATATATTACACTCAATTTAATTTTTAAATATTGATATTTATAAAGCAACTCCAAGATGTACTGTAAAATTACCTGATGTTTTTTATAATTTGTCGCGCCTTCGCTGCTCTTTACATATATGTAACAGCGACATTATCGAGTAGCATAAGGTATGCGGAATAAGCCCGTCCGTTTATGGTAGTATTGTATTATATGAAGTTGAATTCATATAATACAATACTCGTTCCTCAGCAATAGTTTATTGTATCGACCGCATGATAATAAAGTGAGAGATTGGTTAATTCCGCGATGAATTATCAAGGACTAAGTATTGATATTATTAAAACTCATGCAATGTAATCCATCAAAATAAGTGGAGCTTTCGGAATTTAAATTGTAAGATCTTGAGTCAGATCGAATTAAGTGTTTTGTTCGTTTTTAATATATAACTTACCATATAAATAATTATAAAAACCGTTATGTGTGGCACATGCTTTTAACATACGTTATAATACGTCATGTCTGTTTTGACATACGTTGAAGATATTTAAGGGAAACTAAGTAGAATGGGTTAATAGCACGTGTCTAAGCCCAAAACAATTATTTTTAGAATTCTTGTGGAGATGTAAAATTAGTCGTTCGAGACTATCTATTAGAGTCTTAACATTTTAATGGTAAGGCAAGTTTACTTACATACATATTACATAAACACATTTAATTATAAAATAAAATTATGAGATAGTTTAGTTTTTCCAACAGTCATATAATACAAAGGATGAGGCAGAAAAAGTCCAAAATAAAGTGTCAAAATAAATATAGCAAGTTTTTGGGGTTTCTTCTTCGTTGTATCTGATTCCATAACACAAGTGCTTTAGCTTCCTACTTTGCAGCAATGAATGTGATATTTTCCTATGTTTTTATAACTGTAATAATGCAGTTATTGTAAGCTAGAGTTTCTATTGCTAAACTGAACAATTTTGTATGCCACGAGTGATTTAAATGTACATATTATATGTGCAGTTGTTTCCAATGTTCATTGTCAATCAGAATGAAAGTAGATTCAATTTTATCACATCGTTTTGGTAAACGTGAATCGATTACCAATTAGCGCTACACGCTGTGGCCTTATCCGCTTCGCCGCAGAGTATTGAATCGAAATCGAGTTTCCCAACCCGAATAATTATAATAATTTTCGATTAGGTTTTATATACATTCGTATATATTTATAAATTTATATGTATAAATGTATAAATATTACCTTATAAATATAATATAATGTGTGCAATTTTATGATACCTACCTAAATCTTTTAAAAGCTGAATATTGTTTTTGTACTGGCACCGTTATTAGTAGATATTGCGACGGAGAGTGATTATAACGTTATATTATAGGGTTATACACATATACCATATAAAACAGGCTGGTTCAATTAAACTTCCTCACACACTAACGTCAAAATACTCTTCTGGTAACTTGCTGTGAAATGAAACGATAGTCTATAATTCCTGTCGATGTAAAAACCTTTCAGAATTGTTCTTACTTTTCAACGTAAGAATCTATATAAGAACCTATATATAAATATGTATATGTACGTATAAGGTTTGTTGTATTGCGTTTATTCACCATAGCCGAGTGGTTGAGAGATTGGAATTCGAGTCAAGAAACCCGAGTTCGATCCCCTGTTGGCAGGCTCGTACCAATGGGCTTATTCAAAAACCTTTGTACGAATTACATCGTTGGCTTGGACATGAAGACGACAACTGGCTCACCACTTGTCACGATGTCCTCAAAATATCTTCGTTGGAAAGTGTGTTGAAACGACTTAACTATTTAGACCTATGTCTACCCGTGTATTAGGAATAGCGGGAAGATATTTTTATACTATTATTATAGGGTTGTTGCATTTTGGTAACGGATTTTTCCGAGATGATTATCCATCGGTAGTCAATGTCATATTATGTACCTATACCGTTAGAAATATAGATATGTATCGTTTATATATATTTATATCATTTCCGTTTCCTGAGTGCGCTTTAGTCTTTAGCGCTTTTGCGTAGGCATCTCACTGCACGATAAACATTATTAACGTAACAATTGGTAACCCCCGCTTTTGCGAATTTTCTGTCTGTAATATCAAAATCCCTTACTCGCTCCTTTTGTTAATCACGGGAAGGTATGGGGTTGTTAATTCTTAAACTGTCACCACCGCGGGTTATTTCAATGTACACACGAGCGTCCAAAAATAAAAAACGTCGGGCAGTAATGGATTGCGTAATAAATACTGCACTTTTGAAACATTCTTCATCACCGAATATTTAAAATGGCAACATGGGTAATAAAATGTATTAAGGAAGATTTAATTAAAACGAAATATATAATTTATTGCTATTTATTGAGATACCAAACTTGTGTGTTTTCCGACTCAGATACAAGCTCTATCCTGCTTCTATCTGCCATTCCAAATTTTCTTAATACTATTAAATTAAATTTTGATATAGATGTTGACTGTTGTATGATTGGCAATCAGTTCTGCTGGGATGAACCGTTTGAGCGGTACTGATCTCTTACCAGCCGTGGGCGAGAGCTGGTGCTGCGATAATTGGGGCGTGAGCAGCAACAATGGGCGCATGTGCAGCAACTACGGGTGCATGGGCAGCAACTACGGCGGGGGAGGCAATCTGAACAACAGGGGTAGTTGCATAAATATTATTATTAAATAAAATAATATATGAATATTAAATAAGATGTTAGAGAAGCAAATATTCATTTAATAAATGTTAGTTTAAATGAATTAAATAAATAAAAATGTTAATGTATTTTTTAAGTATCATATCACGGAAATATTGTATTTTTTATGTATTGGGAATAAAATTGAATAAATTATTTCACGGTTACTACTCTGCTAAGTCTTCAGAGTAAGTAACAAGACCTTACTTATTTATTATTACAACTACTGTTCAGTGTAATAACGACACTAAAAATTTAAATATATTGTAGTGAATGTACCTTGCATTTGTAAAATAATTTGCATTTGTTGTTTAAGGAATCGTATATCTATAAAAAACATTCAAAAATAGACGCGTAATCAGAGCCACTATTAGCGTAGTCTAGGTTTCTTCCTCACCCTGACAGTGTTGGCGTAAGAGGTGGCAACGGGAACAGCAGTCTTGACAACACCGGTGCTAATTAAAGGGGCTCCTATGACACCATGGCCCCAAGGAGACGCCAGAGGTGCTGCGGCAATGGGGGCACCATAGAAACCGGGGGCAGCGGCGGCGACGGCCAAGAGAGCGGCGAATACAACCTATGAAGGTAAATAATAATTTGAAAATGGATTGCTACAGGATTTATAATAATTTAATAACTAGCTTGACTGGTTAGTAGGTAATTTATGTTAGAATATTAATAAAAAATTATTCCTAATAATAAATAACACAAAATCTTAAACTGGATCTGCTGGTAGTGATTACGATGTGAATTTTTTCTACAGAGATAGACCTTTTTTATGCTCCGTTCTAATAAGTTGTTGTTCGGATGAACCTACCTATATCAATATATACATATATATACCTATGTATTGCTTTCTTGCATTGCTTCCTGCCATAAACGCCATGTTTGACAGGCGGATGGGCGATCAGTGACTTTTTTTAAGGTAAGGTTACCGCCGCCCATGAACACCCGCAATACCAGAGGCATAGCAGATGCGATACCGGCCTTAAAGTGCCCCCTGAGTTTACTCGTAAATTTCGTGTGGTCTTTTTTGAGAAGTCAATATATTCGAGTTCGATTCTCAGGTACCAATGAAATTATTTCCATATATACATTACAATATAAATTTCCCCTATATTACAATGTAGACTGAAGTCTAGACAGATAAGTCGTTTCGACCCACCTTCCGCCGAATATAATTTTAATTACTTTAATTATTGAATCAATTTAGGACATCGTGATAAGTGGTGAGCCCGTCGCCATCTTAATGTGCAAGGCAGCGATATAATTCGTACATAAGTTTTTGAAAAAAAAAAAAATAAAACATTGGTACGTGCCTGACACCTGGGGATCGCCACTTGGCTATCGTGACTTTAACCAATATCGTACTAATGGGTTATTTCAAATACTGATAAACGATTTATCAAATGCATAACTATTGAAGACGCTCAAGTATAGTATATGGCCACGTCAATAGTCAGTTCAAATCTTAAGGTTATAGTAAAAACTTAAAACTATCGATATGCTATAACGTCATAAAGCCTACGGCCAATAAGTGCTCAAGCATTTTATTACTACGATAAAAGGTTGTTTTACGGGCAAATATATTTTAACTATCCACCACCAGGCCTTAATGATATTAAAGTATTTCCTCGCGTGGGACTTAGCCGATGTAGATAAACATTCATCAAATCCTTTCTTAGTGAACCGGTTTGGTGACTTGGCAAGTACATAATACAGCTCTAAATAAGACACGCTGAATAATGAAATGATCGAATAATAACGAAGTGACATTGATTGTAGAGACTGCATATAATATACATGTTTTATTATTGCCATTATGTTTATTTGCCACGCTAAATATGATAGCCGAGTGGTAGGGAGGTCGGAATTTCGAGTCAAGAGACTCGAATTGGACCCCAGGTGGCATTCTCGTAACAATGGGTTTTTTTAATTATGTAGGAATTATATCGTTGGCTTGGACATAAAGACGGCGACGGGCTGACCACCTGTCACGTGTTCCCGAAAATATCTTCGGTGGAAGATGGGTCGAAGGGACTTTATTGTCTAGACTAGACCTCTGTCTACCCCTGTATTGGGAATTTCGTGAAGATATTTTTATTTCTATTTTAAATAAGATATTTATATTAACATTTTTCATTATCATTATATAAGCTAGTTAAACACTCCTTCACGACAGAGGCATCTCCAGTAGGATATCATAATGTCTACATTTGCCAAGCGAATTGGCGAACGCAGTTTTAGTTGCCTAACAATTTTGACGCAGTTTCCTGTCACCGATATTGCGAGACAATCATCTCTTTCGGGAGTCGGTTCTCTTAGCCGCCTGTGATGACACCCATAATAAGAATGGGGGTATAGAATATTCTTACACCGTAACGACACAAACACAATTGAAAAATAAGTAGGGAATAACTATATTACAAAATAATTATTTTCTACTTAAAAATGTTTGGATTCCAATTATATAATGATAAGCAATAAAGCGATTTTTTAGCAACTGTCGTACTGAATTATTTTAAGCTGGTAATTGAACATAAAATCTGTAAGTTTTCCGGGCAGCTAGCATTGATTGACCTTGCTAGGTCATTACTTCTATCAACTAAATTTCGAAATAACACCAAAAAAAAAAGATTAAAACAATCTAAATATACATATAAATTTCAGTTTTTACGAAGAAATCAATATAAAGTTATTATATTATATAACTGTACAAGTTATCTACAGTTGTGGAATATATGTATATATATATATATATATATATATATATATATATATATATATATATATATATATATATATATATATATATATATATATATATATATATATATATATATATATATATATATATATATATACATATATATAAAGGAACCTATAATACAATATATTATAGATAGTTTCTGTATTATAGTTCAATTGTTTAGTATACTATAATAACATGATTTCTTTGTTAAAGCTGTTACCAATTATTATTATTATTATTTTTACGCGCTTAAACCGTAGAACTAATCTATTGACTGTACTGTTGAACTACACTATTTAACTCTATATCTTAATTTAACTATCATACTCTTTACCGAATAGCTACTTTTTTAAAAACTAATGTTTGTTCCGTTTTGTGGACTCAAAGATGGCGATATATTACCATTTGCTACGTCACAAATAAGATACCATCAAAAAGGCCCGAAAGGACGAAATTTTACAATATATAAACAGTTGTTGTCATTTATCAAAAATTAATATAACCGTTTTAAAACCGGTTCATGTACTAGTAAATCATAAAGTCTCTCCAAATAAGCGAAAGAAAACAATTTTAAAAAGGTTTTATAAGAAACCTAATAAATAAATCAATACATCGAACCCAAAAATTTCTGTAAATAGCCCTTACTAAAAATCCCGCAACTCATAGTACTTATTTAGTGATTTAAGAAAAATTTTGTTTAATATTAAACCTTAATATCAACATTGACATATTGATGCAATTATAAAACGGTGACAACGTTTTACAAACGGTAAAACAAAACATTTTTCAACTAAAAACAATTGTACTTATTTATTTGAATAACACATTCTAATAAGTATTACTTACTGATGTGAATGAAATCCGCGTCAAGTGTCGATAAATTTGTATTATTTGACATTACTACTACAATTAGTTAATATGTTAAACCGCTTTTGACTACGTCTGCAAGTAGTGCTTATTAGAATAACCGTTTAGAAAAAAAAATTAATATATATCTTCGCACCATTCCCAATACAGGGGTAGAGAGAGGTCTAGACAATTTAGTCTTTTCTTCCCACCTTCCACCGAAGACATTTTTAGGACAACGTGACAGGTGGTGAGCCCGTCGCCGTCTTAATGTCCAAGCAAACTATATAAATAGTACATAAGTTTTTGAAAAACCCGAAGGGTTTTTCATTCGTACTAGCGTTAATACTAGCTTTTAGTTTATACTAGCTTTGGAGATCGAACTCGGGTCTCTTGACTCGAATTCTGATCACCCAACTATTCTGCTGTCGTGGTAATGAGAAAATAGTTTCGCTAAGAAAGTTAATTTGTTTTTTTTTTGAAGGCAGTGTATTTATTTAAATTTTTTTTTCACATTTTTCATGTGAACATAAGTAGGTAATGAATAAGATAATACTTTCAGGGGGCACAAACTTAGGAGGGCCCATACGTAGCAGTAGGTAAAGCATAAAATTTTAATGATGATGAATGTCGGTGAAAATTATTAGGCGCCCAATCTGTCCCTTAACATCTAATACGTATGTATCAAGCAATATCTGTAAGCAAGTCGTATTTACTGCCTAACTCCTAACCGTTAAAAATTGGCTTTTATTATTAGCCTCGTATCGATACAAGATGACTAATAGACACTAAGGATATAACTTCATCGCAAAAGAGGTGAAAGCCTAAAAACTAACCCTAACCCTAGCTTGTAAAATCTGAGAAAATTCCATTGGAATTCCATCATCAGATCCTGGAGGACGATGACATGGAGACAATGGGATCCAACTAGAAACAAACATTTTCAAACAAAAAAGAATTCAACCTGCAAAATGCAATTTCACGAGGAGTAAGACTGTATGATTATTGCAGTTTTCATTTAAAACTATTGGAAGTAAAACCATAGCTTTGTTGTAAATATATGTAGCATTGGAATAAAAAGACAATAAAAGAAATAATATAAATATAATTAAAAAAAATTCTGATGTCATAAAACAGGCATAAAATTTTGAGTAAAAATTCGACATACAGTCCTACTATAATATAACTATTTGTAGCAGATGATTAAATATAACTTGAAATTAGGATTTGCACGAAAGTTGGGTCGGCATTAAATCGTAATACAATTAAATTACGCTATAAAGTAAAAGAAAGAAAAATAAAAAAGGGAAATATTGACAAAATATAAACACGATAAATAAATATTGTCTTACCAACTTGTACATTTTTGAGGGTGCAAAGGGGTTGGACTTTAATAAAGTAGAGGAGGGAGATTTGAAAGCGAATGTGCCAACGTAGTGTAAAGTTGAGCTTTTATAGTTATCAGCCATATGGCTGTTCCAAATCTGACTAACCCTACCCTAGTTAGGGCCTAGGTCATCTGTTACAGCGATAACATAGGTAGCGACAACAAAACAAATAACGTAAGCCCTTAAAAATTTAAAATGTCTTAAGAAGACTTTATAAATAATATAAATTTACGCATATAACATGTATTTTAACGCATAAAATATAGACGACAACATAGAAACGATACAAATCTAAAATAGAAAATTAAAATAACTATTTTGCTTATTAATAACCCACTTTCAAATTGTTACGCTTTCGAATCTCTTATCTGGTCTGGAATAGAAGTTAAGATATTAGATTACATTAAGTGTAATTACCCTTTACTAAAATATATTAAGGTATAGTCCAGTAGGCCATTGTAGTCTATTTTGAATATTCAGTAATATGTATAATAATCAACACATAAATTTTTTATAATCTGTAACGGCTACATCAAAACCTTCGCATTTTATATATAATGGTAAACCGCAAAGTGTACCCTTGCAACAATGTAAATTTATAGTAATACTTCTTGTTGCTTGCGTCAGTTTATGTTTTTAATTGATTGGTTCTTTGACAGTTCGTGTTCGTAAAAGTTACTTGCAATGACATTCCAAGAATATAAAATAATATATATTCTCGTCAATACCAATGCAGGGGTAGACAGTGGTCTGAACAATTAAGTCCTTTAGATCCACTTTCCACCGAAGATATGTTTGGGACAACGTGACAAGCCGACGATATAAATCATACACAAGTTTTTCAATAAAGAAAACCAATGTGTACAAACCTGCCACCCGGAGATCGAACTTGGTCTTTTGACTCGAATTCTGATTACCCAACCACTCGTCTATTCTATCGTGACTTCACTATCAAGTACCAAGAATGCCAACTACAAAGAATAACAAAAGTTTGTAAACTTGAAGTTAATAAGAAGTTTCAGTGTTGATACAGAGTAAGAATACGCCACCCTCTTTCTTTCTGAGGGTGGCGTGAAAGATTACTAAAGAAGAAATCTTTAAATGCACGTGGCAAACGACAGGTCGCGGGGTAAAAAAATGCCAAATTTATACTTTGCTACTGCGAAAGCAAATTCGATTGCGAAGCGTGACGATAGTGTCCAATATCGTTCGGTTGTCGTGTGAATTTTTATTGTTATGATTATGACTTGAATGATAAGGAAGATTTGCTACAAAATTATAATTTACTAAAAATATGTACATTCAATCTAAATACGATGAAATCTTAAGTACAGGAAGTTTGTTCGTCACCTATATAAAACTAAACGGTTGAGCGGTTGTTAAGGAAATATCGGGGACTGCAAGGTTTCTTAGTTAACCATCATCGTAATGACGTAATTATCAAGATAGATTTCTAATTATGTTCTGGTGCACTGGTTCCGTTTACCTTCGTAACGCTGATTTATAGTGTTTCAAATAAGTAAAATGGCTTATTTTGGCAACCCTTTGGACCCTTTTTTTGATTAATTTGAAATATATTGGGACTACGGCAGAGAAACGAGTGCCATGCTGTTTTAGTACAGGTCAGTGTGTTTAGTATTGATTCACTTCATAGCTCCCGATATTTCTTTAACAACCGCTCAACCGTTCAATTTTATATAGGTGACGAACAAACTTCCTGTATTTAAGATTTCATGGTATTTAGTTTGGATGTATATATTTTTAATAAATGTTCCTTATAATTCAAGTCATAGTGACTATATTGGGACTAAGGCAGAGGAATGTGTGCCATGCTGTTTTAGTATAGGTCAGTACAGGTTGGCGGATTTTTCACTGTTTTGAAATAATTTTTTTATTAATATTACAACTATCTTTATTTTTAGGAAACCTACAAATTTTAGAAATAGTCTTAAAAGGTTTTCCTTGATCGTCGAGAAAGTTATAAACTCAACTCTTTCAATAGTTGTTAAAAATAACATCGAACCTGGGGTCGAATCTGGGCCTATTAACTTTACTTGCAAGGTTTCTATCCGAATTTTTTATTAAAAAAAAAAAAAAATATCTTCACGCAATTCCCAATACAGGGGTAGACAGAGGTCAAGTCTAGACAATTAAGTCCCTTTGACCCACCTTCCACCGAAGATATTTTCGGGACAACGTGACAGGTGGTGAGCCTGTCGCCGCCCTTTTGTTCAAGCTAACGATGAAATTCGTACATAAGTTTTTGAACTCGGGTCTCTCGATTCGAAATTCCGACCACCTAACAACTCGGCTATCGTGACTTTTTATTAAATATGTTATTAAATATGTGTAGTTTTATGATATAATACTTATATGTAATACACATTATATATAATACATGTTTAGTTTTATGATTAAATTTAATATCTTTGCTTTTCTGGTTTTGTCCAGCAGTACACTGCGCACAGAGTTGCTCGCTTGATTTTATTTTTAATAATTCGTTACATACGTTATATGTAATTGCACGCCGCTTAAAATTCTTGATACTTTACATAAGCAAGTAGAAAAAAAAATAGTAGTAATGTGTTAATAAATCTCCACGTATTTCACAGGTGATGAGCTTGTCACCATATATACATATATATTTATATGTATATACTTACTTTAAAAATATTTATATAAAGATTGTATTATATAAATACGTTCTTGACTTCAGTGCAAACATAGTAATGTTCCAAGATAAATTTAATTAAGTCACAACTGTAATGACTTGCGGTTAATTTCTTTTAGGAGTACAAAGTACTGATTTTTTAAATTCTTTCGAAGAACTTAAACATTTCTACAAAACTGTACCAAATATTTTCTTAGGGGAATGATGCTATGTGTTTTTATTTGTTTTTAAAAAATTTAATTTTTTTGTAACACGCCCCTAATCAAGTGCCATCTTGGAATGAATTTTACAGTTTTATTAACGTCAACGAATATTTGTACTAGTTTATGACTGTTATTAGATTTAAAATGAAAAATATCAAATCTACTAGTTGGATTTTGTGTTGGGTGTGTGGTGTTTATTTATCCTCAGATGAAAATTGCTTGCTTGTAACAACGCACGAATAACATATTTTGTTAGTCAAAGACTAATGTGGTAATAGGTAGATAAAAAGACAATTTTTAAGTCTTACTTAAAAAGTTGTCATTTATTATAACATGTGTATTGACAGTTTCGTTTTCACTCAGAAACTTAACAACTGGCAATGAAATCAAACCTATAAACTTGAACTAAAAATTTTTGTTTACAACGACAAAGTGGTAAAAATACAAGTACTTCTGTGTACGAGTGGCGTTATCATGGTGTTGCCAGGTCCCGGGTTCATTTTCTTTCCTTCTTATAAAACATTTCTTGCACATTTTTTCGGGTCTGGGTGTTTGTGCTACCTTCGTTGCTGCCGAATCCATAATACAAGTGCATAAGCTGCTTAATTTAGGATCAGAGCAATGTGTGAGATGTTGACTTTATCTATGTATGTATTTGTTTAGTTACCTGTAACGTTGTACATTGCTTAGAAATAAAAATATTAATTGTTTTGTGCAATGGCGTCCATTTCTGCCTAGAAATCGTCTGGGTCACACTCTTATCTGTTTTTGAAACACAAATTAGTACTGTTACGTCTGCTGTTTTTCGGCTTGACTTTGATTTTATATATTTTTAGCTCAGAAAATATCTGTCCCGAAAATATCTTCGGTGTAAGGTTTTAATTGACTTAATTGTCTAGACTAGATTTCTGTCTTACCCTATATTGGGAATTGCGTGAAGATATTTAATATTTATTATTTTAATAAAGGGCCAGTGTAATTATGAGTATAGAGGTATTCCACATTAGTCTTCGGGGCGACAACGCGTGTATCTTTGTAACGCGTGTATCTTTAACGTGTATCTTTCTTTTTGCATTGTTTGCAGGCAGTATAGTCTGCAGTAACTACCTACTATCAAGTAGACTATTGCTAGCTTGTCGCCCTGATCTCATTAAAAATGTATTTCTTGGGATCGTCTTTGAAGAATATCGAAATGTTAAAAAATTGTGAACAATTGTAGCACCTAAGTTTTACTAAGTATTTATTTGAACTATAATTTTCATTAAAACTATAGCTATTTAACTTATGTTATGGTCGTAAGAATATAAGAGGCGACCAGAGGAAGGCTTTAAATAGCATATGATCACAATGTATACTAGACTGATTTTAAGTAGAATGATAAAAAATAGGCAGACTTAGGAGTGATCTACTCTCTCTTCGTTGATGGAGAGGCCTTTTCTAGAGGTTTATTCTATTATCATATATTTCTCTTAGAGGTTGGGAACGTACCGGCCAGTTTTTTTATAACCAATATTTTGTCCATAAGTTTTTGCAGATATTTTTTTATTATACAATCGGATATTTATATTCTATTATTATTATTATTATTATATTTAATAAACTTTATTTTAAAAAGTATAAAAAAAAGTATTCTAAGTAAATACTTATTAACTTTTCCTTCTGTAGTTACCTAGTCTATAATTTATGAATAGACCCTTGGTAAAGCAGGACAGGGCGTTACCAATGACACTGTTTGCGGTCAGCTGACTCGTTATAATTTCGTATCACGATAAAAGCGTTCATTAAAGATATACTGTGTTGTTTTATGTTAATCGTTCTGTGTCAAGATATTATTAATTGTTTTCTTTCGTTTTTCCTCCATAAGCCTGTTAATGACCTATTGTTTGTTATTATGTTATAGAATATTGGCGAAATTATTTGTAACTAGGTATCAAATTGCAGTTTCGCCCGCTGCGTTGCACGATTTTTATTGTTTTGTTATTTCTTGTTCCCCAGAAAATCTGGTTTGGGTATCTGTGGTGTTTTAAAACATTTTTTTATTGTGATCAATGGGTTACTTAGCAAGTTATATACATCAATTTCATTTGATGTCACGATAGCCGAGTGGTTGGGTGGTCGGAATTCTGAGTTCGATCCCCAGCTCGTACCAATAGGTTTTTTCAAAAACTTATGCAGGAATTATATCGTTGGCTTGAACATAAAGACGGCGACGGGCTCACCACCTGTCGTTGTCACCACCACGTTGTCACGAAAATATCTCTGTTGGAAGGTGGCTCGAAGGGAATTGTCTAGACAAGACCTCTGTCTACCCCTGTATTGGGAATTCCGTTAAGATATTTATATTTTTTTAATTACATGAAATGACATTATTCCACAACGTAGGGTACTAACCACTAGACGATTACGGCCAACGATCAACTAGACGATCGGCGACAGGCTCACCACCTGTCACATTGTCCCGAAAATATCTTCGGTGGAAGGTGGGTCGAAGGGACTTAATTGTCTAGACTAGACCTCTGTCTACCCCTGTATTGGGAATTGCGTGAAGATATATTTTTTAATTACATGTATTACATTATTCCACATGAATTTCATCCATTCCACCATAACATAGTTTCCTAAAATGCTTTCTTAGCAGATGTCTCCCGTTATAATCTATCCGCATACCAAATTTTATGTTTAGTTCATATTCCGAATATATCATTATATATACTATACAAACATATGCAATTACGTACACATATATCATTATATACACACGCGGACTAATCAAAGTGTGTAAATAAGTAATCCTCCGTATTTGTATTTGTAGATAATGCATAAGTTATGACCATGTTCTATAATTATCGCTATAACAATGTACTTTTGTATCTCAAAATAGTTATAGGAGAGAGAGAAGATAAGAGGCAGAACCTTTGTAATTTAATATGCAGTTTAAGCTTCTACAGTGGTGGAGCCACGCATCAGCTTTTGTTGTTGCATGAATGGGCCGGGCCGGCTCGACCGGGAAAGTACCACGACCTCACAGAATACGGGCGTGAAGTAGAAGTCTAACAAACTTCTGCGTTTCGTCTGGTGAGTGCAGGTAACCGGAGGCCCGCGCACCCCCCTCCCCTAATTTTGGGGGGGGGGCACTCTAAGGCCGGCAACGCATCTGCTATGCCTCTGGTATTGCGGGTGTTCATGGGCGGCGGTAACCACTTACCATCACGTGAGCCGCCTGCTCGTTTGCCGGCCTTTTCTACAAAAAAAATAAAGCATATGATAGCATATATTTCTATTTTTGTAAAAAGGTACAGTTCTACGTAAGAGGTATTATTCCAAAGCATATAATAGAATACAAAATTCTATTCATACTGTGCTAGGCACCAATACCTACCTACCAATATTACCAGTAAATAAATTTGTACCCGTATTATTTTTTTAATTAAGAAATTATCTAATATGTACCAACAAAACGATTTCTCGTCTTTTCTGTACACAGTTGTATATTTCTACATAAATTACAATAGCGTTGGGACTTGAAACCGTGGCCGTCCTACGAAGGTGAACCTATTGCAACCTACATGATCGGCTTAACTTTGCGGACTAGACCGGTTCGAGGTGGCTGGTTCAGTTAAGCTTACTCACTGCTTGGATACGTTGTACCGCTTTCAGGACTTAATGGTTACGATAGCCGAGTGGTTGGGTGATCGGAATTTCGATACAAGAGACCCCAGTTCGATCCCCAGGTGGCATGCTCGTACCTATCGGTTTTTCAAAAAGTTATGAACAAATTATATCGTTAGCTTGGACATAAAGACGGCGACGGGCTCACCACCTGTCACGTTGTCCCAAAAATATCTTCGGTGGAAGGTGGGTCGAAAGGAATTAATTGTCTGGACTAGACCTCTGTCTACCCCTGTATTGCAAATTGCTTTGAAGACTCTACATCACTGAAGTGGAGTCAAAACTAAAATGTGTACTTAAGCGACGCCAAAGCTTAGATCTGCCAGGTGGTACAGACTGGTTAAGGTGTCGTTGCCCATGTTAGATTGGAAGCCGCTATGGTATGCTTCCATATTCCCTCAAGTCTGAAAGGAGGGAGAGGAAGAGGATATGCCTCCTCGAGAGAAGATATATCAAGTATGAATAGTATCCTATACAAAAATGTGTCAAATAATTATAAAAAAATATATATTTAAAATCACCATACCTCAGCCAATACTAAGACTGTCGACCCTGAAGACTAGTTGTTATATATATAGACTATATCTTTATTTCTATGTCGTTACTATCCAGACATAAAGGCCAATGACGTGTTGTTTTTTTCCAGAATTTTAGCCTTTTCTTTATAAAGTTATATGTTAAAAAAACAACAAAGAAATGGAGTATTTGTAACAAAAAGAAAGATAACGATCATTCAGAAATTCATAAAGTTATCTTCGCAATGTATCTGGCCTAACTTGTAACTCAGTCCGAATTGTATAAGGCTTTACTTTTATTGAACAACGTGTCCTGTTACTTTATACAGAGGACGATTTATTTGCTACCTCTTAATCAAAGGGCAATGCCCTTTGAACCGTTCGAGATAAATTGGGTCGGTAATAGTACGATTATAGTAGACGAACTTTGCTGTTGAAGGAACATTTAGAATATGTAATACATATGTATATGTCTTACAAAATGTTACTTTAGGAAAAGTTTTGTAGAAAGTTACAAGAATGTGATTATTATTTAAAGTCGGTACTAATGAGGTCACACTAGCTCTACATTTATCTATTATTTATATATTTGTTGTAATGGTGAACTACACGAACTAAATTAAAATAAAATAAGCGGTAACAATAGTTACCCGGCCGCGGTCTTTTGGGTTTTGGTTCGTGTGAATTTTTTTTAGGGTACAACTAGGATAATTACTCATATATCGTTGGCACGACGTTAATCTACAAATAATAGATTCTGGATATAAGTAAAAAAAGGTAAAAAGTGAACTAATTACGCGGAGATATTTTCGACGAGTTCTACAAACTCCAAAGATAGGGAAGAACTACGAGTATACGGCGACATTTGGATTTTTGGTAATGTTAATACTTTGAAATTGGGTTGGATTTATAGTGGGCACCGATCAGGCTTTGTGTATGTTACGGGTATGACCACAGACAGTAAAACACGGGGACATACTTTGTAACTTTCTGTAATTATTCCTGCAGAGTAACGTTCTTGTAATATATTGTCAACTATAGTGATCAACATCTCAAGTTCTCAACCGAGTTTTATATAATTGTATGTTATTAGAAACTAACAAAATATAATAGTCATCACAGCAACTCCTTAGCACATCCTGAAAGAAACAATGATTGTAGTTATGTTATGTTGAATTTATGAAATTGTTATATAAAATATATAATATATAAAATATATAAAATGTAATACAAATATAATTTAGTAGGAAATTAATATTGCTTGAAGTTGCCATAGTATTTAGCACTCAGCCATCCGACACAGATCTTTTCCCGCGACTTTCCTTTCGTGGATGTTAACCACAATGGTTTATGGATATAAATGTTTCTTCTTCTCACGAGAACGGCTTAATGTGTTTGTGTGAAATTTGGAATGGTGATATCTAAATCAACAACATAACAATCATAACATATGAAGCGTAAGTTATAAACGCATTGGTACGATCCTGCTATCTGGGGATCAAACTCTGGTCTCTTGACACGAATTCCGATCATCTAACCACTCCGTTGTAGTTACTTGTATTTAAAATGTTAAAAAATAATTCTTTCTCTTGTTCTTTGCCTTATAATAAATATAAAATACACCCACCACCCCGTAAATATATACATGACATGTTACTTCTGTAGTATCAGCACATCTGTAATATAATAAATAAATAATATCTTCACGGAATTTCCAATACAGGGGTAGACAGAGGTCTAGTCTAGACAATTAAGTCCCTTCGACCCACCTTTCACCGAAGATATTTTCGGGATAACTTGACAGGTGGTGAGCCCGTCGCCGTCTTTATGTGCACGCCAACGATATAATTCGTACATAAGTTTTTTGATAATCCCATTAGTATGAGCCGGCCACCTGGGGATCGAACTCGGGTCTATTGACTCGAAATTCGGACCATCCAACCACTCGGCTATCGTGCCTCTCACTTCTCTAATCTTCCTCGAAATACCTATATGCTGCTTTGACGATAGGTGTCTATGAGTTCTTGTAATACACAGTACAAGCACACATTTGTAATGTATAATAAACACTACAAGTACACATTTGTATGTGTAATGTATATTTAGTGAGTGTGATTTTATAATATCATCCTAGATATTAATGTTAAAAATTTTATTTGTCATTTCATTTTTTACTTGCACATACACTTGGGCATCTCAATTTTAGGTAACTATTTTTTAAGCACATTGAAACCAGTAAACTAGTTAAAGTATATTTTATTTATTTCAAAAAGTTTATTTTGAGCAAGTCACTATAGGCAATGTGTTCGCCAAATTCGTTTATAGTAGGTAAGGTGCTGAGACGTATTTAGCGAAAGGAGCTGGAGCTGCTACGTAAGATGCGGCGGCGACTACTGGAGCTGGGGCGGCGACATAAGGTGCTACGGGAGCTGGAGCGATGACTGGAGCGGCGACCGCATGGTTCACAGCATGTGCTGAATACGAACTAGCATAAGGTGCGACTGCGTAAGCTGCAGGGGCAACTAATGCAGCTGGTGCAGCACTAAGGGGTAATACTCCAGCGTAAGCAACGGCAGCAAGGGCGAGAATAACCTTAAAGAAAATAAATGTTTACTTTACTTATGAGCTTCGTAACGTAGAAATACTTAAATATGTGTAAAATATGAGGATTTATTTTAAGAAATTAAATGTAAAAAGCGTTATTGATTTTCATTTGAAAATTTTAAAGAATATATTTATAATTTTAATTGATGTATTAATATAATATAAATAAACTCACAACGAATTTGGCGATCATTGTACTTGAGTTTTGTGACCACTCACAAGTGTTTCGATTACTGAATCCGATGGACTGTGTCGTCTTTAGAATGTTGAGACAATATATACCGAGTCGTGATTTCGTTGGGCAATTGCACGGGGATTGAATACACGTGAACGTTAATATACAGGACATCGCTGTTTGCTTGAAGTTTTTTGGCCCAGACTGCTTCGACGAGTAAAGCATTCTAATTCGAACTCTTCGTCATTAATTTCACTATACATTATATAACCTTCTAAGGGAAAATGCTTCCTCCTATAAATCAAAATAAACTAAAATAACAGTCTTGCGTATGTGATCTTTCTTTATGAGGTCAGGTCAAGGACGTAAAGTGAAATCTAGTTGCAGTGTCATTTGTTGCCAAGTGATAAAGCAGTAAAATATTTTAAGATTCTATGCAGAAATTGACCCAACAATAAGCACAATTGCATACTTTCGTGTTCCAAATCTTAACATTTATAGATTTACATTTTTATACATTAGAAGATTTAACTAGTTAAGTAGCCACGAAAGTTAAGTGGTTGAGTAATAGAAATTCAAATGAGGAGATTCCAGTTTGATCCTCAAGACTGTAGACCAATATATATTTGTATGTAACATATTTATTTTTGTATATACATTTTTGTATGTATTGTATGTGATAATTTACAAGACTTTTTAAAAATCCTAAGATTTTAGATTTAGTCAAAAGGTGCTGCTGCCCGTCACTAGTCTGCTGAATTTCGGTTAGGTATTATCGGGATGATTATGCCACTATTTGTCTATCACTAGTCCCTTGCACTTTTGAGGCTATTTGCTTACTCGCTACTTCAGCCCAGGAGAAGAAAGGGATTAGTATAGTTACAATTTTATACCTGTGCTATACAGTTGTATAACAGTTGTTGTGTAATAGTAATTATCAAAATATAAAATTAATTCGATTCCTTTTTTGTTTCCGAAAGAAGAATCGATCGAGTAAAGTGAGAAATCTCTTCATTAGGATATAGCGAAGCAAAGCTTACTTTCATGGAGTACAAGCTAGGCAATATCATCATCTTAACGTAATTTAATAGTACATGTCTCTGTACAGAATATGGAAGATTAAGTGACCGTAACCTTTGTTGGCGTTTGTTACACGTTTTAAAAATTTACTATCCAATTTTTACCTTCGGTATTTTACGGTTGACTTAAGAAAAAGTCTTGAATTCGCAATGACTTCTGAAAAACCGAGTGAAGTGAGAAAGTATAATGCCATAGATTCATTACAAGCATTTTCTATATACTTTGAAGTGTTAGTCCGTTAAATCTAATCTGTTTACCGTAAGTGTGAATTAAGGCAAATGCATCATTAGGAAAATATGCAGCACATTTGTTTTTTGGCTAATAATGTAAGGCGTCATATATAAAAAAAAAATTGCATAGTATACTGTCATAAAATTCCGCTTAATTAAAAAAAATCGATGTGATCCATTTATTCATGTGTGCTTCAAGGAATCTCAATTGACTACTCGCAATTCGTCAAATGCTTATTTTAGTATACGTAATCTGAATTACAATATACATCGTATAAAAAGCAACACTTTTTCTTCGCAGTCACACATCAAGTCTTCGTTTCAATAAGGAAGGTTTACCACAAAATTAAGCAAAATGTTCTCTTTCAAATCTGTAAGCATTCATAAATACATGTTTTCATTTAAATGTAACAAATCCAGATATTTGTAATTAACTTAATAATAATATTTTTTACAGATCGTTCTTATCGCTACTGCTTTCATCATTAGAGCTGAATCGAGTGCACCTGCTTTAGCTGCACCTTTGGTAGCAGCTGCGCAAGTTGGTTATGCGCATGCTGTACCTCAAAATATTCCTCCGTATGCATCACAAATAAGCGTAGTGAACAGAGCTGTCAGTTCATATATCGCTGCTCCTGCTGTTGCTGCACCATTTGCAGCACCTCTCGCCGCACCAGTTGCTGCACGTCTTGCCGCACCAATTGCAGCACCTCTCGCTGCACCAGTTGCAGCACCATACGCTGTCGCTCCAGTAGCTCCCGCTCCTTACGCATCAGTTGTATCTGCACCTTATGCGGCCCCTTACACTGTTCCCGCCATAGGTCCTTATGGAGCACCAGCAGCATACGCTGCACCATACCCATACGCAGCTGCTGCTCCACTTATCCGAACTGCCTTTGGGTTATCACCAGCGTTTGTACGATAGAGTTAAAGTGAACATAAATGGCCTTCCTTATTAGAAGACTTAGTAATGATGTACCTGTATTGTTATATATTTTGTAAAAAAAAAGGATTAAAATGCAAATATCATAAGATTTTATTTTATTTCACACTCCGTATCAGTTTTCGTCGTAGTAATCCTTGATCATTAGTGGCTTATGTGGCTGTTTAAAGTATATATAGATATTTATATATATCTCTAGGCTCATTTATCCAGTACCGTTCAGACGTTCTGGCCTGATTGAGTTGCAATCATCCATCCATACATACTTTCGTATTTATAATCGTAGTAAAATGACATAAAATATTTCGCAATTTTATTGATTTTTGAAAGCATATTTATGCTGAACTTTTATGTTATTTTTCTCTTTAATATAACACATAACATATTTTATACATTCATTGAGACATTCACTTAATAAACTCTTTATGTAACTAATAATTATCATCAATTTTGTAATATGTCAATATTTTATGCCAAGTGGGATAACCTATTAATAAACACAGATTTTGAAAATGAATTTTTAAAGATAACCAAAATTCTCAACAAGTATTCAAATATGTCGAAAGAAAAATTTAGAATATTATAAAATTCGTACATAAGTTTTTTGAAAAACTCATTGGTACTGCCACCTGGGGATCGAACTCGGGTCTCTCGACTCGAAATCCCGACCACCCAACAACTCGGCTATCGTGACTTATGTTTTGATACTTATATTTAGTATAGACATAAAATGATGTAAAGATATATGCTTAAGAAAAAAGTAATTCAAATATAGGTGTTTGTAAAATAACTTTTTTTTAACTTTTAACATGTAATTCAAAATTAAAGCTTTTATTTAGTATTTTATTAAAATATTTATTTGTAAATTTCATATAAAACAGCCTCATAACAAATTGTAACAAAAATTAACAATAAAAACTTATATTTATAAAATTAGACTAGATGTCATTGCTATCCTATTGCGAATATAGTGTTATTTCCACGCTACTTGTTTGAGAACGGGTGAAGGTAGTGGACTCAGGTACTTTCCAAAATGGTGAAAATGGTTTGAGTATGGTGTTACACCGTAAGGAACTGCTTTAGCCACTGCTATTGGAGCAGGAGCAACAGCGGGAGCAACTGCAGGTGTAAGGTAGTTTGTTGGAAATGCTGGTGCAACAGCTCTTACAATCGGTGTAAAGGGTACAGCTGGTTGAGCATACACAGTTTTAAAATATGGAGCAGATGCTACTACCGGCACAGGAGGAAGTGCTGGTGCAGCAGGAACTATTTTTGGTAAGACAGGCGTTATTAACGGAGCTGGAGCAACGGCCCGAAATGCTGGTGCAAAACCTGTTCCATAAGCCGGCGCTGGAAGTGCTGGTGCTGGCGCAAATACTGGGGCTGGCAAGTACGGTGTCGGTACTGCAGGTGGTGCTAAAACAGGAGCGGACAATGGTGCTGGTATAAGTGGCGCTGGTGCAGGTAATGCTGGAGCAATAGCTGGTAGCGGAGGAGTCACAGCATGTATCGATCTCACAGCGTTCGGAAAATTATAGAACGGAGCATATCTAACAATTGGTAATGATTTAACCGCTAGGAGATGTCCGATTCCACTAGCTTGGCAGCTAGCTATGATAGCGGAGATTGAAGTAACCTGTAAAAGTAAAAGATAAAAATTATTCTTCTTTTTTTTAATAATATTAGATGTATAATTTATGTTCGATGTACAATTATACTCACAAGCCTCAGTAGCGACATGATTTTTGTAACTATTACGACTTGGTTAGTCGAGTAGCAATGTGTTGTGTGATTATGAATGTAGTACAAGTCCAATATATAGTTCATTGAATTGCAAGCATTACGTCTATATTTGTCCTCATTGTTTTCACTTTCCTTTGACAGGATGCTTACGTGCTCGATTAGGAGTCAATACGGGCATCACCGGTTACCGAACGAGCCGCACACTTGACCATCAACGATGTGTTTATATAACAAATAAAGAGGTTTGTAGGTAAGGGTTTGTATAGTATCTACCTGATAACAAATTACAACAGTCGCAGTAGTCGTTATATTATATGTAGTGGAACATAATACTCGTATAAGCATAATTAAATATTTTGAGTATTATAAGTATAATTTTGAGTCTCATATTTCAGTTTCATGAAAAACCTATTTCAATGTGTTAAAAATTATAATATTATTAATGTGGTGTGTTGCCTTATAAGGTTAGGGCAAGCCTTTACGTGATATTTGTATTTAAATCATCAAATCAACAAATCATACTAAAAATCACGATAGCCGAGTGGTTGGGTGGTCGGAATTTCGAGTCAAGAGACCCGAGTTCGATCCCCAGGTGGCGGGCTCGTACCAATGGGTTTTTCAAAAACCTATGTACGAATTACATCGTTGGCTTGGACCGAAAGACGGCGACGGGTTCACCACCTGTTACGGTGTTCCGAAAATATCTTCGGTGGAAGGTGGGTCGTAGGGACTTAATTGTCTAGACGAGACCTCTGTCTACCACTGTGGAATTGCGTAAAGACATTTTTTTATTTTTTATTTAAATCATTTTAAATTCGCTACCGACAATCATCGCTATCAAAACCGCGACTTAAACTTATATATATATATATATATATATATATATATATATATATATATATATATATATATATATATATATATATATATATATATATATATATATATATATATATATATATATATATATATATATATATATATATATATATATATATATATATATATATATATATATATATATATATATATATATATATATATATATATATATATATATGTATATATACATAACTTATACATACACATAATATTCATAAATTATTCCTCTTTTTTTCGTATATTTCTCTTTAGGACTCAGTTACAGTTACAGTTTAAGTCGCGGTTTTGATTTTATTGACATCATGATTGATATCAAGTTTACACTCAGTGGAGGTAAACGGAATCTTCTGCTGCTGCACGCATGGGCCGGATTGACCGGGGAACGACAATGGCCTTGTAGAACAGAGGACCTGAGACCCAGGCTTAGTCTTAGAAATACCAGTTATGCAGTATACGCTCGTATAACTTCAAAGTAAGTTAAGTATATTGCCTTAAGCAGTTCTAAGCTAATAATAATTTCTGGGTAGTGAGTCGGCGATGGGCTCACCACCTGTCAGGTTGTCCCAAAATATCTTGGGTGGACAGCGGGTCGAAACGTCTTCATTGTATAGACTTCTATCTACCCCTGTTTTGGGAATGGCGGGAAGATATTTTTTTTTTGTGTGTGAACGTCACCGTGCAAGATGGAGTGCGACCACAACATTCGAGAGTTGATGGATATGGAAATAGAAGGCTTGGTACCGCTCTTTGTGGAAATTATTTATATAGACTTATGATAAAGTGTAAACAATGTGATAAAGATAAAGAAGAAAAAGAAGACTAATAATTTTAGATTATTAAATTGAGAATAGTTGGCTTAGAACTTAGGGTTATATTAATATTGATGATAAATTAAAGAAAATATAAAAATATAATAAAATTTTATATTTCATGCGTTTTTAAAAATTAAAAAATAAATATGTTCAACAATAATAAATAAATTATACAAAATTGAGAATGTTTGAAATTTTGTAATTTATCTTCAAATTTCATTACAATTTTCTATTTAAGAGCGACAAACGGGGCATATGGCGCATACACTGGAGCAGCTGCAGAGACAAGTGGTGCTGTAGGTGCTACTATTTTTGCTGCCGGTGCTGCATATGCTGCTGATGCAGCTATGATAGGGGCAGCGGCGGCAACATAAGGTGCAGCAAACACACCGTTATAATTTCTTGCGATATATTGCCAACTTGATGCTGTAACGATTGGAGCTGGTGCGGCCACTAGAGGTGCAGCGAATTTCACTTTACCAGGAGCAAAGCCGGGCTCAGCAACAGCCATTGTGATGGTAGCAAGGAGAATTACCTGAATAGAACTCGAAAATTAGTAATTTATATTTTAATTATTAAAGATTACATTGTTAGACTAACGATTGGATTCTAATCCAATTAGTTAATTTCTTAGAACTTAATTTCTCTGTATCTATACAGTACGTAACTACAGTACGTATCTATACGTACGAAAATTTCTCTGTATCTATACAGAGAAATTAAGTTGTGCAAGTTTTACTATCAGAAACATTTTTTGACGTACATTTATCAACCATAACATTTTGTTAAAAAAAAATAATATTCAACATACTTCGCGTAATTCCTAATACTGGGATAGTCAGAGGTCGAGACATATTAGTCCTTTCGACTCACTTTTGTCTCATTATGGCACAAAGTGACAGGTAGTTGTCATATTAATAAATGTTTAAAGTCATTTTAAAAATCGTTTTATTTAAAAAAAAAATTCTTAGTACCTTAAACATTATTCTTGTTTCTTCCAACTTCTGGCTTCACAAATGGATGTGCTTTGTAAATTTTGTTTTAAAATACTCACCTTTTATACTAAGATATTGGCAAGATGCACCTTGTATTTCGTTTCGTCACAGTATTCATGTAATTATAATACATGCTTTGCATGCTTCTAGTGAAGCCTGAATTTGTACAAGAAGAAAAAAAACGCAAAACAAATACAGAACTAAGAAACTTTATGGAAATTTATGTGAAAGAATCTATAAATACCTTTTTTCACTATTTGTTTACCAAGTATTGTTAAAGTGTATTATGTAATTACTTACTCTTTTAAGCATGATTTAGAAGACTTACTGTTCTACTTCTATCCACCTATCTTGAGGGATTTTTTTAGAAAAAAGTTCAAATCAAATTATATCATTTATTGACCGACATAAGAATACAGTACGTACATTCGTTTATCGGTAGTCATTTTTTATCTGCTATCCCTTGGTATTATAACAAGTTCTACTTTAACAGCAGCATTATGTCAGGCTGCATTCCTTTGCGGAAGAGGCGACCATTAATGCATGAGTAAAATCTGACATTTGGCTGACATATGAAATGAGTAAGTCGTCATGAATGAGTCAATCGTTCAAGAATATGTCGTCACTCTCGATGGTACATTATTTGTTTACTATATTTTCCCATAAAGATGTATAAAAAGGTTTTGTTTTGTTACAGGTAATATACCTGTAAAGTCTCATCAAACGTAACATTGCAGTCTTTCTTTTGACACATGTGCATAAGATTGTTAATTTACTCAGGCGTTACTTTGTGGAAATTCATTGATAAGTTGTTATTGAAAAAGTTACTTCGCAACACTCCAGTCTCCCACAGAAGACACAACACCCTTGTGGGAGGGTGGTGTTCTTCTTCTCTTCGGACCAGGTAACATATACTTTTTTGTATTTGCATGCGGAATGTGGCGAAGTAACTTTTTCAATAACAACTTTACATGTGCATAATTTGCTCTCTGGTTACGGGCATCAGGATATACCAAACAATTTCTTTCCGTGGGTATTGTAAAAGGCAACTAAGAGAAAAGATAGCAGATTACCAATCTCGAAAAGAATACAACGCCACATTCAAGTCTGAGATTTCTGATACGGCAGATGACTACGTCTTGCGGTGTTTTTATTGGCTTTTAGAGTACACGCTTAATTTAAGAAAAAAAAAATTCTTTATTACCAAAGTTAATTATATGTATTGTAATATTTAAAAAATACATCTTAAAGTACATTCTTTATTGAACAGGTTACTGATTTAGATTATATCACTTTCAATCATTCAAAAAGTCACGATAGCCGAGGGGTTGGGTGGTCGGAATTTCGAGTCGGGAGACACGAGTTCGATCCCCAGGTGGCAGGCTTGTACCAATGGGTTTTTCAAAAACTTATGTACGAATGACATCGTTGGCTTGGACATAAAGGCGACGACGGGCTCAACACCTGTCACGTTGTCCCCAAAAATATCTTCGGTGGAAGGTGGGTCGAAGGGACTTAATTGTCTATATATATATATATATATATATATATATATATATATATATATATATATATATATATATATATATATATATATATATATATATATATATATATATATATATATATATATATATATATATATATATATATATATATATATATATATATATATATATATATAAATATATATATATATATATATATATATATATATATATATATATATATACATACCACTCGGTTACCTATCATTTAATTTGACTTCCATACGTATTATAAATAAAGTGTGTCGTAAGAGGCGACTTAGGGAAACATCTTTGAATATTACAGCTTTAAATTATTAACATTAAACAAGTGATTATGTATTTCAGAAAGTTTGTTATGAAGGTTGCCTGTGCAGAAAAGTTTCAAGGAAATGTTGTCCTTGGCACATGTGGGCTTCAATCTCAACAATAACATCTTGTTACGTCTAGAAGTACTAGAAAGTTTAACATAAATAAAAATAAAGCTTATTTGTTTTTGTTAACGTTTGAAGTTTTAAAAATATTATCATTTATTTGTCACGCAATTCGCAATACAGTGGTAGACAGAGGTTTAGACAATTAAGTTTCTCTGACCCACCTTCCACCGAATCGGCTATCGTGACTTCGGCTATCGGCTATATATATATATATATATATATATATATATATATATATATATATATATATATATATATATATATATATATATATATATATATATATATATATATATATATATATATATATATATATATATATATATATATATATATATATATATATATATATATATATATATATATATATATATATATATATATATATATATATATATATATATATATATATATATATATATATATATATATATATATATATATATATATATATATATATATATATATATATATATATATATATATCGGTTTAGTTTTCTAACATATTTGCATGTAAGTTTATTATAATATATTAATAAATACACACCATCTCCCACTGTCCTTTCTAGCCTGAGGTTGTCTGCAAAAGATCGCTCTTTAGCGATAAGACCGCCTTATTGTACTTTATTTCTTAAGTTTTATTTTATCTGTCAGGATTATTGTGGTGTACAATAAAGTATATACATACATACATACATAAATATTTGAAAAATTGACTTCCTCTCAAGATCCGTAAGCAGAAGCCCAGCACTGCTTGTGCCTGCGAATTATTTAACTAAGGTATTTCTCCAGGAAGATATACTTTGCAAACATAGCCTCCAGGATCTCAGGATCCTGACCGAGGTCTATGAAACAGTTTGGTCTCGCGTCAAAATGAAATAATTTTAAAATATGTAGTTATTCGTATTAATCTTATACTTCCGTTTTGACTGTATGTATTAATAATAATACTTTTGTGAAACATGAAAAATTGAGGATTATATATTTTTGTGGATATTTATACTTTTACTTATGTATTATAGCTTGATAAATAAATTCATATGTAGGTACAACATCACATACTAGCACTTGTATTATGGAATCAGAAACAACGAAGGTACCACAAACACCCACACCCGTGAAAATGTAGAAAAAGTGTTTTCTACATTTACCCGACCGGGAATCGAACCCGGCACCTCAGAGCTGGCGACACTATGAAAACCGGTGTGTGAAACACTATGAAACACGGAAGTCGTCAAATATATTGACAGGTCTACATATTTATTACGACTTATTACGACCTCAATATATTTGACACGTCTTGATAATGTTAAAAAAATACTATTGTGTTAAACTTTGCGCCCTTGTAAGATGGTTGAGTACCTAGTGTTAAAAATGGAAATAACTACTAATTGATTGCGGGATAACTCAAATGATCACTCACAAAAATTATTAGACCAGTAACGGTTACAAGCATCTAAGGTCTTAACCTGCGATCGCCACCAGGGTGCCAAGCATGATGTTTATGACCAATATTGATAATGATTTTTTTTGTAATTAGATCAATAAATAAGCTAAAGCATGTCTCCGACCATCTCGTGAGTATTTGTTAATGTAGCCTACTTAATGATTTATTGCTATGACGACTAATTCTAGATCAAGAATACAAAAATACTCAGTAATTGTTATGAAATGTGTTATAAAGTAATAAAAATTTTTATGGTAAAAATTTGTTTATTCGATAACACTTTTAATGGTGTTTCTGAAGAAGGCGGATCCAGTCTTACTTAAGAGCAATAAGAGGAGCAGAGGGTGCATAGTAAGGGGCCGCTATGTACGGTGAAGCATATCGGGCATATACAGGAGCAGCTGCTGTGACAAATTGGAGCCTTAGGCGCTACAATTTTATGGTGGTGCTGCATGTGAAGCTGGTGCAGCTACGTAAGGAGCTGGAGCAGCTATATATATATATATATATATATATATACATACTTTCGATTACCTATCATTTAATTTGACTTCCATACGTATTATAAATAAAGTGTGTCGTAAGAGGCGACTTAGGGAAACATCTTTGAATATTACAGCTTTAAATTATTAACATTAAACAAGTGATTATGTATTTCAGAAAGTTTGTTATGAAGGTTGCCTGTGCAGAAAGTTTCAAAGGAAATGTTGTCCTTGGCACATGTGGGCTTCAATCTCAACAATAACATCTTGTTACGTCTAGAAGTACTAGAAAGTTTAACATAAATAAAAATAAAGCTTATTTGTTTTTGTTAACGTTTGAAGTTTAAAAATATTATCATTTATTGTCACAAGTTCCGCAATGCAGTGGTGACAGAGAGGTTTAGACAATTAAACCTCTGACCACCTTCACCGAATCGGCTATCGTGACTATCGGCTATATATATATATATATATATATATATATATATATATATATATATATATATATATATATATATATATATATATATATATATATATATATATATATATATATATATATATATATATATATATATATATATATATATATATATATATATATATATATATATATATATATATATATATATATATATATATATGTATATATATATATATATATATATCGGTTTAGTTTTCTAACATATTTGCATGTAAGTTTATTATAATATATTAATAAATACACACCATCTCCCACTGTCCTTTCTAGCCTGAGGGGTTGTCTGCAAAGATCGCTCTTTGCTTGATAAGACCATATATTGTACTTTATTTTGAAGTTTATTTTATCTGTCAGGATTATTGCTTGGTGTACAATAAAGTATATACATACATACATAAATATTTGAAAAATTGACTTCCTCTCAAGATCCGTAAGCAGAAGCCCAGCACTGCTTGTGCCTGCAATTATTTAACTAAGGTATTTCTCCAGGAAGATATACTTTGCAAACATAGCCTCCAGGATCTCAGGATCCTGACCGAGGTCTATGAAACAGTTTGGTCTCGCGTCAAAATGAAATAATTTTAAAATATGTAGTTATTCGTATTAATCTTATACTTCCGTTTTGACTGTATGTATTAATAATAATACTTTTGTGAAACATGAAAAATTGAGGATTATATATTTTTGTGGATATTTATACTTTTACTTATGTATTATAGCTTGATAAATAAATTCATATGTAGGTACAACATCACATACTAGCACTTGTATTATGGAATCAGAAACAACGAAGGTACCACAAACACCCACACCCGTGAAAATGTAGAAAAAGTGTTTTCTACATTTACCCGACCGGGAATCGAACCCGGCACCTCAGAGCTGGCGACACTATGAAAACCGGTGTGTGAAACACTATGAAACACGGAAGTCGTCAAATATATTGACAGGTCTACATATTTATTACGACTTATTACGACCTCAATATATTTGACACGTCTTGATAATGTTAAAAAAATACTATTGTGTTAAACTTTGCGCCCTTGTAAGATGGTTGAGTACCTAGTGTTAAAAATGGAAATAACTACTAATTGATTGCGGGATAACTCAAATGATCACTCACAAAAATTATTAGACCAGTAACGGTTACAAGCATCTAAGGTCTTAACCTGCGATCGCCACCAGGGTGCCAAGCATGATGTTTATGACCAATATTGATAATGATTTTTTTTGTAATTAGATCAATAAATAAGCTAAAGCATGTCTCCGACCATCTCGTGAGTATTTGTTAATGTAGCCTACTTAATGATTTATTGCTATGACGACTAATTCTAGATCAAGAATACAATAATACTCAGTAATTGTTATGAAATGTGTTATAAAGTAATAAAAATTTTTATGGTAAAAATTTGTTTATTCGATAACACTTTTAATGGTGTTTCTGAAGAAGGCGGATCCAGTCTTACTTAAGAGCAATAAGAGGAGCAGAGGGTGCATAGTAAGGGGCCGCTATGTACGGTGAAGCATATCGGGCATATACAGGAGCAGCTGCTGTGACAAGTGGAGCAGCAGGCGCTACAATTTTCGCCGTTGGTGCTACGTATGAAGCTGGTGCAGCTACGTAAGGAGCTGGAGCAGCTATATATGAAGCTGGTGCTGCTACGATCGGAGCTGCAGCGGCTACATAAGGTGCAGCGACCACACCGTTGTAGTTTCTTGCGATGAATTGAGAGCTTGATGCTGTGACGACTGGAGCTGGTGCAGCTACAAGAGGTGCAGGGGCAGCGACATATGCAGCTGGAGCTATGCTGGGCTTGGCAGCAGCCATGGCGAAACAAACGAGGAGAATAATCTACAAAAAAAGGAAACAATTATTTATTTTTTTCAGTTTTAACAATATACATTTAAAAATTAGGAAAAAAACCTGTACACACCTTGTACATTGTGATTGTGTGGTTAGGATATCTGCGTTGAACAGATGATGTGAGTGATACATAAAGTTTGGGCACAATACCTTTTATACACAGGTCCGTCGTAAGATTCACCTTGTATTACGTTTCGTCACCAGTATTACATGGTTTAGTTAGACGCCGGGCACGCAATGGGGACGCGTACCACCGCGATTACGAAAACAAAGCAGGGTCCATTGACAATACTGTAGACAAATACAAAAACAAATTTTTGGAATAAAATTGTTTTACAGGTTGATCGTTAATAAATAAAATAAATATCGTCACGCACAGCCCCTGACGGGGTAACCGGAGAAAAAAATATCGCCAAATCTTACGCTCTTTCGCTTCTTTGAAATTCATAACTTTCTTCAGTCATGCATGTCTAGGTTTAGTCCGAGTAATCTTTGTCATTAATATTACTTACTAACATAACACACATACATAAAAGCTTATTAAAGTTCACTGCAGGGCATAGGCCTCTCTCACAGGGAGGATTTGCCATAATCGCCACGCTTGGCGAGTGGATTGGCGATCGCAGTACCAGACCACTCGCACCTCAGACGCTGCTGTCTATCTTCAGTATGATTATTTTGGTCTGATATATTTAGACTTTTTTTTTAATAAAAGTCACGGTAGGCGAGTAGTACCCAAGTTCGATCCCCAGGTGGCAGGCTCGTAATAATGAGTTTTTCAAAAACTTATGTACAAATTACTTCGTTGGCTTGGACGTAAAGACGGCGACGGGCTCACCACCTGTCACGTTGTCTATGAAATATCTTCGGTGAAATGTGGGTCGAAGGGTTTTATTTGTCTAGACTAGACCTCTGTCTACCCGTGTATTGTGAATTGCGTGAAGATATATTTAGAGATGGTTATCCTGCCATCTATCGGTTACCATAATGATATTCAAAGCTGTTTCCCTAAGTCCCTCCTCCCTCTTACGACACCCATGGGAAGAAAGTGAGTGGCAATATTCTTATACCGTTACCACACGGCACACTTCATGTAAATAATATAAAAGCGTACGCGCATATGAAATTATGAAAGTGTATGCGATACTTGTTATGTACCAGTATATAAAAATTTTCTTTGTTTATCTGTCACTTTATTCCGGGTAATGTCTGTAGTGGCAGGTCCGATTTTTAAGGGACTTTCACGTGTTGATAGCTGATGTTATAAGTAGTAACTTAGGCTACTTCTATTTTAGGAAAATTCACAGGTATCCGCGTTAAATTTTAAGCCACGCTGCCCAGCTAGTAATAATATATTGGGAGATTTCATTAAAGTAGTATTCCGTTATTAAATTAAAGAGAATTAAAGAGAAGAAAAGTTTTTAAAATTTTAAAAACTTTTTTCTCTTTAATTTATTCACATATAAGTACAGCATAAATATGCTTTAAAAATCAATAAAAATTGCGTAATAGTTTTCCGTTATTTAAATTTAAGTGTATACAGCTATTTTTTATTTTGTTTAGGATACCAACTTTAAAGACGTCATTGGTTAGTACATAATTGAAAATATTACCTACCTAACTTATCACTTTCAATGATACAGTGGCTTCAGTTATCACCTCTGCCAAGATTGCTGCAAGAGGAACCTAGGAATACTCAGTTTTATTTTAGGTCTCCTTACGTTTGTATGGGTAAAAGTGTTTCACAAAAAAATTTACCAAGACTGGGATTGGGAGCGCGTCGTCACGTTCGTACAACGCGAGACGGGGAACTTGACGAGTCCTCGAAGGAGAATATACATCCTTGAAATATTTTTACATACTTCAAAAGAACACTGTTTTAACAAAACTAAAACCAGCAAAAAATTACTTATTTTAAACCAAAATTATAATTAATTGAGCAAAACAAGCCAGACCAGACAGTTTATTCGTAATCTACCCTATGGTATATTTCGATAGCGACTTAGCCTATGTGACTATTTGTTTGTTATACTGTTTATATAAAACTGCTGAACCTTGATAAAATTTGATAAGGAAAAAATAAAAAAAAATAAAAAAAAATAAAAAGATCTTTACCATACTGATAAAATCAACATATCTTTCCATTACTTATTATAAAAATTTTGTCATGAAATTTATTAAAAGAATAACGAAATATTTTAAATAAATATAAGTTATCGCAGAAGTGATTCTAGTAAGTATTTATTACGCACTTGGTTCATAATCTGCGGTATTTTTAAAGAACTTACTTAACGGTCTGTGAATATTACCTTCTGAAAATAGATCTCTCCGGAGCAAGAAGCGTTTGCTATAATCGCTTTACAAGCTCTTCTACCGCTTAATTTGTATCTATATTTTTGATTTTTCCTTTTAGGGTTCGGTTTAAAAATAAATAACTCTGAAGTCAGTTTCAAATTATCTCCTAGTCGAAATTTGGTATATAAATATAGGATAGTAATGATCCTATAATGAAGGTATAACGAATGCATAAACGATTTTGATTTAAGCGGTAAATGTTAAATTTGTAATGTATTTACTAAAAAAATATTGCTATATTTTAGTAATAATTATAGTGATATTAGTATAAAATAATTTGGCACAAATTTGGATGCAAAAACTATTGGTATTGTGCAAAAGTTTTTTTAACACCTCTATAACAAGGTTTCCGCAAAGTAACGTCCTATTAACGATATCAATTATGGATAAAAACAACAATATTATTTTCATTAAATTTAAGAACCATCGGAATTTAATTGACTTTCAATACTTTGTTTTTACACTGAAAATTAATTAATATTAATTTTTTGTAAGTATTTTATATATATCACCATTTAAACATTAAATGTGAGAGTGTGATGAGATTTAGAAGAGACCAATTTTAGTGACTATTATATAGTTATTTTTACTTCCCGTTTGTTAAAAAAAAAATTCAATTCATTTCATTTCTTCCCTATCTTTCCATTATGATACATAAGAGCTGGAACTCTTGCAATGGTTAAAAATAGTCAATATTTTTCAATGAGAACAAAACTGTGACTAAATAAGAAATTTATGTAGAAATCAAGAACGTCGTATTCTATAGAATTTGGGTTAACAATGCGACGAAGGAATTTGACTACTTTCGTGGATTTCGTACATGCCGGTTTTCATAGAGTCGCTAGTTCTGAGTTCCTGCCGGTTCACAGCCGGGTTAATTTTGAAGACCACTTTTTCTACATTGTCTCGTGTCTGGGCGTTACTGGTACCTTTGATGTTTCTCATTTACGTAACACGGGTGTTTTAGTTACTTTTTTGGGATATGTATTTATTTATTTATTGTTTAACCAGCAATTACTATCATTTATATTAGTTTTTTGATAACAATAAAATAATGAATTAATATTGCATTGATTTGAGTGTGCTCAAATCAGTTAAAATAAAATCTATTTTATCTTAACATTTTTAAATGTATAAAGCATAGTCAAGAATGTAAAACATTGTAGCGTAATTATCAGAATTAAAAAAACGCATTACAAAAATATAAATATTTATTTACAAACTCAACTTCAAATAAAAATAGCCTCTAACAACTTCTATTCATAATGTGAAAATTTAACAAGTGTTATAATTAACTGTTTTCGGATTATAGTCTAGGTGGCCTAATGTTAGGTCTAGTAGAAGGACTAAATGTTGTAGGTTCAACGTCTTTTATTTTTGTCCGTCTGGATGCAGTTTGATGGTAACGAACAGCCACATTTTTCGCCAATGCTGGTTTTCTATACACCTTCACATAATCAGGTTTTACGACAGTTCTAATTTTATGTGAAACTGGCCTAATTATAATTTTACCAGTAGGAATAAATGTATGGATATGTCTTGTGACTTTAATCAATTTTACCGGCTGGAATTTCTTCATTGGGGGTGGTGCAATATACGTTAATGGCACGGGCACAACTTCGACTGCTGTTTTTACTTTTTGTGGCCTAACGACTGGTGATCTTGTCGTCTGTGGTCTTGACACTGGCTCTAATGGTAGCTGAAAAGGTGGTGGAAGGTACTGCCTAAAATTCACGTTATCATTTGAAGGTAACGCTTGAACGAAGCTGTTGTCTATATTTGAAGGAACTGGTGTTGTTGTTTCATTTTCTCTTTCTGTAGTTGTTGCTTCAGTTCGTATTGTTGTTTCAGTTGTACTTTCTTTATCTCTTTTGTCCTCAGGCACATTGAACATAGGTGATGAAGGTATAAAACCGAAAGACGGGGGTGGCCCGAATGGGTAAGGTGGCAGCAGTATAGTAGCTACAGGTGCAGCTGCATTCGCAGTAGCGATTGCAATGGCCACATTGGGATTAGAAGGTATATTTTGAGAAGGGTTTGCAGATGGTGCTGGTTCTTGATTATTTTTTAATGTTGGTTCAACAGAGACAGGTGTTGCTGGCTGAAATGGAATAACACGTTGTGGAGGTGTTAGACGTATTACGTTTGGAATATGTGCGATAGGTATTGTAGGTTGTGCAGTGCCGATAGGTAGGACAGTTTGTGCAGGCACAGTGGATGGAGATCTGGCGATGGGTATAACTGGAGGAGGCACAGCCACAGGATATATAGGTTGCAATGCCGATGGTGCTGTTATTAAACGATTGAAAGTCCTTTCAAAGTACTGGGAACTTGCTGCTGTAACGACAGGTGCCGGGCCAGCTTGAGTAGCTATGTTTATTCCAGAGCTCTGTGCTAACCCACATATTGCTGACAACACAAATATCTGTAACAAAGATATAAAATTAGCATCGTATTTTAACTAATTTGAAAATAATTTAAAACTATTTGTTTGACATACCGTTACTAGCATGCTGGTTACGTTCCCTCGCATAACCGCTTATAAAATTGCAATGCCGGCAGTTAAAAATGAAGCCTTCACTTTATATATAGGTGTAACAAATTTTGCATCGTGGTGAGGCAACGATGCGGGTGTAACTGAATACCTAATGGTTCCATGGGTAAGGACACGAACCTTGATAGCTACAAAAATCGTATTGATACGACGTCGTAGGAATAACAATAGATAGATATGGGCACTGGGAAAGTACTTTTGTTACCAATAATGGTCGTATTCGCTTAATTAGTACTCAAGTATTATGCAACACTGACAATATTCAGACACGGAATTTTGTGAACACTAATTGTGCCTAACTAAGCCTATATTCTTAGTTAGGCACAATTACTGTTAGTTTAATAAAGAAAATATTTTTATAATGAGTTACTTGTTAAGAACTTTTGAAATGGTATCTATTCATAAAAGCGTTCTTTAAAAATTCGCCAATTGTAACGACATTTCAAACAAAGCAAGAAACAATTGAATTTTCAATATTTCTAATAAAACTAACCTTAATATAAGAAGTCAGATTTTATTAGAATATCAAAAGAAATCAAAATTTATTCATCGATGTACGTAACATAAATACCTGTAACATTCACCACAGTCTTTTAACGAAACAGTAACAGGCGAAAAAATTAGGTATCATGTTATTTGTATTTTTTATAAAATTAGAAACAGCGTAGTGAAAAACATTTTAAGAGACTTGTGTTCAGGATTGGACTGTTGACAGACTACAAAGAAAAAGACATATTCACAAATAAGATCTATATGCCTGTGTTTGTATAATATGGTAAAATTCAAAGATACGAGGATTTTAATAGTTACGATAGCCGAGTGGTTGGCTGATCGGGATTCGTATCAAGAGTCCCGAGTTCGATCCCCAAGGCACGTACCTATCGTTTCTTTACCTATCGATTTTTGTCTTTGGCTTGGACATAAAGATTGCTACGGGCTAACTAACTGTCACGTTGTCCCAAAAAATGTCTTCGGTGAAAGGGTAGTCTATAGGAATTAATTGCCTAGTCCTCTGTCTACCCCTGTATTGGGAATGGCGTGAAGATATTTATTTATTATTACATAATGTAAAGGAATGATATTCAAAACAAATGTGAAAGATTTTTACATGGATTTTAAGAAAGTTAACAGCTAACGATCAGAAGGGAAAGTGTCTGCCAAATGATTTTTCGTATTCAGGAAGTCATAATAAATTCAATGGACCAGCATTATTTTACCATTTTTACAGCTACGTCGCATGAGAATGCAGAGCCCTTTACGTACATATAATAATGTAGCTTTTTACACTAATCCCGATATAGTAGACAGAGTTCTAGACAAACATTATTTGCGACAACGTGACAGATCGAGAGCTTTTCGCCGTCTTTATATCCAAGCCAACGATATAAATCGAACATGAGTTTTTGTAATAACCGCTTGGTACGAGCTCACCTCGGGATCGAATTCGGGTCTCTTGACTCGAATTCCCATCACGAAACCAATCGGCTATCGGGACTATTTACGTATAAGAAACATATAATGTAATATTTCTTTACTCAACTTTCATATATTTTTTAAATCTACAACTATTTCACATCAAATTTGCACGAAAGCAAGTTATTGCTATTTATTTTATTAAGGTAATTATTTCGTTCTACGAGTACATAAGAACCGCAATATATTTTTAATTGAGAAAAAATTTTTATTGTTCCTCCATCAATATTTATCACTACTCATTTGAGAAATTATTTAACAAAATTTAATGCAAATTAAAAAATAGTATCCATATACAATTGAATTAAGTCTTTTGAATTTGATTTCAAAGTCATCAAGACTCAAAAAGATAACTGATAACAATAATTAATGATATTAAACAGGTCACGATAGCCGAGTGGTTGGGTTATCGGAATTCTAGTTTAGAGACCCGAGTTCGATCCCCGAGGCTGGTACCAATAGGTTTTTGTCAAAAAAAAAAAATATATAGGATTTATATCGTTGGCTTGGACCAACGATATAAATTGTTGGTTGACCCAAAAATGTCATCATTGGAAGGTGGGTCAAAAGAAATCATTGTCTAGGCGTCTTCTACTCCTGCATTGGGAATGGCGTGAAGATATTTAATCAGATCAACACTGGGTTAGAAAGAGGTTTTTTTATATAGAAAAGGGAGGCAAACAAGCTGGTGGCTCACGTGATTACCGCCGCCCATGCCCCCCACCCCACCCCCCAGAATTGGATGTGGGCCTCCGGTTACCTGCACTCACCAGACGAAATGAAGAAGTTCGTTAGACTTCTTCTTCACGCCGGTATTCTGTGAGGTCGTGGTACTTCCCCGGTAGAGCCGGCCCATTCATGCAACAACAAAAGCAGTTGCGTGGCTCTACCACTATGAAGGTCCAGACAATTCAGTCCCTTCGACCTATCTTTCACCGAAGCCATAAATATAATTTTGTGTATATTAAGAACAATATAAATACATACAATTATTACATACGACAGGGATGTGTAGCGTCACCGTGGCTATTTAATCTGTTCATGGACAATTGCTTGACGGATTTAAAAGAGAATGAAAGTGGGTTGAGAATGAATGAGTTACACATCAAATGTTTTCTCTATGCTGATGATCAAGTATTACTTGCGTCTTTAGCCGCGGAGTTGCAGGAGATGGTAACTGCTATGAGTGGAGCTTTTGTAAGAAAGGGGATGATGATGAATGTAAAGAAGACGAAAGTAATGGTGTTTGAAAGAGATGAGGCCATGACATACTGCAATATAATGATTGGAGATGAACAATTTGAACAGGTGAATGAGTTTGTGTATCTGTTCAAAGTTCACAAGAGATGGAAAGTGTGAGAGTGATATTGAAAGAAGAGTGAATGCTGGAAACATGGTGAATGGAGCTTTGCACTCCTTTATGAGCAGTCGGATGGTGTCTAACAAGGCTCGTTTGGCTGTGCATAGGGGAGTTTTGGTTCCGACACTCATGTACGGAAGTGAAAGATGGGTATGGCAGAAGAAACATGAAAGCAGAGTAAATGCAGTTGAGATGAGAGCATTAAGAAGTATGTTAGGAGTTAAACTGAGCGACAGGATAAGGAATAGTGAAATAAGGAAACTTTGTGGTCTGAAAGAAGATGTAGTGACTAAAATTGAGAAAGGTATGCTGAGATGGTTTGGCCATGTCGAGAGAATGAATGAAGAACGATTGACAAAAAAAGCATATAAGGCGAGTGTGTATGGAAGTGTAGGAAGGGGAAAACATAGGCGGACGTTTCGAGACCAAATCGGGGACGTCCTGAAAAAAGGCCAGGTCAAGAGTACCCTGAATAGAAGAGAATGTATGAAGGGAGTAATGAAAGTGGACGAAGCGAAACAAGTATGTAAGGATCGTAGCAAGTGGAAAGAAGTGGAGACCACGTGGAGTGCCTACCCCTACTGGAAAGAGGCGTGATTATATGTATATATGTATGTATGTATGTATGTATGTATGTATGTATGTATGTATGTATGTATAAATACATAAGAGGCGCTATTCTGATGCACCATCAAGATTATTTATATTAGGCAACTTTAGTTAGCACCAAAATTGATTTTATTAATATAGAATGCAGAGTTCTCTCTTACAAACTCATATAAAATATCTAATATGGAAAATTAACTGTTAGCTTTACAATTTTAAAATGAATTACATTCAACTTTTCCTTATGAATTTTTTTTCATGATAAACTCATAAATATTTACCGAGGATTTGTCTCACTGCATTTGATAGGTTTCATCAACAACATTTAAAAAAAATTAAAATAAAAAAAATAATAAATATAAAAAAAATATCTTCACGCAATTCCCAATACATGGGTAGACAGAGGTCTAGTCTAGATAATTAAGTCCCTTTGACCCACCTTCCACCGATAATATTTTCGGGACAACGTGACAGGTGTTTTGCCCGTCGCAGTCTTTATGTCCAAGTCTTTATGTCCAGTCCAAGTCAACGATGTAATTCGTACATAAATTTTTGGAAAACCCTTCGGTACGAGCCTGCCACCTGGGTATCAAACTCGGGCCTCTTGACCTGAAGTTCCGACCACCCAACCACTCGGCTATCGTGACTTGTACAACACTTAAAGCATATCAAAATTTCTGAAATTCTATCCATACATTATTTTTCGATGCATTATTTTTGTAAGTCACGATAGCCGAGTTGTTGGGTGGTCGGAATTTCGAGTCGAGAGAACCGAGTTCGATCCCCAGGTGGCAGTACCAATGAGTTTTTCAAAAAACTTATGTACGAATTTCATCGTTGGCTTGGACACAAAGGCGGCGACGGGCTTACCACCCGTCACGTTGTCCCGAAAATATCTTCGGTGGAAGGTGGGTCAAAGGGACTTAATTGTCTAGGCTTGACCTCTGTCTACCCCTGTATTGGGAATTGCGTGAAGATATATATATATATATATATATATATATATATATATATATATATATATATATATATATATATATATATATATATATATATATATATATATATATATATATATATATATATATTTATTTATTTTTGTAACGAAGAATACGTTAACGCCTGATTGTCATCTTTGAGCAATTTTTACGGATTTACCTTTGCTTCGTTTTGAGTGTTGTTTAACGAACACAAAAACCTTTCTTTTTGCTTTACCGTAACATAAATGTATTAAAATAAATAGATGTCTACGTCGCCTTTATCCACGTTTTATCTTTCTACTCACTCGTACTTCTCACGCTGTGCATATTTTACAAGCAAATTTGTAAGAGCAATTGTAACTTTAACTCTGCAATTAATGATAGGTAAATACTTAAGAAGAACTTTTTCATCAAGGAATATTAACCGTTACACATTACATACGCATAATTCACAACGTTATTATCTACCTAATTTTTCTATATATTTCCTACATTTTACTCGTTTCATAATTAGTGATTTGTAAAATTTTTACAAAGTGCTAACCCCCCTTATATTTACTGTATGATACAACATATCAGATATAACAGATCAATGCATCAGAAGTTTGTGGTCATTTTCTGTTAATTCTAATCACTACTTATTCTGTCAGCCGTGTTAAAGTTTTAATAAAAGGCAAATTAAGCGTGAGTTGTTTTATTGTTCATATCATCTCTCGTTGTTAGGAAGTTCAAACGGCGACAATAGGGGCAGAAGCAGCTACGTAAGGTGCAGGAGCTGCGACGTAGGGAGAGGCAGCGGCAACATAGGGAGCAGCCGCCACATATGAAGCGGCAGGGGCTACGTAGGCGGCGGGGGCGGCGACGTACGCCGCTAGACCATTGTTGATGCGGTGGTAGTACTGAGAGCTAGTAGCGGTGACAATTGGGGCTGGCGCTGCTAAGAAAGCCGCTGACGGCTTCGCAATCGCAATGGCAACAATCGCCGAGAGGATGAGGAACTGAAAATAATATTATTAAATAATTTAAAAAAATAATCTAACAATAAACATAAATGTTGTTGTAATATGTTTATAAATTGTTCTATTTTAAAGTAAATAGATATAAAAATAAATAAAATTACTGAAATCTTTGTTAACTATTCCAAAAAAGCTTCAATAATGCTATCTGGAGTGGTACACGAAATTGTTTCGATATGGGTTCGACTTTTGACATTAAATAAATTTCTTAAAGATTTATTTATATTTAAACAGAAGTCAATTAATATTTAGTTAATTAACTTACGATTTTCATCATTTTGCTATTGGTTGTTTGTACTTCTGATGGTGAAGAGAAGATTGATGCTTAGTGTAAAGATCGCTGAACATTTTATACTGTCACGCATACCGTATGGCGTAACATTGTACCAAACGCGGCTACGTCTTTGGCATTGACCAGAGGCGTGATTTGAATCAAAGCAAGTAAAATTTCATCAGTTACAGAGGAATAAATCAGACCACAACAATTTATTTCAATTCCTGTATGACTTTTAAAAAAGACATTTTGCATGTGTTCCATATTGCACTAACAGTTTGACTAGTATGTGAAAAAAAGATAACAAGAGCACTTTATCAAATATGCGGAGATATTTCTCAGTTTTCATGCTACATTAGTAACAAACACGTATTAGTTGCAGCTTCTAGCTAGCATGTTTGTTAGTTGGTTTGTGTAACATGAGCTCTTAACGAATGTTTACCTCACATCTAGTGTAATGAGCGGGTTTTGTTCTGATATTCTTCGGAATAATTAACCCGATATCTTTCCATATAAATTTCTATTTTTATATTCATCATCATCATCAGCCGCAAGAAGTCCACTGCTGGATGTAGGTCTCCCCTAAAGATTTCCAATACGACCGGTTGTTTGCGGCCTGCATCCAGCGTCTTCCCGCGACCTTGGTCAAGTCGTCCGACCATCTTTTCGGTGGATATCCGACGCTGCGCTTGCCGGTACGTGGCCGCCATTCCAGAACCTTTCTGCCCCATCGGCCATCGGTTCTACGCGCTATGTGCCCCGCCCACTGCCACTTCGAGGAGCTAATCCGCTGGGCTATGTCGGTGACTTTAGTTCTTCTACGGATCTCATCATTCCTAATGTGATCTCGTAGAGAAACTCCGAGCATAGCCCTCTCCATAGCTCTTTGAGCGACTTTGAGCCTTCTTATGAGGCCCATAGTAAGGGACCACGTTTCGGACCCGTAAGTCATCACTGGTAACACACATTGGTCGAAGACTTTCGACTTCAGGCACTGAGGTATTTTGGACGAGAAGACACTCCGGAGCTTCCCGAACGCTGCCCAGCCGAGTCGGATTCGTCGAAAGACCTCGTCCTTGAAGCTGGAACTGTCTGCCTTGATCAACTGACCCAAGTAGACATACTGGTCAACAACTTCAAGAACTGAGCTCCCAACACATACAGGTGAAGGTGCAATATGGACATTCGACATAATCTTCGTCTTGTCCATATTCATTCTAAGACCCACCTGTTGGGAAACTTCATTTAGGTCATTTTTATATTATGTCTCTTAAACGCTTTTCGATGACACCGGAAATATTTATACTTATTATTCTAGCTATGTGGTATTGTCGTCTAAAGAATAAACTATTGTCAATGCCTGCATACGACATTTCTCACTGTCACTTGCGATTGGCACACCTACGCTGAACTCCAGGAACACATTATTCCGTAATTAATATTGCGCAACAGTTTGTAACGCTTTTCACTTTAAGCTTCGAATAATGCAATTGATAGCAATGACATGGGTATTATCTCTGGAATTAATTATCGGGGAATGCAGTTTATCTTAATATGACGTAGGATATTTTAAGATTTAGGAATAGATGATAAATAAGACAGACGTATAACTATGTTATAGTTTTCATATGTATCTTTACATAATTTCCAATACCCAGTATTTTACATAACATATACAATACTTTATATACCGTATATTGTACCGTAAGCTTGGACATTAAGAGGACGGTAGCCTCACCATCTGTCACGTTATCTCAAGTAAGCTTTAAAGTTGGTCGAAAGGACTCAGTGTCTAAGCCTCTGCCTACCTGGAAATTGCGTGAAGGTGTAATATAATTGACAGGATATAATAACAAAATGTTTGGAATATAGGAAACATGGTATCTTGTCCAAATGGTCGTAAAATCACGTCGATGAATACCAATCCAAAATGAACTAGACGGTAGTAGTGTCAATGTCGCGCTTTCTAGAACATGTGTGCACATAGTGATCGCCAGTGCAATTGCCAAACGAGCGTGTTTCCTACAGCAGACTATAAAGGAACGTAAGAAAGTAAGGTTTTTTTATAATAAATTAAAAATATAAAAATAATGAAAATAGAGTACCGAAGGCGATAGGCGTATGCTGCCACTAATAAACTTCGGTGGAAAGTGGGTCAAGGGGACTTCATTGTCTACCCTAATTCCTCTACCGCTCTTCGATTAACCACCTCGTCCAGTTCATGACATGCCATCGTAAGCAGCTCTGAGAAGCCCTTACCGGCTCTTCCAGCCTTGTGTCAAATCCTTACTAAAGACGATGAATACGTCGAGCCCCCAAGAGTGACGGGAATCGATAGATGCAGATGGCTCTGTGGTGGAGTTCAGCGTAGAATTTTTAATAAGGAGATGATAGTACGAAGAGAAAAAAAACGCTTTTAGAAGTTATACAGTAGAGCAAGTAAGCCTTTTTTATAAAAAAATTTGTACCCTACTAAACATTATATTATTTCTGTTTTCTATAAAAAATATAGGAATTATTTGGAATAAATGTACACATTTCGCTTTGAACAGCAATGTAGCAAAGAGTAATTGAAATATGTAATATTATATTGTTTCTTTCTTTTACCACTTCAAAGAGACGTATAAGACTGAAATGGTTATGAACGTATTTACTCGCGGCTAAAAATATAATATTATTCTTATATATATTGAACAAAGAAGCAAACGTCACTCAATTTCTAACTGGGAATTCATGGTTTTAATAACTAATTGAAAAACACACTAAAATAGTTAAATCACTATAAATAAAGATTAAACATCTAATTCCCGTGATCAAACATCAATGATCATAAATAATTCATTTAAATACTATCATATATTCATTCAAACAGTTAAAAATGTCAACTAAACTTGCTTCCTACCTAAGCTCAAGGTATGAAATTGCGCTGTCAGAGACATTCATTTATATTTTTAGAACTAATAACACATGCTTCTTTTAAAATATATGTGAATGGAACGGAATGTAAGTGTGTACAAACAGATATAGATAAAGTTTTCGTAATATTTTTCATGAGGCAATTTTATGTCGCCGTCAGCGGTTTTTCCGGACCGATACGACTTAGGGATCTTCAAGAAAAGAGCCTATACCTTTCTCAAAGGCCGGCAACGCATCTGCTATTCCTCTGGTATTGCAGATGTTCATGGGCGGCGGTAATCACTTATCATCACGTGTGCCACCTGCTAGTTTGCCTCCCTTTTATATAAAAAAATGTAAATGTGTATAAATGTAATGTAATTTTGTATTGTAAATGCTTTGCCTTGGCCGTCAAGCGTAGTGTAAACTTTGAAATGACTGCATGAAATTAAAAAAACAAAACCATCCCTAATCAGTAATTCAGAAAGGCTTTTAACTTTTAAGGGGCAACCCTCACCATCACAAATTGCTTGTTTAAAGCCCTTACTGAAAAGACAATGTCATAAAAAGAATATGCATTGTTATATTCAGTCCTCATATTGTCAGTCAGAATCTGATGAAGACAATGTCTCAAAATTTTTGAAGTACTTTCAGTATTGAAAAGTTGTTGTTTTTGTCTATGAGTCATCCTACAACGATACTGAGCTGATTATAAAAGTCATTGCATGGCTTAACGGTTACGGCAACAATATAGGACTTGTTGCTATGTACTGCCCGGTATATAGATATTTGATGATAATAGACGAATGGGTATGTAATTGTTTCCACCGACTGATGAGCAAGTTTATGCATATTCACTACGTACTCGTACATATGTTTACTAAAAATGGTATTTTTTTAAAAGTGGAACTTTCTTCGAAAAGAAAACAAAAAAGCAAAGAATAACTTTCGATTATTTTTATAACGGCGCCAATCTCAAGCACGTCAGTCAGTAGTGCTTACTAGAATATTGTAAGTAAAAAATAAAAAAAAAATAAAATATCTTCACGCAATTCCCAATCCCTGTATTGGGAATTGTAGACAGAGGTCTAGTCTAGACAATTAAGTCCCTTTGACCCACCTTCCACCGAAGATATTTTCGGAACAACGTGACAGGTGGTGAGCCCGTCGCCGTCTTTATGTCCAAGCCAACGATATGATTCGTACATAAGTTTTTGAAAAACCCATTGGTACGAGCCTGACACCTGGGGAACGAACTCGGGTCTCTCGACTCGTAATCCCGACCACCCAACCACTAGGCTATCGTGACTCTTCATGTAAATAACAAATAAATAAATATCTTCACGCAATTCCCAATACAGGGGTAGACAGAGGTCTAGTCTAGACAATTAAGTCCTTTGACCCACCTTCCACCGAAGATATTTTCGGGACAACGTGACAGGTGGTGAGCCCGTCGCCTTCTTTATGTCCAAGCCAACGATATAATTCGTACATAAGTTTTTGAAAACCCATTGGTACGAGCCTGACACCTGGGGAACGAACTCGGGTCTCTCGACTCGTAATCCCGACCACCCAACCACTAGGCTATCGTGACTCTTCATGTAAATAACAAATAAATAAATATCTTCACGCAATTCCCAATACAGGGGTAGACAGAGGTCTAGTCTAGACAATTAAGTCCTTTGACCCACCTTCCACCGAAGATATTTTCGGGACAACGTGACAGGTGGTGAGCCTGTCGCCGTCTTTATGTCCAAGCCAACGATATAATTCGTACATAAGTTTTTGAAAACCCATTGGTACGAGCCTGACACCTGGGGAACGAACTCGGGTCTCTCGACTCGTAATCCCGACCACCCAACCACTAGGCTATCGTGACTCTTCATGTAAATAACAAATAAATAAATATCTTCACGCAATTCCCAATCCCTGTATTGGGAATTGTAGACAGAGGTCTAGTCTAGACAATTAAGTCCTTTGACCCACCTTCCACCGAAGATATTTTCGGGACAACGTGACAGGTGGTGAGCCTGTCGCCGTCTTTATGTCCAAGCCAACGATATGATTCGTACATAAGTGTGACGCCTGCTATCCCGATTTAACTGAAAACCAACAACCTTGATCGGCTCCAGAATTTCTCTATCCGTTTCATATTTGGACTTCGCAAATATGATCATGTCTCTCAGTACCGCAATAGGCTCAAGTGGTTACCTATTCGCCTTCGCCGGAACGCACACACCCTTTCACTTCTCTATTCCGTCCTTTTATTCCTCACTCCAATGTACCTTAAAGAGCGTTTTATGTTCCTTCATCTTTACAATCTCGATCCTTTCGCTCATCTTAACCCTTGCAAATACTTCCTTTCCTGTTCATTCCACAGTTTTTTACGGTAACTTATTCACATTACAGGCAACCAAACTGTGGAATGCTCTTCCTACCTCTGTCCGACAAGCTAAATCCCTTCCTGTTTTCAAATCCCTAGTTGCTGAACACTATCTGTCAACTCTAACTACGTCATCCCACTCATAATTATATATCTATCTCTATTTTTAAATTCTCGTTAATATAATATGTAAGTATATGTAGTTTTTGTATATATAATATTACTTGTTTTGTTTCTATCTATTTATATGTACACCACCGCCTTATTATACTATAATTCCTGTTCCATCCAAAGGTTGCCTGGAAGAGATCACTTTTAGTGATAAGGCCGCCCATTGTACTGTTGTCTATCTTTGTTTTCTTTCTGTGATTTTTACATTAAAGTTATGTTTAATTATACAATAAAGTTATGTTTAATTATACAATAAAGTTATATTTACTTTAATTTAATTTATTAAGTTTTGAAAAACCCATTGGTACGAGCCTGACACCTGGGGAACGAACTCGGGTCTCTCGACTCGTAATCCCGACCACCCAACCACTAGGCTATCGTGACTCTTCATGTAAATAACAAATAAATAAATAAATATCTTCACGCAATTCCCAATACAGGGGTAGACAGAGGTCTAGTCCAGACAATTAAGTCCTTTGACCCACCTTTCACCGAAGATATTTTCGGGACAACGTGACAGGTGGTGAGGGTGTCGCCATCTTTATGTCCAAACCAACGATTTAATTCGTACATAAGTGTGACGCCTGCTATCCCGATTTAACTGAAAACCAACAACCTTGATCGGCTCCAGAATTTCTCTATCCGTTTCATATTTGGACTTCGCAAATATGATCATGTCTCTCAGTACCGCAATAGGCTCAAGTGGTTACCTATTCGCCTTCGCCGGAACGCACACACCCTTTCACTTCTCTATTCCGTCCTTTTTATTCCCTCCACTCCAATGTACCTTAAAGAGCGTTTTATGTTCCTTCATCTTTACAATCTCCGATCCTTTCGCTCATCTTAACCCTTGCAAATACTTCCTTTCCTGTTCATTCCACAGTTTTTTACGGTAACTTATTCACATTACAGGCAACCAAACTGTGGAATGCTCTTCCTACCTCTGTCCGACAAGCTAAATCCCTTCCTGTTTTCAAATCCCTAGTTGCTGAACACTATCTGTCAACTCTAACTACGTCATCCCACTCATAATTATATATCTATCTCTATTTTTAAATTCTCGTTAATATAATATGTAAGTATATGTAGTTTTTGTATATATAATATTACTTGTTTTGTTTCTATCTATTTATATGTACACCACCGCCTTATTATACTATAATTCCTGTTCCATCCAAAGGTTGCCTGGAAGAGATCACTTTTAGTGATAAGGCCGCCCATTGTACTGTTGTCTATCTTTGTTTTCTTTCTGTGATTTTTACATTAAAGTTATGTTTAATTATACAATAAAGTTATATTTACTTTAATTTAATTTATTAAGTTTTTGAAAAACCCATTGGTACGAGCCTGCCACCTGGGGATCGAACTCGGGTCTCTATTCTCGAAATTCCGACCACCCAACCACTTGGCTATCGTGACATACTCGTATTAACTAGAATATTTCATTTAAATTAATAAGTAACAAGTTTAGCAATGAAATTTATTCTTTGCTTTTTGTAATTTTTTTATAAAAATATATAGATAGGGACAACGTCACATATGAATGATAAAACCAAGGTCACCCAACATCCAGGCCCAAAAATAAAATGCAGTTTCATACATTGCTCCACACGGGAATCTACCACGAGACCTCAGAGCAGGCGACTTCGCGAAAACCGTTATGTACGCACCTCGTTGATGAATGTCTCAAAAAAAATCACATAAACATATCTTTAATAAACTAAATGACGTATTCTGTAACAACGTATTCTACATCAAACGTATTCTATAAAATTTTTTAATTAAAAAAAAATAAATGATAAATATCTTCTGCAATTTCCAATACAGGGGTAGACAGAGGTCTAGTCTAGATAATTAAGTCCCTTCGACCCACCTTCCACCAAAGATGTTTTCGGGACAACGTGACAGGTGGTGAGCCTGTCGCCGTCTTTATGTCCAAGCCAACGATATTCGTACATAGTTTAAGTTTAAAAAAAAACCATTGGTGAGCCTGTCGCCGTCTTTATGTCCAAGCCAACGATATTCGTACATAGTTTAAGTTTAAAAAAAAACCATTGGTACGAGCCTGCTAACTGGGGATCGAACTCGGGTCTAATGACTCGAAATTCCGACCACCCAACCACTCGGCTATCGTGACATACTTGTATTAACTAGAATATTTCATTTAAATTAATAAGTAACAAGTTTAGCAATGAAATTTATTCTTTGCTTTTTGTAATTTTTTATAAAAATATATAGATAGGGACAACGTCACATATGAATGATAAAACCAAGGTCACTCAACATCCAGGCCCAAAAATAAAATGCAGTTTCATACATTTGCTCCACACGGGAATCTACCACGAGACCTCAGAGCAGGCGACTTCGCGAAAACCGTTATGTACGCACCTCGTTGATGAATGTCTCAAAAAAAAATCACATAAACATATCTTTAATAAACTAAATGACGTATTCTGTAACAACGTATTCTACATCAAACGTATTCTATAAAATTTTTTAATTAAAAAAAAATAAATGATAAATATCTTCACGCAATTTCCAATACAGGGGTAGACAGAGGTCTAGTCTAGACAATTAAGTCCCTTCGACCCACCTTCCACCAAAGATGTTTTCGGGACAACGTGACAGGTGGTGAGCCTGTCGCCGTCTTTATGTCCAAGCCAACGATATTCGTACATAGTTTAAGTTTAAAAAAAAAAACCATTGGTACGAGCCTGCTAACTGGGGATCGAACTCGGGTCTAATGACTCGAAATTCCGACCACCCAACCACTATGAATGAAAGGTGAAGGCCAAACAATGAATATTCACATAACTTAGGCAGAAGTATATTAAATACTAACAAAAGGAACAAAGATTTACATCAAAGGGACTGTAACCGAATGTAACAATAACTTTCGATTGTTCATGCCATACCTCCATTAGTATATTATATGGCTTCAATAACCGAACTTACTAAATCGTTATGTAACAGGGAGTCAAATCATAATAAAACATTGTGTATAATAGGAACTCCTAAAATGTCTTTGTTTCCGTTAGTGTTAAATCATCTTGGTTTCCTTGAATCAAGGCTTACTTTTGTACCTTTACCGAGACGTTATAAGAATCTACGAATGTACGAAATGTACGTTAAATCTTCACAAATATCCTAAAACTGGGGAAGTCATAGATGTATTTTTGACTCAAATTTCTGCTTGTCTTGTTTGCAATAACATGATAAGTGACCCTGTCCGTGGCGCTATCTTAGTATTCAAGTCAACAATTAGCGGGTCCTATTATAAAAGCAAGGAAATAAAAATAGAGCAACGATGAATGTGATTTCGGAGGATTAAAGGATAAAACAAAGGGAAATGAATTCAATAACATCCAGAGAGAACAGAGCAGGAGAACATCTCTTAGTCCGCCACATAACAAATGACGTCATTTGATCTACTAAAACTTATTTATATATTTAGATAAAAAGACCCAATAGCCTCGTTAGTACCCTGCTTTCGAAGCCATGGGTTATGATTTCGAGATGTATGTTCGGATATAAGTATGATGCGCGTGAATGTTCACATACAATAAAATAGTCATTTGAAATCATCATACATGATTTTTGGTATTAGTTTTAGGAATACAATTTTTATAATAGTTACTAAAATATATATTGAAAAACGTGTTAAACGTGTTAGTCTCGCGTGTGCGACACCCACGTTTGATCCCATTTCAAATTAAATTAGATAACTTCTTGAGACAGAAACATGCTCTGCCCGTGCTCGCCCGTGCCGCTTGCACGTGGATTTTAAAAAGTATCTTATATTTTTATTGTAATTAAAGTTATTTTTTCATGCGTAGACATAAAAACTAATTATTGTGATAAAACTTAGCGCGTGTAACATTTATTTGTTTATTAGGTAATTAGTAACAAACATTAATTTGAGTATTAAAAAAGAGAACGGGCATAAGCCCAAGTTACATACACCTTCCTAGTTTTACTTTCCTTTGGATGAAGTAAGACATGGTATCTAATAATGCGGTCACCAACCTACTTGCCAAGTGTCTTGTCAGACCTTACGGGAGGGGCCAATTACCTAAAATGGACTTTTACAGGCCCTTATCTAAACACGAGAATGTGATTAAAAATCTATTCAGGATTTGCTACTGAAGTCAGTCTTACCATCGGAAATAGAAATAATATTTTCCTACCCAAAAAAATAAATACAATTTTAATATAATACTTAAACACAGCAGTTATTGAGTCAATCCCTTGGCAAAATGTGACGTTATTTTTTGAATTATATAATATAGCTGAATAAAATTTTTGTGTATTCTAATTAAAGAAAAAAAAAACAAATGAGTCCAAAAATAATTCGTAGTTTAATAAATATGTCAGGTTTTCTTTCGCAGGTGTATCTTATTCTATACGTTAAAATAGGATATTCTTACAACTATATTCGATTTCAACGAACATAGTAAGCATAGGGCGAGGCGTAAGTGTAAGCAGAGTAGGCAACTGGAGCAGTGTATGCAGCAGCCACCGGTGCGGTATATGCCGCTGCTACCGGGTATTCAACCACTAGGGGCTTGGCGACGGCAAGGGCCAAGAGAGCAGCGAAAACTATGAATATTCACATAACTTAGCCAGAAGTATATTAAATACTAACAAAAGGAACAAAGATTTACATCAAAGGGACTGTAACCGAATGTAACAATAACTTTCGATTGTTCATGCCATACCTCCATTAGTATATTATATGGCTTCAATAACCGAACTTACTAAATCGTTATGTAACAGAGAGTCAAATCATAATAAAACATTGTGTATAATAGGAACTCCTAAAATGTCTTTGTTTCCGTTAGTGTTAAATCATCTTGGTTTCCTTGAATCAAGGCTTACTTTTGTACCTTTACCGAGACGTTATAAGAATCTACGAATGTACGAAATGTACGTTAAATCTTCACAAATATCCTAAAACTGGGGAAGTCATAGATGTATTTTTGACTCAAATTTCTGCTTGTCTTGTTTGCAATAACATGATAAGTGACCCTGTCCGTGGCGCTATCTTAGTATTCAAGTCAACAATTAGCGGGTCCTATTATAAAAGCAAGGAAATAAAAATAGAGCAACGATGAATGTGATTTCGGAGGATTAAAGGATAAAACAAAGGGAAATGAATTCAATAACATCCAGAGAGAACAGAGCAGGAGAACATCTCTTAGTCCGCCACATAACAAATGACGTCATTTGATCTACTAAAACTTATTTATATATTTAGATAAAAAGACCCAATAGCCTCGTTAGTACCCTGCTTTCGAAGCCATGGGTTATGATTTCGAGATGTATGTTCGGATATAAGTATGATGCGCGTGAATGTTCACATACAATAAAATAGTCATTTGAAATCATCATACATGATTTTTGGTATTAGTTTTAGGAATACAATTTTTATAATAGTTACTAAAATATATATTGAAAAACGTGTTAAACGTGTTAGTCTCGCGTGTGCGACACCCACGTTTGATCCCATTTCAAATTAAATTAGATAACTTCTTGAGACAGAAACATGCTCTGCCCGTGCTCGCCCGTGCCGCTTGCACGTGGATTTTAAAAAGTATCATATTTTTATTGTAATTAAAGTTATTTTTCATGCGTAGACATAAAAACTAATTATTGTGATAAAACTTAGCGCTTGTAACATTTATTTGTTTATTAGGTAATTAGTAACAAACATTAATTTGAGTATTAAAAAAGAGAACGGGCATAAGCCCAAGTTACATACACCTTCCTAGTTTTACTTTCCTTTGGATGAAGTAAGACATGGTATCTAATAATGCGGTCACCAACCTACTTGCCAAGTGTCTTGTCAGACCTTACGGGAGGGGCCAATTACCTAAAATGGACTTTTACAGGCCCTTATCTAAACACGAGAATGTGATTAAAAATCTATTCAGGATTTGCTACTGAAGTCAGTCTTACCATCGGAAATAGAAATAATATTTTCCTACCCAAAAAAAAATAAATACAATTTTAATATAATACTTAAACACAGCAGTTATTGAGTCAATCCCTTTTTGGCAAAATGTGACGTTATTTTTTGAATTATATAATATAGCTGAATAAAATTTTTGTGTATTCTAATTAAAGAAAAAAAAAACAAATGAGTCCAAAAATAATTCGTAGTTTAATAAATATGTCAGGTTTTCTTTCGCAGGTGTATCTTATTCTATACGTTAAAATAGGATATTCTTACAACTATATTCGATTTCAACGAACATAGTAAGCATAGGGCGAGGCGTAAGTGTAAGCAGAGTAGGCGACCGGCGCTGTGTAAGTCGAGTAAGCAGAGTAGGCAACTGGAGCAGTGTATGCAGCAGCCACCGGTGCGGTATATGCCGCTGCTACCGGGTATTCAACCACTAGGGGCTTGGCGACGGCAAGGGCCAAGAGAGCAGCGAAAACTACCTGAAAAAATTAAAGAGTATGTAAATTTATACTCATATGACACACATTGTATAGTAGAAGAAGGTTTAATGCATTCACGTTTTTCTAATATCGAAATCGGTTTATGTACTTTAACCAAAATAAAAAATTATTAGTGACGAGGTGACAAAAATTAAGTCTCTAAATTTCATGCTATCGAAACAATTCGTCCATGGAATAGCACATTATGTAAAAAATATGATTTTGAGAATACGGAGAGTAAGCGATAATAACTTGTGTAATACATGAATGCGTTTTCCTAACTATTTATTAGTCTAGTTTTACCATATTCATCCATAAAAATTATTAAAAACATGGACTTTTATTCTCTCTACTCGATGATGAACGTAATATAATGGATAGGATTGCTAAGGTTACCAAAAAATTCAGTATAAATAACATAACATAACGTAATACATTATACAATATTATTCATCGATTGATATATACATATAACCGATATCATAAAACGATACCTATTTATAAAATTGACGACAAACTACGCATTTTATGTAGTGCATCTATCTTGTACCAATAAATTGTGTAAAATTATATATCATTGGCATGGACATTGAAAAGATGACAAGTACCTCCCGTCATAGTTATCCCAAATACGAGTAAGCGATAATAACTTGTGTAATACATGAATGCGTTTTCCTAACTATTTATTAGTCTAGTTTTACCATATTCATCCATAAAAAATTATTAGTGACGAGGTGACAAAAATTAAGTCTCTAAATTTCATGCTATCGAAACAATTCGTCCATGGAATAGCACATTATGTAAAAATATGATTTTGAGAATACGGAGAGTAAGCGATAATAACTTGTGTAATACATGAATGCGTTTTCCTAACTATTTATTAGTCTAGTTTTACCATATTCATCCATAAAAAATTATTAGTGACGAGGTGACAAAAATTAAGTCTCTAAATTTCATGCTATCGAAACAATTCGTCCATGGAATAGCACATTATGTAAAAATATGATTTTGAGAATACGGAGAGTAAGCGATAATAACTTGTGTAATACATGAATGCGTTTTCCTAACTATTTATTAGTCTAGTTTTACCATATTCATCCATAAAAAATTATTAGTGACGAGGTGACAAAAATTAAGTCTCTAAATTTCATGCTATCGAAACAATTCGTCCATGGAATAGCACATTATGTAAAAATATGATTTTTGGTATTAGTTTTAGGAATACAATTTTTATAATAGTTACTAAAATATATATTGAAAAACGTGTTAAACGTGTTAGTCTCGCGTGTGCGACACCCACGTTTGATCCCATTTCAAATTAAATTAGATAACTTCTTGAGACAGAAACATGCTCTGCCCGTGCTCGCCCGTGCCGCTTGCACGTGGATTTTAAAAAGTATCATATTTTTATTGTAATTAAAGTTATTTTTTCATGCGTAGACATAAAAACTAATTATTGTGATAAAACTTAGCGCTTGTAACATTTATTTGTTTATTAGGTAATTAGTAACAAACATTAATTTGAGTATTAAAAAAGAGAACGGGCATAAGCCCAAGTTACATACACCTTCCTAGTTTTACTTTCCTTTGGATGAAGTAAGACGTGGTATCTAATAATGCGGTCACCAACCTACTTGCCAAGTGTCTTGTCAGACCTTACGGGAGGGGCCCATTACCTAAAATGGACTTTTACAGGCCCTTATCTAAACACGAGAATGTGATTAAAAATCTATTCAGGATTTGCTACTGAAGTCAGTCTTACCATCGGAAATAGAAATAATATTTTCCTACCCAAAAAAAAATAAATACAATTTTAATATAATACTTAAACACAGCAGTTATTGAGTCAATCCCTTTTGGCAAATGTGACGTTATTTTTGAATTATATAATATAGCTGAATAAAATTTTTGTGTATTCTAATTAAAGAAAAAAAAAAAACAAATGAGTCCAAAAATAATTCGTAGTTTAATAAATATGAATCTGATCTTAGTGTAGACCTAAGAGTTAGTGTAAAGATTAAGTTTTAATCGACCTCAAACTAAGGAGGAAGTTCTCAATTCTTTTGTACATTCTGCACCGTCATTAGAATATTACATTTAAATTAATAAGTAACAAGAATAGTTAAGAAAGTTACTTAGTGTTCCTTTTGAAGATCGTTCGATTTGTTTTAAATGTTTTCACTACTTACATTTTAATGGACATAATGAGTGAGATTATATTACCAGCTCTAGATGAATAGGTAAATGAGAAAATGAAATTAAATCAAAATCTGAAAAAAAAAACTTTTTCCCATAAATAATCATTATAATATTTGTAATATAAGTAAATACTGATTAATTTAGGTTTAGTGAAAAAGATAGGTCGAGAGGTATCAAATCTTTAAAATAAAAGAAATGTAATAGAATTGTAAACTTACGAATTTGAACATTGTGAGAGGTTTTGTTGAAGTTACTAATGATAAAAATGCTTGTTTGCAATGATGTCCAGTACTCATTACTTCTTTATATATAACAACTGTAAGGTATGCAATGATGGACGATGGTAGACCGGATAAGTAAGCGAATATCCTCATATAAATAATTAACAGTATGGTCACGCACAACCTTGCGTATTAGACGAGTAGAATTATAAGGTCAAGGATACACTAAAGCTGCCTAAATAAGGATTCGAACAAGTTTAAATGATGTTTTGTGTAATAACGACTCTTTTGTTTTACCAGCTCAGCCAGTTACACAAGAAAAACAAGGATTTTTGTAAAAATTTTTTTGGTTTTTTTACAAGTGCGTCTAGAGTTTTTTTTTTATATTTTGCAAATACACAACTTCTCGGACACTTTGCAACGAAATATGATTACACTAAATATAGTTTTCTGTTTGTCCGTTTTTATTTGTTAAAATATGTTTTCCGGAAAAGAACTACAAAAAATAATTTATTGCTTTTAGGAAGACTAGTCATTTATTGATTATAAAAAAGCTTTCCTACGGAAGAGTTTATGTTAAATTTGTTAAATTTGTGTGTTGTTAAATTTGTGTGTTGTTAAATTTGTGTGTTGTTAAATTTGTGTGTTGTTAAATTTGTGTGTTGTTAAATTTGTGTGTTGTTAAATTTGTGTGTTGTTAAATTTGTGTGTTGTTAAATTTGTGTGTTGTTAAATTTGTGTGTTGTTAAATTTGTGTGTTGTTAAATTTGTGTGTTGTTAAATTTGTGTGTTGTTAAATTTGTGTGTTGTTAAATTTGTGTGTTGTTAAATTTGTGTGTTGTTAAATTTGTGTGTTGTTAAATTTGTGTGTTGTTAAATTTGTGTGTTGTTAAATTTGTGTGTTGTTAAATTTGTGTGTTGTTAAATTTGTGTGTTGTTAAATTTGTGTGTTGTTAAATTTGTGTGTTGTTAAATTTGTGTGTTGTTAAATTTGTGTGTTGTTAAATTTGTGTGTTGTTAAATTTGTGTGTTGTTAAATTTGTGTGTTGTTAAATTTGTGTGTTGTTAAATTTGTGTGTTGTTAAATTTGTGTGTTGTTAAATTTGTGTGTTGTTAAATTTGTGTGTTGTTAAATTTGTGTGTTGTTAAATTTGTGTGTTGTTAAATTTGTGTGTTGTTAAATTTGTGTGTTGTTAAATTTGTGTGTTGTTAAATTTGTGTGTTGTTAAATTTGTGTGTTGTTAAATTTGTGTGTTGTTAAATTTGTGTGTTGTTAAATTTGTGTGTTGTTAAATTTGTGTGTTGTTAAATTTGTGTGTTGTTAAATTTGTGTGTTGTTAAATTTGTGTGTTGTTAAATTTGTGTGTTGTTAAATTTGTGTGTTGTTAAATTTGTGTGTTGTTAAATTTGTGTGTTGTTAAATTTGTGTGTTGTTAAATTTGTGTGTTGTTAAATTTGTGTGTTGTTAAATTTGTGTGTTGTTAAATTTGTGTGTTGTTAAATTTGTGTGTTGTTAAATTTGTGTGTTGTTAAATTTGTGTGTTGTTAAATTTGTGTGTTGTTAAATTTGTGTGTTGTTAAATTTGTGTGTTGTTAAATTTGTGTGTTGTTAAATTTGTGTGTTGTTAAATTTGTGTGTTGTTAAATTTGTGTGTTGTTAAATTTGTGTGTTGTTAAATTTGTGTGTTGTTAAATTTGTGTGTTGTTAAATTTGTGTGTTGTTAAATTTGTGTGTTGTTAAATTTGTGTGTTGTTAAATTTGTGTGTTGTTAAATTTGTGTGTTGTTAAATTTGTGTGTTGTTAAATTTGTGTGTTGTTAAATTTGTGTGTTGTTAAATTTGTGTGTTGTTAAATTTGTGTGTTGTTAAATTTGTGTGTTGTTAAATTTGTGTGTTGTTAAATTTGTGTGTTGTTAAATTTGTGTGTTGTTAAATTTGTGTGTTATCCCAAATACGAGTAAGCTCCGATGAAATGTGGATGGCAAAATTTTCTAGAACCTTAAGTAGTAGAGAGTATTGGCAAATTCAGGATAATAAAGAATTAACCCTGATCAAATTTATAACTGCTTTTTCAATCAAAACTAATTAATGAGAATGAATGAGTAAATTAACAATTGATTAAATATGAGTCACGATAGCCGAGTTGTTGGGTGGTCGGAATTTCGAGTCGTGAGACCTGAGTTCGATCCCCAGGTGGCAGTACCAATGAGTTTTTCAAAAAAAACTTATGTACTAATTTCATCGTTGGCTTGGACATGAAGGCGGCGACGGGCTCACCAACTGTCACGTTGTCCCGAAAATATCTTCGGTGGAAGGTGGGTCAAAGGGACTTAATTATCTAGACTTGACCTCTGTCTACCCCTGTATTGGGAATTGCGTGAAGATATTTATTTATTTATTATTTATTTTTAATAAATATGAATCTGATCTTAGTGTAGACCTAAGAGTTAGTGTAAAGATTAAGTTTTAATCGACTTCAAACTAAGGAGGAAGTTCTCAATTCTTTTGTACATTCTGCACCGTCATTAGAATATTACATTTAAATTAATAAGTAACAAGAATAGTTAAGAAAGTTACTTAGTGTTCCTTTTGAAGATCGTTCGATTTGTTTTTAAATGTTTTCACTACTTACATTTTAATGGACATAATGAGTGAGATTATATTACCAGTATTATATTTTAATTAATTATATTACCAGCTCTAGATGAATAGGTAAATGAGAAAATGAAATTAAATCAAAATCTGAAAAAACTTTTCCCCATAAATAATCATTATAATATTTGTAATATAAGTAAATACTGATTAATTTAGGTTTAGTGAAAAAGATAGGTCGAGAGGTATCAAATCTTTAAAATAAAAGAAATGTAATAGAATTGTAAACTTACGAATTTGAACATTGTGAGAGGTTTTGTTGAAGTTACTAATGATAACAATGCTTGTTTGCAATGATGTCCAGTACTCATTACTTCTTTATATATAACAACTGTAAGGTATGCAATGATGGACGATGGTAGACCGGATAAGTAAGCGAATATCCTCATATAAATAATTAACAGTATGGTCACGCACAACCTTGCGTATTAGACGAGTAGAATTATAAGGTCAAGGATACACTAAAGCTGCCTAAATAAGGATTCGAACAAGTTTAAATGATGTTTTGTGTAATAACGACTCTTTTGTTTTACCAGCTCAGCCAGTTACACAAGAAAAACAAGGATTTTTGTAAACATTTTTTTGGTTTTTTTACAAGTGCGTCTAGAGTTTTTTTTTATATTTTGCAAATACACAACTTCTCGGACACTTTGCAACGAAATATGATTACACTAAATATAGTTTTCTGTTTGTCCGTTTTTATTTGTTAAAATATGTTTTCCGGAAAAGAACTACAAAAAGTAATTTATTGCTTTTAGGAAGACTAGTCATTTATTGATTATAAAAAAGCTTTCCTACGGAAGAGTTTATGTTAAATTTGTTAAATTTGTGTGTTGTTAAATTTGTCATTCATTGTCATTTAGCACTTCACACGTCAGCCTGAAAATAGTAATCAGGTATAAGGTTAGTCGTTGACGGTAAGATTTTTAATTGCTTACAAGAGGGATAAGCATTAAACATTAATGCGTCATTGAATCTCGAAGTTACGCCTTGGATTTTTTTTGTGCATTTATTTAGTTACGAGTTTGCTTATAAAGTCACGATAGCCGAGTTGAAGGTAGGTCGGAATTTCGAGTCGAGAGACCCGAGTTCGATCCCCAGGTGGCAGGATCGTTGTCCCGACAATATCTTCGGTGAAGTGGGTCGAAGCGAATTTGTCTTTTATAAATGTAAAAATTTATCTTTTAAATAATAACATCTTTGAATTAGTGTTCAGCTATGTCAAATATAAAAAAATATCTAATATAAGTGTGCACCATATTTAGCTCCCTAATATCTTTAAGCACTTTGGATTGTATTCAATGACTACGGACTTTTAACTTTTACAATATCTAAACTTTACCATTGGTAGTACCTATATTTAGGAATAGATATGTATGTATTCGAGATATCTATATATGTATTTGTTATATTAGAATAATTTGTGAAAGACTTTTACTGTGTTGGACTTGAGTGAGCTACTCGTACTACACACCATATCAATATAAATATGATTCAGTTTCAAATGGGCAATAACTAAATAAATAAATAATAATAAATAAATATCTTCACGCACATCCCAATACAGGGGTAGGCAGAGATCTAGTCTAGACAGTTAAGTCCCTTCGACCCACCTTCCACCGAAGATATTTTCAGGACAACGTGACAGGTGGTGAGTCCGTCGCCGTCTTTATGTCCAAGCCAACGATATAATTCGTACATAAGCTTTTGAAAAACCCATTGGTACGAGCCTGCCACCTGGGGATTGAACTCGGGTCACTTGACTCGAAATTCCGACCACCCAACCACTCGGCTATCGTGACTTTCACGGTTTTAGGTTTTGATATCGTAAGTTTTAAGTGTATATGCACATTCAAATGTGTATCCTATTTACTCATATAAGATTGTATATTTTCAAAATAAACTTCAAAAACTTTTCTCTGTCAACTGGAGCAGACTGACAGAAAATGCCATTAAGTCCTCTCACTGGAACCGTTTGTTTATAATGTGTAGACGACAAATAATAAGACAGCAAAGGAAATAAGCTAAATTATGATTTTGTTTTAATTCAACATTGCTAAAGAATAGTAAAAATAAAAATACATTTTTACGGTGAAAAACAAATCACGTTGAATATTCGCTGATTTAGTGGCAAAAGAGTCGGTGGTGGCAAAAGGATAAAATTGTTTAGACCTCTACTTAAAATAAATATTTTAAAATATATCTCATCATCATCTGAGTTGAGCTTGTGTCAAGAAAAAGTTTTCTATTAAATTTTTACAAGTACAAAATTTGTTTATGCAAGGTTTGACCAATGTAAACGGCTATCAGCGCTTGGTATTCCAAGCACACCCTTCAAGGACGCTGTTCTTCATTGCGACCTAAGTATAAAACGAGACGGACTTCTCGAGAACACAACACATATCATTCTGTATTCACTTGTTACTAGCTACCTAAACTCAATACTTTAACATCATGTTCAAATTAGTAAGTAACTACTCTATATAACGTTAATTAACACCTTCAATTCCGTATTTCATCGTATCAATAATATTTATGTAATTTTATATAATACTATAAATAAAATACAAATCAAATAATGTTAAGGTTAATGTAAAAAAGTCACGATAGCCGAGTAGTTGGGTGATCGGAATTCGAGTCAAGAGACCCGAGTTCGATCACCAGGTGGCCGGCTCGTACCAATGGGTTTTTCCAAAACTTTTTACGAGCTTGGACGCTTGGACATAAAGACGATGATGGGCTAACCACCTGTCACGTTGACCCGAAAAATGTCTTCGGTGGACGGTGGATCGAAGAGACTTAATTGTCTAAATTGTCGAAATAAATCTTAATAATGTGTTTTAATTTCAGTTCATTTTCGCATGCTTCCTCGCTCTGGCCGCCGCTAAGCCCGGCGTGCTTCCAGTAGCCTACACCGCTCCCGTGGCGGCGGCATACACTGCTCCCGTGGCAGCAGCCTACACTGCACCCCTCGCCTACCCAGCGTACTCCGCCTACTCTGCTTACACTGCGCCCGTTGCTTACTCTGCGTACACATACGCAGCTCCCTACTCATATTACCTCCGCCGTTGATATTATTGAATGATTGGTTTTATTTATATATAATGAAGTAAATAAAAAATGTTACAACAATTATTTTTTTATTTTTATTTATTTATTAGACATTAAATTCAGCTGGTGTCTAAGCTTTTCATAGTGAGAACATTATGTAAAGCATAATACATATTTGAATTAAGAGGAGCTACGTCAAATATGTAACATTATCTTATTGGTACATATTTTAAAATTAGTAGTATAAGCTTAAATTGTAGTTAATCTAGCCATATTTTGTAATTGTAAAAACTTATGACAATTTATATGTTGTACGTATTATTATGACAACGACAGGCTCACCACCTGTCACGTTGTCCTAAAACAATGTAGCCTGTGAAAGGTGGGTCGAAAGAACTTAATTGTGCATTTTATTGATTTTTAAAGCATATTTATGCTGAACATTTATGTTATTAAATTAAAGAGAAAAAAGTTAAAATTTTTCAACTGAAACAGGCGGGATTCGAATTCACGACCTACGCCGATCCGTGGCGACGCTCTTACCTCCGAGCCACCGTGTCTTACACGCATCAGTTGAAATTTTAACTCTGTATTCTCTCATATTACTTATGCCTTGTTTATTGGCATAGGCGCTATCTGTTATCCCTTTTGCAAGTGAAAATTTGATAATCCTGACTTTTCAGTTAAGAATTATCAATACGATAACGCCAACTTTATTTTAATTATGCAATTTTATTGATTTTTAAAGCATATTTATGCTGAACTTTTATGTTATTAAATTAAAGAGAAAAAAGTTAAAATTTCAACTGACACGGGCGGGATTCGAACCCACGACATTCGCCGTTCCGTGGCGACGCTCTTACCTCCGAGCCACCGTGTCTTACACGCATACGTTGAAATATTAACTCTGTATTATCTCATATTACTTATGCCTTGTTTATTGGCATAGGCGCCATCTGTTATCCTTTTTGCAAGTGACAATTTGATAATCCTGACTTTTCAGTTAAGAATTATCAATACGATAACGCTAATTTTAATTTCGATTATGCAATTTTATTGATTTTTAAAGCATATTTATGCTGAACTTTTATGTTATTAAATTAAAGAGAAAAAAGTTAAAATTTCAACTGACACGGGCGGGATTCGAACCCACGACATTCGCCGATCCGTGGCGACGCTCTAACTAATTAATTAAAGAGAATTTTAACTTTTTTCTCTTTAATTCAATAACATAAAAGTTGCCAATAACCAAGGCATTATTAATATGTGAGAATACAGAGTTAAAATTTCAACTGCTGCAAGTAAGACACGGTGGCTCGGAGGTAAGAGCGTCGCCACGGATCGGCGAAGGTCGTGGGTTGAATCCCGCCCGTGTAGGTTGAAATTTTAAGTTTTTTCTCTTTAATTTAAGAACTTAATTGTCTTAACCTCTGTCTATCTCAGTATTGGGAATGGCTTGAGGTCAAGAGCGAACATTGTTCTCAGTATGCATCGCTTATTCATGGTTATTGCGTAGTAAGTCATAACATAGGTATGGCACTTTAACACAATTTTGATAGGTAATAAGAGAGTTATTTTAATACATAAACAAATTTTATTAGGGATTACACATTTAAAATTATTTAATGAAACCTTTCTCTCATCAAAAGTTAGTTTTTTAACTTGTAACATAAAACCTACTAAAATAATTGGAAAATAATTATTGTAGTATTCTAGGTTCATGTATTAATTCTTTAATAATAATTATTATTACATACCAGGATTTTACATAATAGAGATACCCACCGCTTTCACTTGATTGGCTTCGTTGACTTAAAAGCAATCTACTCTTACATCGAAGAATTTTGCGTTAAGTCAAACGTAATAGTGCTTTATTGTATTGAATGCACAGGGCATTGTATTACATGCGGTTTTTATTAAACCACAGGCCACTCTTGTAAGATTATGTTCAACAAGCTTTGAAAAAGAGTTATAACAGTATGACTACGGGAGAGTGCCTCCCCGACGCTAGAATCCGTAGGCAGCGCTTTTAGCCGAGGTTGAGGATGTGGTTTGATATACCCGGGAACAAAGTCAACCGTGCCCTGACTGCGTTATTCAAAAGGTTAGGTGTAGTAAAAAGTACACGCCTTACGATATATAACACAGTGCTGGTTTGTATATGGCAGCAAAACTTGGGTCTGCTTGAAGAAGATTAAAAAACAATGGAGTGGAGTGCAATGGAGATGATATCTTCGTAAAATTTCGGCGTTATCTTGGCTGACCGAAAACGACACGAAGAGATTCGTAATATGCAAGGTTTGAATGATAATAACAAAACAAGGTTTGAATAATAAATATAACAAAATTAAAAAGGGCGTCCATAGATGTTTTGCATTCTTGAGCACCTTGATCGAATGAGCGAAGACCAAATAGTGAAGAAAATTTATAGCGCCAAAATATATATAGTATATATAAATATATACCGAGATATAAACCGAGTGATAACCGTGTAAGAATATTGCCACTCCCTTTCTTCCCGTGGGTGTCGTAAGAGGCGACTGAGGGAAACAGCCTTCAATATTGTTATGGCAACCGATAAATGGCGGAATAACCATCTCTAAAAATATCAGACCTAAATAATCAGACTGAAAATGGGCAGCAGCGTCTGAGGTGTGAGTGGTACGGTACTGCGATCACCAATCCGCCTGACAAGCGTGGCCATTATGGCAAATCCTCCCTGTGGGGAGGCCTATGTCCTGCAGTGGACTTTAACAGGTTAGTATATATATGTATATAGCAAGAGAGAGAGAGAGAGAGAGAGAGAGAGAGAGAGAACCTTTAAATACTTGCAATTATAATAATATATTACATAAGATATTTTCAAACAGATATTTATAAAATACATATCAATATCACACCCACCATTAACTTTTCTCTATCAACCAGAGTTGAACGCAGTGGTTCGGCGCTATGGTTAGGGGTTGGGTGTTCATGTTCCGCCAGGGGCGAACATTTCAGTGGGGAATATAAATGCCTGTACTCGAGTCATGAATGCTAACATTAATACAGTGTATTCCTCGTATAATACAGTGTATTATACGAGGAACAAACACAGGTTTGTAACGCAAATTAACTCCATTTATGGGGTGGGCACGCTTCTACGCACAGGTTCAAAACATTTATCAAAGAAAAACTGTATAAAAAGGGTTACTACAATTGTATTGTAATTACTATTTGTAATTAAATTAATATTAGTACAACATATTTCCTTTGTAAAAAACGGCTGAAAAGGGAATACCTACGAAGTTTCTTTCGCCTGTTTCTTCTCCCTTAGAGGAACCTCATTACAAAACGAACCTTATTACGAAACATATGTATTAAAATTGGTGATCGATGGGTGTAATAATATATATTTTACTTATATCGATAAGTTAATAATTTGATTTGATAAGAAGACAAATATTTTTCTTTGTAAGTATAATGAATCATGAGACACTAAGACGGTGTACCGAAGCTTACTTGAGCCAACAGGACAGGTGGCATGTGCTCACCACCTGTCCTGTTGGCTCAAGTAAGCTTCGGTAAAATTTGCATCGAAAGGATAAAACTGCCTAGACTTAAGACTACCCCAATACCGGGAAGTGCAAAAAGATCAAAAATATAACTACTATTAACTAACATACTTTAAGTGTCAAGTAAATACTTTCTTTTTAATTTTTACAACAACATAATTTATTCTTACGTGGTTATAATAGTACATGGTAGAAACGTTTACGCCTGTCGTCGCTTCTTATTCCAAGCACACCCCACAAGGCCACCGTTCTACATTGAAACCTAAGTATAAAACAGGACGGACTTCACGAAATCACAACACAAAGCATTCTGTATTCACTTCTAACTGTCTACCTAAACTCAATACTTTAACATCATGTTCAAATTAGTAAGTAACTTTAATTAATAACTACAATGTTCAATGTAATTAAAACGATAGTATTTAAAAAAATGTCATTAAAATAAAAATTTTTACATTTTCACCATAAATAAAAATAAATAAATAAAATAAATATCTTCACGCAATTCCCAATACAGGGGTAGACAGAGGTCTAGTCTAGACAATTAAGTCCCTTTGACCCACCTTCCACCGAAGATATTTTCGTGACAACGTGACAGGTGGTGAGCCCGTCGCCGCCTTTATGTCCAAGCCAACGATATAATTCGTACATAAGTTTTTGAAAAACTCATTGGTACGAGCCTGCCACTTGGGGATCGAACTCGGGTCTCTCGACTCGAAATTCCGACCACCGAACCACTCGGCTATCGTGACTTTTTAATATATATAAAAATAAAAATGCAAATCAAATAACGATTATGTGATTCTCTAAAAATTCACGATAGTCGAGTGGCTGGGTGATCGGGATACGGGATCAAGTGACCCGAGTTCGATCACCAGGTGGTAGAATCGCACCAATGAGTTTTTTCATAACTTATGTACAATTCATATATTGTATGTCTTATTATACGTTGGCTTGGACATAAAGATCGTGACAGGCTCATCACGTTGTCCTAAAACACTGTAGTCTATGAAAGGTGGGTCTCTGTCTATCCCAGTATTGGGAAGGGCGTGAGGACAAGAGAGAACAGTGTTCTCAGTATGCAACGCTTATTCATGGCTATGGTGTAGTAGGTCATAACATAGGTATGGCGTTTTAATACAATTTTGGTAAAAATAAAGGAGTTATTTTCATACATTTTCATACAAATTTCTTGAAGGAGGACCTTTAAAATGATTTATTGAAACATAAATTTCTCTTATCAAGTGTCATTTTTTTTTAATTTTGAACATAAAACCTACAGCTTCACGCAATTCCCGTACTTCACGCAAATATAGGGGTAGACAGAGGTCTAATCTAGACAATTAAGTCCCTTTGACACACCTTCAACCGATGATATTTTCGGGACAACGTGACAGGTGGTGAGTCCGTCGTCGTCTTTATATCCAAACCAACGATGGAATTCGTACATAAGTTTTAGAAAAACCCATTGGTACGAGCCTGCCGCCTGGGGATTGAAGTCGGGTCTCTTGACTCGAAATTCCGATCACCCAACCCAAACTCGGCTATCGTGTCTCTACCTACTACAACAATAGGTAAATCCTTATTGTAGTATTATAGGTTTAGGTATTACTTCTTTAATGATAATTATTATTACATACCAAGATTTTACATACTAGGGATACACACCGCTTTCACTTGGTTGCTTAAAAGCAATGTACTCTTACATCGAAGAACATCGTGCCTCAATTACCGACGAAGTCTGGGTTAAGTTAAGCGTAATAATGGGTTATTGTATTGAAAACACAGTGCATTGTACTACATGCGGTTTTAATTAAACCACAGGCCACTCGTGTAAAATGATGTGCAACAAGCTCTGAAAAGAGTTATAACAGTATAACTACGGGGTAGCACCGAACAAACCGGTGAGCAATTATATTCTAAATAAGGAATGTCTAGGAAAGGTGAATGAAATTGTATCCTTAGGCAGCGCTTTTAGCCGTGATGGAAGATGTGGTTTAGATATGGCTGCCGGGTAGCTTATAGCTGCCGGGAACAAAGTCAACTGTGCGCTGAATGTGTTATTAAAAAAGATAGGTGTGGTAAAAAGTACACCCCTTGCGATACAAAACGCAGTGCTGGTACGGTGTTTATTATATGGCAGCAAAACTGGGGTGTGCCGGAAGAAGATTAAAAGACAGAGGAATGCAATAGAGATGCGATCTCTTGGTAATATTACGGCGTTATCTAGGCTGACCGAAAATGAAACGAAGAGATTCGCAATATGATAGGTTTGACTCATGATTTTATCAATAAAATTAATAAGGGCGTGCATCGATGTTTTGCATCCTTGAGGACCTTGAGCGAATGAGCGAAGACCGAATAGTGAAGAAAATATATACCTACAAAACATACATAGTACATATAATAAATATATATAGACCGTGTGGTAACGGTGTAAGAATATTTCCACCCCTTCAAGGTGGGTGTCGTAAGAGGCGACTGAGGGAAACAGTCTTGAATATTGTTAAAACATAAATTTCTCTTATCAAGTGTCATTTTTTTAATTTTGAACATAAAACCTACAGCTTCACGCAATTCCCGTACTTCACGCAAATATAGGGGTAGACAGAGGTCTAATCTAGACAATTAAGTCCCTTTGACACACCTTCAACCGATGATATTTTCGGGACAACGTGACAGGTGGTGAGTCCGTCGTCGTCTTTATATCCAAACCAACGATGGAATTTCGTACATAAGTTTTAGAAAAACCCATTGGTACGAGCCTGCCGCCTGGGGATTGAAGTCGGGTCTCTTGACTCGAAATTCCGACCACCGAACCCAAACTCGGCTATCGTGTCTCTACCTACTACAACAATAAGTAAATCCTTATTGTAGTATTATAGGTTTAGGTATTACTTCTTTAATGACAATTATTATTACATACCAAGATTTTACATACTAGGGATACACACCGCTTTCACTTGGTTGCTTAAAAGCAATGTACTCTTACATCGAAGAACATCGTGCCTCAATTACCGACGAAGTCTGGGTTAAGTTAAGCGTAATAATGGGTTATTGTATTGAAAACACAGTGCATTGTACTACATGCGGTTGTAATTAAACCACAGGCCACTCGTGTAAAATGATGTGCAACAAGCTCTGAAAAGAGTAATAACAGTATAACTACGGGGTAGCACCGAACAAACCGGTGAGCAATTATATTCTAAATAAGGAATGTCTAGGAAAGGTGAATGAAATTGTATCCTTAGGCAGCGCTTTTAGCCGTGATGGAAGATGTGGTTTAGATATGGCTGCCGGGTAGCTTATAGCTGCCGGGAACAAAGTCAACTGTGCGCTGAATGTGTTATTAAAAAAGATAGGTGTGGTAAAAAGTACACCCCTTGCGATACAAAACGCAGTGCTGGTACGGTGTTTATTATATGGCAGCAAAACTGGGGTGTGCCGGAAGAAGATTAAAAGACAGAGGAATGCAATAGAGATGCGATCTCTTGGTAATATTACGGCGTTATCTAGGCTGACCGAAAATGAAACGAAGAGATTCGCAATATGATAGGTTTGAATCATGATTTTATCAATAAAATTGATAAGGGCGTGCATCGATGTTTTGCATCCTTGAGGACCTTGAGCGAATGAGCGAAGACCGAATAGTGAAGAAAATATATACCTACAAAAACATACATAGTACATATAATAAATATATATAGACCGTGTGGTAACGGTGTAAGAATATTTCCACTCCCTTTTCTCGTGGGTGTCGTAAGAGGCGACTGAGGGAAACAGTCTTGAATATTGTTAAAATATATGGATAAAAATATCAGATCAAAATAATAAGACCGAGGACTGACAGCAGCGTCTGAGGTGCGAGTGGTATGGTACTCCGTTCGCCAATACGCCTGCCTAGCGTGACGATTATGGCAAGTCCTTCCATGGGAGAGATATATGGGAGAGACCTGTGTCCTGCAGTGGACTTTAACAGGTCTTACAACGGTTACTTAGAACCGTTTTTGAGAATTTTCAAAAGTAATGTATTTGGTTTTTGGCATATTTAAGGCAAAGGGCATTTTACCCTGCGACACGCTAAAAGAAACAGTACAATCTGCACTAGTAAACTCACCAAATTTAACCCTCTGTAATCTATTAGAAACATAACTTTTAAATAAGTTAAGGGCGTTTCCACGAATACCAATTTTTGTCATTTTAGTGATGAGCATAGGAGCAGGGACTGTTTCGAATGCCTTTGCTGGGTCTAGGAATATGCCTATACATTTGTTTTCTTGTCGATATGTTGAGGTATAAAATCTACGATTCCAGTAATGGCGTCAGATGTTGATTTACCTGCTCTGAAACCAAATTGGTTGTCAGATATCAGGTGATGTTTCTCCAAAAAGCATAGCAGTATTTTATTCAGTATTTTCTCTATAATTTTGGATAAGGCTGGCACAGTCTCTTGCTCCAGTCTTATGGATTGGATGCATTATTAATATTTTAAAAATTTGTGGGAAATTTATTTTAAATTACTACTACTACTGTTTCTACTCCGTTGGAGGAACCTTATTACGAAACGGTGGCATATTAAAAATGGTGATCGATGAATGTAATAATAAATGATTTAATAAATAAATGATTTAATTTGATTAGTTTATAAATATTTGTCTATGTAAGTCTAATGAATCATTAGCATGGACACTAAGACAGCGACATGCTAAACCACCTGTCCCGTTGGCCCAAATAAGCTTCAGTAAAATTTGCATCGAAAGGATAAAATTGTCTAGACCTCTGAATACCCCAATACCGGGAAGCGCAAAAAGATATAAAAATCAAAATATTAACATCGTTTAAGTGTCTAATAAATGCTTTCTTTTAAATTTTTACAACGACTCAATTTGTTCTTACATGGTTGCAATGGTACATGGTACAAACGTATACGCCTATCGTCGCTTCGTATTCCAAGCACACCCTACAAGGCCACCGTTCTTCATTGCAACCTAAGTATAAAACTGGACGGACTTCACGAAATCACAACACAAAGCATTCTATATTCACTTCTAACTGTCTACCTAAACTTAATACTTTAACAACATGTTCAAATTAGTAAGTAACTATTCTATATAATGTTAATTATTACCCAATATTATTAAATCCATATATATATTATAATAATGAAAATTATTTAAACCCATTGTATTTAAAGTTGTTATTGAAAAAATTACTTCGCAACCCTCCGCATGCAAATATAAAAAAATAAAAAAAATAAAAAAAAGGTATATGTTACCAGGTCCGAAGAGAAAAAGAGAGCTCTTCTTCTCTTCGGATCAGGTAACATATACCTTTTTTTTATATTTGCATGCAGAGGGTTGCGAAGTCATTTTTTCAATAACAACTTTACAATGAATTTCCGCAAAGTAACGCCTGAGTCAATTTACCATTGTATTTAAATAATTTCCATTAAAACTCTTACATTTTCAAAAACTTATGTACGAATTATATCGTTGGCTTGAACATAAAGACGGCGACGGGATCACCACCTATCACGTTGTCCCGGAAATGTCTTTGGTGGAAGGTGGGTCGAAGGGACTTAATTGTCTAGACTAGACCTCTGTCTACCTCTGTATTGGGAATTCGTAATGATATTTACTTATTTCTTATTGTGATTCTCTCAAAATTCATGATAGCCGAGTGGCTGGGTGATCGGGATTCCGAGTCAAGTGACCTGAATTCGATCCCCAGGTGGCAGGGTTTATTAAATACCAATGAGTTTATTCATAAACTTAAGTACGAATTATATCGTTGGCTTAGACTTTAAGACAGTGACGGTCTCACCACCTGTCACGTTGTCTTAGGTGGAAGGTGGGTCGAAAGGACTGACCTCTGTCTACCCCTGTATTGGGAACTGCGTGAAAGTAATATATAGATAGAAGAAATAGTAAGGAAATCGTTATTAAAAAATAATACTTTTTTGCATGATAATAGAAAAACAGAGTTTTTTTAGATACGTCTGCATATGATTAACGTTATCAAACTAAATCTTAAATATTTAAATTTCAGTTCATCTTCGCATGCTTCCTCGCTCTGGCCGCCGCTAAGCCCGGCGTGCTTCCAGTAGCCTACACCGCTCCCGTGGCGGCGGCATACACTGCTCCCGTGGCAGCAGCCTACACTGCACCCCTCGCCTACCCAGCGTACTCCGCCTACTCTGCCTACACTGCGCCCGTTGCGTACTCTGCCTACACATACGCAGCGCCCTACTCATACTACCTCCGCCGTTGATTTTATTGAATGATTGGTTTTATTTATAAATAATTGAAATAAATAAAAAATATAGGAACAAGTAATTTTTTTATTCTAACTATAAATAAAATAAATTAATATCTTCTCACAATTCCCAATACAGGGGTAGACAGAGGTCTAATCTAGACAATTAAGTCCCTTAGACCCACCTTCCAACGAAGATATTTTCGGGACAACGTGACAGGTGGTGAGCCCGTCGCTATCTTTAGGTCCAAGCCAACGATGTAATTCGCACATAGGTTTTTAGAAAAACCCATTGGTACGAGCCTGCCACCTGGAAATCGAACTCGGGTCTCTTGACTCGAAATTCCGACCACCCAACCACTCGGCAATCGTGACTTATATATTTATTTTAACTAATTTATTTATTAGACATTAAATGATGTCAGCTGGTGTCTAAGCTTTGCATAGTGAGAACATTATGCAAAGCTTAGGCAGCAGCTTATATATAATAAAATATTTGAATTTAGAGTAGCTATGTCAAACGTTATCTTATTGGTATATATTTCAAAATTAGTAAATTGTAATTCTAAAAACTTAATCTCTATTTCGATTTCGATAACCGTGTTGTTAGGTGATGTGAACTGCAGTCCAGAGACCCAAGTTCAAGCACCAGGGTTTTCCAAAACTAATGCACGATTTATATGTTGTACGTTTTATTTTATGATGGCTTGGACATGAAGGTCACCACCTTCATGTCCAAGCCATCATAAAATAAGACACGTTGTCCTAAAACAATGTACCTAGTCTTTGAAGAGTCTAGTGTAGATTTAGTAGTCTGTGAAGATTATTGAATTATTAGTTATATTTATATATAATGAGGTATATAAAAATGTTATACGAGGTATTTTTTTTTATTTTGATTTCATTAAATATTACTTGACAACACCAGTGAGACCAAGCTTTATATAGTGAGAAATATATATGGCGCTTTATTACATTTTTAATGCAGTATGTTTTTTTTTTCGTTTATTCATTAACCAACTTTCTCAGGAATTTCACAATAACATACATTTCTCTTGTCAAATGTATTCTTTTGACGTAGAACAAAATAATAATGATATGTACCATTATTCTTCACACTAAGATGCAGTGTGAAGAATACTGCACAAAATACTACTGAAGAATACTACTGAATACAAGATGCACACCGCCTTAGCATAATCGCGAAACACTAATCTGCCCGTGCATCAGCTGTGCCTCAATAACGTGGAAGCCTCTCAATACCATGTATGTGTTTTTGTATTGAACGCGCATGGCATTGTTGTCATTAAACGACAGACTGCTCGTGTAAAATGTATGTCCAGCAAGCTCTGGGAAAAGTAAATCGTAACCTCGGGGATGCAACCAGCAAACCGGCGAGCAATCATATTGGCTCTCACACACAATGCCCTACGCCATCTCTCTGTTTCTACATTGCCCCGAAGTTCCCAAGTGAACATATGTTGTAGGTATTTTAACTTGTCTTGTCTTGTCTTGTTTTTAGCGGAAAAACATTTATTTTTATAGGCAGTACATTGCCTGGACATTTTTTTCGCCCCAATTACTATTCGTTCACTTTTACTAGCATTAAATTGTAGTGTTTATTTATTTATTTTATTAATAAATAAAAACTCTGCTATTCATTCATTTTTAAATCTTCGAAAGAAGTTCTGTAAAAATAATTTAAATAATAGTATTTTAATGTATGATGCAATATTTTAATATCACACATACGTGGAAACGACAATTCTTAAGATAAATGAGAGATAATTGTGAGATGGATGAATTTAAAAAATCTTATCTTATAGATACGTCAACAGGGTCACCACCTTTCACGTTAACCCAAAAATATCCTCTTGAGAAGGTGGGTCGAAACGAATTAACTGTCTAGACCTCTGTCTAACCCTGTATTGGGAATGGCGTGAAGATATTTAGTTTTGTCTTATAGATAGCGTACAAAACTTTAATGTAGTGAACGATATTATATTGTAATGTTTTGTATCCAGGACCCTTTTGGTTATAAATAATCTAAGTAATTTATGTCATCCCTTCTAGGTTCATTGACTGCTCTTAAAATAAATAAAAAGAAGAAATTATATATCTATAACTATTGCAAAAATATTCATCTGCATTGAATTAATATTCTTAGTATAAATAAAAAATTAAGAAGATTAATATACGTCATATTTATTATAAATATATATTAGATTACATAGAATAAAATATTACCTATAATAAACACTGAAAAATGCGTCTGTGCACTTATATTTTTAATTAATTGGCGTAATGGTATAGTTGTAAACACTTTTCCCTTCGTGTGACAGATTCGTGAGGGGTTGTTAGTACTTGTTCCGAAGCCGAGAAGAATTACGCATCTACATATGTTTCATTGCATACAGCAAGGAGAAGAGGATGAGTACGTTTTAGAGAATTTAAAATTGTTCTAAAAGTCACAATAGCCGAGTGGTTGGGTGGTCGGAATTTCGAGTCAAGAGACCCGAGTTCGAACCCAAGGTGGTGGGCTCGTACCAATGGGGTTTTCTAAATCCTATGTACGAATTACATCGTTGGCTCGGACATAAAGACGGCGACGGGCTCATCACCTGTCACGTTGTTCCGAAAATATCTTCGGTGGAAGGTGGGTCAAAGGGACTTAATTGTCTAGACTAGACCTCTGTCTACCCCTGTATTGGGAATTGTGAGAAGATATTTATTTATTTATTAATTTATTAAACTTGTTCTAAACTAAAAATTCAAAACTGAGTAGCTCAAATAAACAATGACTCACTGTATCATTATGTTGTTTCTTTCCTTGCTATCGTTTTATATGTTTTTGTAATCAGGACCTGCTTTTTTTCTTTGATGATTTCATTTAATTTATATGTTTTGATATTTTATGCATATTCTTATCAGCTTAATTGATATATAAATTAAAGAAATAGTAAATAACAAATAGTTGAATATAAATACATACAAAAACATGCACTAAATTAGCCATATATTACGGCTAGCCATTTTAAGTCTAGACAATTAAGTCCCTTTGACCCACCTTCCACCGAAGATATTTTCGGGACAACGTGACAGGTGGTGAGCCCGTCGCCGCCTTTATGTCCAAGCCAACGATGAAATTCGTACATAAGTTTTTGAAAAACTCATTGGTACTGCCACCTGGGGATCGAACTCGGGTCTCTCGACTCGAAATTCCGACCACCCAACAACTCGGCTATCGTGACTTTTTTAGTCACAACAATCTTAGTTATGATAATACAAAGATATTTAAATCAGATATTTATGCATGATTACTAAATGTTTCTTACCATTAAGTTGTTTTTTTTAAGATAATAAAACTAGTTGATGAGACAGACGTAGTCCTGCCCCAAAACAGGCTTGGATTTTATTAAAAGTTTGAAAAGTAATCTCTTAGAACTTGAATGCGTTGCCAGGTTCGAATGTAATGTATGTCCTCATGATGGTTAAGATTCAAATACACATAAATTTTCATTAATATTTGTCTAACTGTTTAGGAGGAGTTCAATGACTTGCAATAGTACAGAAGGTTTATGTACATAAAGATAAGATTTACTAATTATTTCATTAATTAGTATAACGACTATAATTAGTGACCACGGAATACATTTCTCGCTGCCAAACCTTCTTTCTGAGTTTGTACATAAGTCATTAATTTCTTTATTGGTGTATATATTATACTATTATTTTACGTTTTTGGTAAAAACATATCAGGTCGAAATAAGCGGTCGGGGACGGCAGCGTTTTAGGTTTAAAGTATCTGATAATGCGATCGCCAATCCAATCGCCAATCAGGCCGTTAGGTATGTTTGTATGTGATGTGATTTCTACAATCATTTTGAATATTGACTTTTTATATGTATTGAATTCAATAGATATAGTAGTCACGGTCACTGATGGGTGATCGAAATTCGAGTTCAGAGATTTCAATCTCCGGGTGACATATTAATGAGTTTTTTCAAAAACTTATGTACGATTTGTGTCGTTGGCTTGGACCCAAAGATCGCGACGGGCTCACCGGTCACCGTGAAAAAAGGTCAAATGGACTTAATTGTTTGTTTCGCTGTCTACCCCTGTGTTGGAAATGGCGTGAAGATAAAAAAAACTTGAATTGACATAAAATTAGAAAAACATGGACAAACATGGGTAGATAATAAAAACGTTGTTTATTTCCATGCTGCAAATTTGCTATCTTTCGTTCGATCTCATCTCAAAATCGTATAACATCGTATTAATATTGGGTGGACCCACAAAACATCCGTTACTTAGGCGAGATATTGACCTGATGTCATAACTAATAAGGACAGGTGTGTCAATTTTTTTATTTGTATTTTATTGCTTGATGTTTTGAAGATTCGATGATTCAGGATCAAAATTAGATCCTTTTAAAATGCGTATTAAGATTGTATTTGGATGTTTCTCGTAATTTCTATATTAATTAAATGATAATTTTACGAGGATATTTCCCTGTGAATGGTTTTGATGTTATCACGAATTAATGTTTACCACAGAGTAACTAAACATTTATCTTAATTTAATTCGTATAATAATCACCGGAAAGTTAACGGATTCGATATCGGAATCAATATTAGTGTATTTTCATCAAAACGACAAAAGAGCGCTTCACCTGATGATAGAATATTACCGACGCCTACGTGCTTGGGAGACCGTATATCATAGGACATGAGAAAAAATTGGGAGACGAGAAGAAGGAGGAAATTGAACCATTGTTCATTCGGTTACCTCATCGTGCTTATCTTTGATGCAAAACCGGAGCCCTTACGGCTCAGAAAACGTAATAATGTATAATGAAAAATTAATAAATAAATAATACTACATATATAGATAGGGACAATATCACATACAATACAATATAATGCTCCGATCCCGATTAAAGATGCTTAAGCACTTGAGGTATGGAAATCGGAAACAACGAAGGCACTACAAACACCCAGACCCGAGACAATGTAGAAAAAGTGGTTTTTCTATATTCACCCGACCGGGAATCGAACCTGGGGACTTGAGATGATAATTCATCAATGGTAACCACACATAGTGCTATACTTTTATTTTGTATGTAAATCTGTATTGATACAGATGTAAAAATGCTCGACATGAGCATTTTTACTAATGCTACCTCCTGCCAAAACAAGAATACGATTACATTGTCAATTATAACAATAGCCGCGACTGTTCTACATTTTCACGACTCTGGGTGTTTGTGGTACCTTCGTAGTTTCAGCCGTAGGTACGAGCCACCTGGGGATCAAACTCTTGGGTCTCTTGACTCGAAATTCTGACCACCCAACCACATGGCTATCGTGACTTTTTTATTTAATTATTTAATAAATAAAAGTTGATCTTGAGATCCTTGACGAAACAATTTTCGTTTGTTGAAATGTTCATAAATGTAAAGCAATTGAAAAATAATGCCTGCTTATTGCTGCTACTATTCACTTGTTTTAATATTTCTGAATATATAATATAATAAAATATAATATCTTCACGCAATTCCCAATACAGGGGTAGACAGAGGTCAAGTCTAGACAATTAAGTCCCTTTGACCCACCTTCCACCGAAGATATTTTCGGGACAACGTGACAGGTGGTGAGCCCGTCGCCGCCTTTTATGTCCAAACCAACGATGAAATTCGTACATAAGTTTTTGAAAAACTCATTGGTACTGCCACCTGGGGATCGAACTCGGGTCTCTCGACTCGAAATTCCGACTACCCAACAACTCGGCTATCGTGACTTTATATTTCTGAATATAAAGTTAAGTATTTGTGCTTCTGATAGTGTGTTGTATCAAAACATTTCTATTAACGTTTAATATCTGCATCATAATGCATAATCTGAATCTGATATAAAAAGTAGATTGCATATATACATACATAAACATCTGTGATTTGTATTTGACTTACTTGTACTTGCGGTGCAGGATTCAAAACCACAACTATTAGCTTCGATGGCAGGGTCACTATGGGATTGTTTTTATAGTTTCGTTATATCGTCGTAAATAATCGTTACATGTACACAATCTTGTTATATTAGTATTCGTTCGTAATATTATATTTTAAATAATTTGAATTTAAAAAAGATTTTAAATATACAATGGTTTTAAAGTTATTATCTAATCTATACGTGCAAGTTGAGCATTAATATTTTTATAATTATAAACAAATATTTTGGTTTCTCAGAATTCTAAATTTATGATAACTATACTGCGCATTTAATTTTCAAGGACACTTTTACGAAGAGGTCCAAGTATAAAATGAATCGTGAAACTTGATTTAGCATCACACTTGCTCCTGATTTCTGCGGATTTGTTTACTTTGAAATCGAGTTAGTCTCCAAATTAAAAATGTTCAAATTGGTGAGTAATGTTGCTACTCGCTATTAACTCGCTTTATAAACGTTCTTGTTTCACTTATATTTCTCTGTAGTTAAAACCTAAATAAATACTTATTACAGAATTTACTAACATACGTACATAACGACCATTCTCATTCCAGGACAATTTTCCTTTCATTATTCGACATTCAGTTGCAGTTTGAATATGGATTGATGATGATGCAGTATCAGAGATTAATTAGATATTTATCACGTATTTTTGGGATTCTCTATCTTTCGTTTATCAATGCTCACTTCAAGGCTTAACTAACTTTTCTCTTGTTCACATTTACTTTAACATTTACATTAGTTTCGAGAAACCTGCAAATTCGAAGCAGCTTTTCAATTTGTTGTAAAAATATATATCTTCACGCTATTCCCAATATTGGGGTAGACAGAGGTCTTACGGTCGTACTGATCAACAAGTCCTTGCGACCCACCTTTCACCGAAGATATTTTTGATCTAACATGACAGGTGGTGAGCCCATCGCCGTCTTTATGACCAAACCAGTGATAGGAATCGTACATAGTTTTTGAAAAAAAAAAAACATTGGAACGTGCCTGCCCCCTACGAAACGAACTCGGGTCTCACGAGTCAAATTCCGATCACCCAACCACTCGGCTATCGTGACTTTTTATTTGTTGTGCTTGAATATAAACGGTAAAATAGTGAACGGTAATTGCCTCTATCAATGTTCTTTTAAGTTACTGCAATTTGCTTTGTAAAATTATAATATTACCGAGATTTATATAACCTACATTAAAGTTTCAATATTAGAAAGTGCTTTATGTAAATAGCACATATCTTAGATTTTAGCAATCAAATTTTGTGATTAAGCCTCACCAAATATTCCTATTGTTAAATTTGAATTGAAAATTAGCACATAATGTTTTTAAATTTGTAAAAGTTATTGAGCTTATTTTCTGTTTTCATATGTTTGACGACCTTCGTAGACGAGTGGCATAAATACTGGTTTTCAAGGTGTCGCCATCTCGAGGTCCCGGGTTCGATTCACGGTCGGGTCAATGTAGAAAAACCACTTTCTCTACATGTTCTCAGGTCTGTCTGTATCTAGATACCATTTTCTTTATACATATATATATATATATATATATATATATATATATATATATATATATATATATATATATATATATATATATATATAAATAGCACATATCTTAGTTTTAGCAATCAAATTTTGTGATTAAGCCTCACCAAATATTCCTATTGTTAAATTTGAATTGAAAATTAGCACATAATGTTTTTAAATTTGTAAAAGTTATTGAGCTTATTTTCTGTTTTCATATGTTTGACGACCTTCGTAGACGAGTGGCATAAATACTGGTTTTCAAGGTGTCGCCATCTCGAGGTCCCGGGTTCGATTCACGGTCGGGTCAATGTAGAAAAACCACTTTCTCTACATGTTCTCAGGTCTGTCTGTATCTAGATACCATTTTCTTTATACATATATATATATATATATATATATATATATATATATATATATATATATATATATATATATATATATATATATATATATATATATATATATATATATATATATATATATATATATATATATATATATATATATTAATTTATGCATTTTTGATTTTCACAGATCATCTTCACCTGTTTCCTGGTACTGGCCGCCGCAAGGCCCGGAGCGCTATCAATAAAAAACATTGCACGAGTGTCCGCCGAACACTATGAGCCCATCGCTGCAGCCTCTGCACCCCTAACTTACGCAGCATACTTCGCTCCGGCTGGGACGTACTCAACAAATATATATGCAGCTCCCTATACCGGATATTTTGTTCGTCGCTAGATCTATAATTATATAAATTAAGTATTATATAATAAGATAAGTTCTTAAGATATTTATTTGTTTTAATACATAAGAATAACGTAATCTAATTTGTTTTATTCAAACAAATGTCATAAACTTTATTAATGTCAGTATCTAGGCGATAAGACGAACTTATAAATTAAGATATATTATGCCCAATGTAAAGTAATCCTTACACAGGTGACAAATATCTGGATAAACTTATACACTTAAACACTACAGATTAACGATGTATATGAAGAACAAAATATTGTCCGAAACGGTACAGAAATTTTCTATATGAAAATAATTCTATTAAGTCCGCTATTGATTTAAGCATAAATTGCAGCAAATATGGTTGCCTAGCGTACTTTGTTACGGAGTTATATCCTATCTCTAAGTAACTTGAAAGAGGTTAAAAGGGTTCCAAGTTCAGTAAGCGCTAATTTAATCATCGCGTGAGGTATATTATTTTTTACACAGAAGTCCTCTTAAACATTTAGCAAAGGCTCTATGACAAAGTTTTAATACTACCTTATTTTTAATATTTAACATAGTAGAACTACGAAACTTTTTTCTTCCCGCTGAAAATAACAAGGACAGTCAAAAATGGCAAGGCATCTATATACCCGATAAATATAACACATAGGTACTGCAAATCGCTATTATTTCCACCAGGTTTTACGGTTGTGACAAATGATCTTAAAGAAAGAGACACAACCGGTAAGCTATGTTGAGCAGTGTACTGTATAAATCTGAAAATAAATATAATCTGCGGTCTGCAGATTTTGCGTAAGTCAATTCTAATCTTTGACCCTTTCCCTTACAAATTTTCGTGAAGTAACAGTGGTGTAGTTTCCTTTTTAAACACATTTTTATTTTAAACATAATTTACAACTTACGATGTTCTAAGAAAAAAATAAATGGTTCAGTAAACTAATAAATCATAAATCTGTGATGGTTCAAATAAAAACGGAGACATGTTATTATAATTTTGTAGGTGACTTACAAATATCTTATAGAGACCTAGAAAATTTTAATGTCATTGATATAACTTTGCATACTTTCTTATAAGAATATCGCATTAAAATATCTTTAAATAAAACTAAATATTCGAAGATACTTTATTGTGCTATATTTAGAAAAGCCTTTTTACTTATTTTCATCTTGATCGTTAGTCCTTTCGTCTAGGTTTTTCTTATAAAACTTTTTACAAGACTGATCAAACGAATAAGACGTAGGTGTTGTTTCGTAGTATTTAACTGACTAATTGTATTTTTTTTCTATGTGGACTGGACTTATTAAAGAATATGGCATATCTTTCAAAGTCATAAAATTACAGAATTATATGACTATAGGGAATAAAAAAAATTATAATCATAATAAACTTATTAAACTTGTGTCATTTTCAAACCACATCTTTTTATTAGTTTTTCTTTTAATTTATTGTAATTCGGATGTAAAGTGAAATAATTACAACATAGTGCAGGCAAGGACTCATTAAAACAATAAAGAAGAGCATAATAACAAATAACATTAACCCAATAGTTCTATTGTTTATAGAATTATTGGGTTAATGTTATTTGTTATTATGGAATAATAAAATAAATGCAGAGCAGGTACAATATTATTAGTATTTACATACGGAAGCATTTTAACCAAATATTTTTTCAAAACACGTTTAAACAGTGCAGGTATAGTAGGTTTTAGGTCTTATTCGGTTGCGGATACTGTCATTCAGATAAACTTCAAGCATATCACTTTCTTATAGCCCGCTGAGCAACTATGAGGCATTCGGACAGTACTGAGACGTGGTCCTTGTCTCAGTTTCGTAAGTTATTACTGGTACACACTGGTTGTATACTTTGTCCTTTAGGTTTTGTGGAGATATAACAATTCTGTTAAAGTAAACACAATGTTCTATAAAGGAACGAATGTGTACAGAAACTGAAGTATGGAATTTTTAACACTGTGTTTAAATGAAATCGAATGAATGAAATTCAAAATATAGAGAATATTCAAAAAAATCTTCACGCTATTCCAAATACTGAGATAGACAGAATTCCAGACGATTAAGGTCTTTCAACCCACCTTTCACGGAAGATATTTACTGGGACACCGTGATAGGTGTTATTTAGATTAATAGATTCGGAGAAAATTGGTAGTTTCTGTCTAACAGATGAACACGAGAGATCTTTCACGGTTCCTTTTTCGTTCGAACGTACGCAACCTGTATGTTGTTAACATAAACTTTTGCTTTATTGTATTTATGCATGATGAATGTAAAAATTCTTTCGTACATATCGTAACGAATACAATTTAGAACTTTATATTTTTCGAATAGTATTAACCGGGATCAAAGGCAATGGTGCCCTGACTGCGTTAGTCAAAAGCAAGGCGTAGTGAAAAGTACACGCCTTGCAATACATAACGCAGTGTTGGTACCGACTCTGTTATATCGCAGCGAAACCTGGGTATACCAGAAGAAGCATAAAATCAGGTTGAATGCAGTGGAGATGCGATATCTTCGTAAAATGTGCGGCCTTACCATGGCCGAACGAAAGCGAAACGAAGAGACTCGCAATATGACAGGTTTGAAAGATGACACTGTCACAAAATTGATAAGGGCGTGCTTCGATGGTTTGGATACGTTGAGGGAATGAGTGCAGACCGAATGGTGAAGAAAATAAATAGCGCGAAAGTTAATATTAAAAGGTGTCGAGGTAGGCAAGAGTACTTGGAGATCTTGACGTGCATGTATGAAGAAAATTATGAATCTAAAAGAAGCGAAAGAGGTATGTAAGAATCGTGACAGTTGGCGATCTGTTCTCTCTGGCTACCCCGTCAGGGACTGTGCATGAAGATAAGTAAGTAAGTAATAGTATTAACAAAAGTATAAAAACGTGTGGGTGTAAGAATAATCACCTCCCTCTTCGCTCTCGAACTGGTGATAATGTTCATAGTTCCTCGTCATAAAACGGTGGAAGGCGGAGGAAAGTTAATATTAAAAGGTGTCGAGGTAGGCCGAGACTAACTTTCGAGCATGTGGGCAAATTCCTCGAAGAGGCGAGGATCAAGAGTACTCGGATATCTAGATGTTATAAAGAAAATTATTATAGAAAGAAGCTATTCTGAAAGAAGCGAAAGTGATATGTAAGGATCGTGACACTTGGCGATCTGTTCTCTCTAGCTAACCCGTCATCGTCGTCTTGCGTAAAGATAAATAAAAAAATATTAAAATCAAGTCATGATAGCCGAGTGGTTGGGTGGTTGGAATTTCGAGTCAATAGACCCGAGTTCGATCCCCATATAGCCGGCTCGTGCCAATGGGTTTTTCAAAAACTTATGTACGAATTATATCGTTGGCTTGGACATAAAGACGGCGACGGGTTCACCACCTGTCACGTTGTCCCGAAAATATCTTCGGTGGAAGGTGGGTCGAAGGGACTTAATTGTCTAAACTAGACCTCTGTCTACCCCTGTATTGGGAATTGCGTGAAGATATTTATTTATTTTATATTTTTGTATGGACTGAAATTTAATTAATGAGATGAGAGCAAAAATTTGAGAAGTTATATTTTTTATAATCATTTCACAAAAATTTAGAGCAACTTATTTAACAGGTCAGTGATTTTCTTACTAATAATTAGATGACCGAGGGCGTGGCGAGTTCACCAAAGGTTCGATGAACTCCGCTTTATTTCACAGTTCAATTTAATTATAACAATTTAGAATGGTTGTGATGAATTAGTAAAGCGATTTTTGGCATTTTCCAAATTTCTTTCCTCTTCCCTATTACATTATATAGATCCGAATTCCATACTATGGTAGGTTGAGTCACGTTTTTTCACTGGTTTTGTCTGACTACGTTGCCACCTTTGAACCTTTTTTTCCTACGGTTATCTTCTTTTGCTTGTACGGTTATCTACTTTTTGTCGCCATAGCCAAAAATTTTAGGTTTTTTTTTAATTTCTTCATTTCTTGTATTAGGTGTTGATGTTTTTTCGGGATTTATCTTCCTCACTCTTTCGACCAAAAATCATATTCGTAAAAGCACCTTCCGCTCTGTTTTATGAAATTGTGTTAATTTAATTACTTTTAAGCTAACCGGAAAACTAAGTTGGTGTGACCAAGGAAGCAGGTTAGAATTCCGCTAGGAGCAAACATATGTGTGATGGATATGTTTGTTTTTACCCGATTTTACTGATTGTGATTGTTTTACTCAATATTTATATAAAACCTTCATATAAAAATTCATGAGTCGAGTATACATAGATAAATACAGGGACCATTATGATATTAATGTTTGTACTCAAATAATTTGAGAGACATTTTTTTCCAAATTATATCATAACCTGTAACGCACGTACGAACAAAAATCTTTTCTTGGGCCGGTACATTGGTAAATCAAACGGTATTATATTTAATTAGTGGGACTCCCAATTGTCACCCTGTCCTCCAAAGATATGTAGCAAATTGCAGTATTCGGCCTGTTATTATTGTTTCCACACGTTAATCATTATTAAAATTAATCAATCAACAAATTACTATTTAAATAAAAACGCAAAATTAGTTTTTCTGAATAAAATGTAAGCTATATTCCTCCCTAAGCTCGTAATGGGTCCATACAAAATTATATTAGAATAGGCCCAGTGAGTTTGCTATGAAAGCGAACCTGGGTCACTCCTTTGAACTGGGCGTTTTATTATAACAAAACTCAAACATGTGGTTCAGAAGGGATGAGATAAAGGGCTATCTACACACATCCTTCGTCGGTAAGTACAAAATAGAATAGTGGAACACGTGTAACAAATACATGGTTGTCAAAAGCAGAACAATGGAAAGTATTATTATAACTTAATTGGTATTTTTATAACTTAAATATTTGTGAAATATTGAAGGCAGGCATTGTCATTGATTATTCATATTGTTATTAAATTAAATACGTAATAAAATTATACTATTTTGTCATTATTGTTTATATATTCCATAATATAACTCCGCTTTATTTCACAGTTCAATTTAATTATAACAATTTAGAATGGTTGTGATGAATTAGTAAAGCGATTTTTGGCATTTTCCAAATTTCTTTCCTCTTCCCTATTACATTATATAGATCCGAATTCCATACTATGGTAGGTTGAGTCACGTTTTTTCACTGGTTTTGTCTGACTACGTTGCCACCTTTGAACCTTTTTTTCCTACGGTTATCTTCTTTTGCTTGTACGGTTATCTACTTTTTGTCGCCATAGCCAAAAATTTTAGGTTTTTTTTTAATTTCTTCATTTCTTGTATTAGGTGTTGATGTTTTTTCGGGATTTATCTTCCTCACTCTTTCGACCAAAAATCATATTCGTAAAAGCACCTTCCGCTCTGTTTTATGAAATTGTGTTAATTTAATTACTTTTAAGCTAACCGGAAAACTAAGTTGGTGTGACCAAGGAAGCAGGTTAGAATTCCGCTAGGAGCAAACATATGTGTGATGGATATGTTTGTTTTACCCGATTTTACTGATTGTGATTGTTTTACTCAATATTTATATAAAACCTTCATATAAAAATTCATGAGTCGAGTATACATAGATAAATACAGGGACCATTATGATATTAATGTTTGTACTCAAATAATTTGAGAGACATTTTTTTCCAAATTATATCATAACCTGTAACGCACGTACGAACAAAAATCTTTTCTTGGGCCGGTACATTGGTAAATCAAACGGTATTATATTTAATTAGTGGGACTCCCAATTGTCACCCTGTCCTCCAAAGATATGTAGCAAATTGCAGTTTTCGGCCTGTTATTGTTGTTTCCACACGTTAATCATTATTAAAAATTAATCAATCAACAAATTACTATTTAAATAAAAACGCAAAATTAGTTTTTCTGAATAAAATGTAAGCTATATTCCTCCCTAAGCTCGTAATGGGTCCATACAAAATTATATTAGAATAGGCCCAGTGAGTTTGCTATGAAAGCGAACCTGGGTCACTCCTTTGAACTGGGCGTTTTCTTATAACAAAACTCAAACATGTGGTTCAGAAGGGATGAGATAAACGAGGCTATCTACACACATCCTTCGTCGGTAAGTACAAAAATAGTAGTGGAACACGTGTAACAAATACATGGTTGTCAAAAGCAGAACAATGGAAAGTATTATTATAACTTAATTGGTATTTTTTATAACTTAAATATTTGTGAAATATTGAAGGCAGGCATTGTCATTGATTATTCATATTGTTATTAAATTAAATACGTAATAAAATTATACTATTTTGTCATTATTGTTTATATATTCCATAATATAACTCCGCTTTATCGAATCTTCAGAAGGTAACCTGTCATTAATACAAAAAAAATTTCATGCTACTCCCAATACTGGGATAGACGGAAGCCCAGACAATTTTGATCTTTAATTAAGTCATTAATAAGATTTGTCTTTAATGCCAAGCTTGATATAACTGTACTGCTCTTATATGGTTGTACCATCCTAATAAGCTATAAGCCAAAAGCCTAGTTTCAATCAAAAATAGGTCAAATTAATTTCCTGGTACTGGTTAAATTACAGTATTAAGAGTTCAATTGAGGCTAATTGATTAAATTATTTATTTATTTACAAATTTATGTACACACAAAACGTAATATATAGAAATGAAATGGAGACTAGTACTTATTCACACTCATCCCGTAAATGTAGTGACTAAAAAAATACTATAATGACCCACCACTTTCAAAAAGTTATTCATTAAATTATAAAATAAGGTTTTAAATTGAGTGTGATAAAGATTAGATAATTAAATTGAGAAGTAAAATAATTTAAAAAATTTTTTCAAATAGTAATTTCATTGACTATTTTAATTAATTTAAGTGTTACTCGACGTAAAAGTTAAGGATTTTAATGACGTTAGAAGTTCTGTAGAAAATGGGTTACGCCCGATTAAATATCAAACAATGAAATTATCTGGATTCCTGCCGCTGTTTTTCAAGATTTTCCAAAAGTTATTGAACTCAATAGATTTAATTCGATTATCCTTATTTCTAGAGGTCAGCGACTTTTTTGAAATTTGAGGAGAAAAATAAATTAAATTTTTCTTAGCTGTTATATTTCTGTGAAAATAATAAAACAAATCTTTCTACTAGTGTGCATACTGTGGTTTATTTGTATTAAAGACAAAAGCTTTTAATACATAAATCGCGTATTGTGGAGTGATGAAGAAGTAATATTCTTTTACTAATAAGTTGGTTAAATTTTTTTAACGACATCTGATATTTAAATTTTTAACATACTATTACCAATAGGTTCCCATATAAAAATTTCATTCCACTTTTAGGTTTTCCTGACATATTGACATCGTCATCTACTCATAATCCATTTCCCTTCCGAATTTTATCTACGTAAGAACGAGACACCTTTTCAAATATACTTGTATATACGAGTACATATGAAAACTCACCTCCTGAATGCTTGCGACCACTGAGCCACGATGGTGATCCTTCATGTTAAGAGTACTCGTCGAAGAGTCGACGAAGAAAATTACTAATTAATGGGAAAGAAATGTTTAAGTATTTTGAACTTGGCGATCTGTTCTCTTTGGCTATCCCATCAAGGATGATCCCGTATTTATCGCTTGAGGATATGAAAATAATAATAAAAGCTTAAATAATAAACGTAGAGTGACGAACTCTGTAAACGAATTGTGTACACTCAGTTTTTCATGTCGCCTGCTCTGAAGTCCCGGTTTCGATTCCCGCCGAGTTATGAAAACACTTTTTCTACATTTTCTCGGATCTGGGTGTTTCTGATTCCATAATACAAGTGCTTTAGCTACTTACTATGGAATCAGAGCAGTGTATGTCATTATCCCTATCGATATAGTTATATCTATGTAATTAATCTACATAGTAACTGGTAAGTTAATGATATAATAAATAAATATAACCTTAATGTAATTAAAAAATCGTTTATACACACTAAGTCTTATTTACTCCTAAAAATGATGACAACCCCTGGAAGTTAGAATTTTACATAAATGTACATTTGCTTATCGATAGTATTTTTACATTAAATTTAATTTTAAAATGTACATTTGCTTATCGATAGTATTTTTTTTAATCTAGCACCGTTTCGTATTGAGTTTCCTCTATCGGTTCTCCATTCTCCATCCATCCATTCAAAGTCACGATAGCCGAGTGGTTGGGTGGTCGGAATTTCGAGTCAATAGACCCGAGTTCGATCCCCAGTTGGTAGGCTCGTACCAATGAGTTTTTCAAAAACTTATGTACGAATATCGTTGGCTTGGACATAAAGGCGGCGACGGGCTCACCACCTGTCACGTTGTCCCGAAAATATCTTCGGTGAAAGGTGGGTCAAAGGGACTTAATTGTCTAGACTCGACCTCTGTCTGTATTGGGTTCTCCATTCTAAAACAGGCGAAAGATACTCCAAGATAGAGATAGAGTTAGAAAAAAGGTAGTCAATTTGATGATTTTAATTTAAGTTTTAATAGCTTAATTTTTAATCTGCCGGAATTTTCTGCCACGCACTTGCACTTCATGGAATGTGCTGCCGTCAGCCGTTTACGACATAGGGACCCTCAATAAAAGAGCCTATACCTTTCTCAAAGGCCGGCAACGCATCTGCTATTTCTCTGGTATTGCGGGCCACCTGCTCGTTTGATTACCTTTTCTATAAAAAAATCGTATCCTAGCCATTTCTTAGCCAAAATCATAGCCATTGCAGTAACCTTGTCTGCCGTTTGCGCTACAACTGTACTAGTGAGCAATTTAAACTGAGCAGTACGTGCTTTGCCGTGATAATCGAGACACAAATTTTGCAATATCTTCTCCCACTTCTGAAACCATTTTTATTTAAATTTATGCCTCAACTCATTTTGCATGTTAAAATAATAATAGTCGGTATAAAATTAATATTTTTCCTGAATTGAAGGTTTTAAATAATAATAATTACAATTATAAGATTTATAATAATTTTTGTTCATGATTGTATTTTGTGTCAAAGCAAAATATAAGTCAGTATTTACTGCCTTTATCTCAAATTAACAATTTTCGACGCGGTATTCACTTCGATAGTATAAAGATTGATTGAAGAAAAGACTTTTTTATTGTTTCCCTAATGGCCAGGCTTTCTCATAATATTTTTCTTCGCCACTGAGCTCATGAAAATTTACGCATTTATTTTGTTGTCCAAATTAACGGTAATTAATTAACACTTACATAGATATTTACTTACATAGATAAATATAAATATATACTTTTAATTATCCATAACTCGAGTACAAATATTCACGTTCATCACACAAAAAGGTTCTGCGGGATTCAAGCCAGCAACCCTTAGCTTCTAAGGTAAGGTCACGTGATCTTGATCTAACAATAAGGCTGTCGACTCATAAGGGTTCTAAATATTCTTACTTTTTAACTAACTTCAAAACCAATGAGGTTATCAAATCCAATGTTTAATTTTTTATGTATATTTGGTATGACGTATATGAAAGTTTGGTATCGCGTAAATATGCATTCTTTACTCAATCCCACAACATATCATCACGCCTGTACATCAGAAAGGCTACGTCGATGTATTCTGTATATTACAGTGTACCAAAATTTTCTATCAAAATTAGTAGTAGTTGTAAATTTTTCGAGACTGGAAGCTAGTAGAATTTATTAATTAATTGTTTAACTGTAAAGTCCAAATAAACTTAAAACGCGTTAATAACTAAACATCTGCAATTTAAATAAAATAATGCAAGTGTAAGTAATACAAATTTATAAACAAATGGTGCCGGCTTCTAACACATTAGTAACTAAAAGAATTAGTTTTTGTTTTATTATATTTTTAGCTTCAAGTTCATTAATCTACTCTTCCTGCACAAATGAAAATGACAGTATTTCTGTTTTCGTGACATTAGAGTTTATAAAATGAAAGAAGTGATAGTTTTTGTTTATATCCTATAAACCCAATGGCCACCAATTTAATTTAATTACAACTTTGCTAACTCAGGAAAAGTTTAAAGTTCTCAGATCAAGTCTCTATACGGTCACATGTCTTTGAATACGGAGGGTCATACGTAATTTAATATTCTCTACAGGCGTCGGGGCTCAATTTCGATATAGATCCACAGTATAAAACACTGTGCAACAGAATGCTTATCATCATACTGGTATCTGCTCTAGACTCGTACTTTTCGAAGTAGTTAGAACAATTCTCAACAAAATGTTCAAACTGGTAAGTTTTATGTTCAAAACATAAAAAAATCAAAAATATGAATTTATATTTTAAATTTTTTATTAAGTTTTAATATCTAGTTATTTAATTAACAATTTTTTATATATTTATTATTATTAACATGTATCAAAATAAATTAATATTATTTTTTATAAATTAATATTACTTTTGTTAACGCTTCAAATGTATGAAATTTGTGTTTCACATGTATTCAAATACATAAAAATGTTTTAATTTTTTCTCAACTCGATTCTAATCTTGATTTAAACATACTTTGTATATAATTTACTTAACAAATTAATTTAATGTTTGATTTCAGTTCATATTCGCATGCTTCCTCGCTCTGGCCGCCGCTAAGCCCGGCGTGCTTCCAGTAGCCTACACCGCTCCCGTGGCGGCGGCATATACTGCTCCCGTGGCAGCAGCCTACACTGCACCCCTCGCCTACCCAGCGTACTCCGCCTACTCTGCCTACACTGCGCCCGTTGCTTACTCTGCTTACACATACGCAGCTCCCTACTCATACTACCTCCGCCGTTGATTATGATTAATAAATATATGATGACATAATGCTATTGTTTATTATTCACTTTCTATTAGATGTTTTTATTTTATAAATAAGATCTCATTCACTTTTAAAATGAAAAATTTAATCACATTAAAACTACGAGTTTTAATGGATTTATCACTCATCGAATAGCCTAAGTAACTTTTTAAACACATATTTCAACTCGTAGTCATACATATATACATGTCTTAAATATATAGATATGACTTAAATTCGTAAGTATTATATACACTTACGACTTTAAGTCATAACAAAAAATATTTACCGCTGGGGTTTTCTGTGAAGAATTTTAGCTGTGAACAGGAGATAAAGTGTCGCATAGAAATGGCTCGAAGTTCCTTCCCAACTTAAAAAAAACTCTGCAATAGGAGACTTAAGATCCCTTTGCACAAACGTCTCCTACATTGTTACATCTGGCCTATACTTCTTTATGGATGCGAGGCGTGGACTATTAAAGAAGACCTCAAGAAACGTATACAAGCCTTTGGAGATATTTGCCTTTAGAGGTATTTTGGCTATTAGTTGGACTCAAAAGGTCTCGAACATGGAAGTTCTGTGACGCCTCCATCAGAAACGGCAAGTTTTGGAGACTATCAAGGAAAGAATAGACACGACAGATATCTCAGACACGTGCTAAGGCACGAAAGATATGGACTTTTGCAACTCATTATGATGGGAAAGTTTGCCGGAAGGAGAGTTCTTAGTCGCAGAGAACAGTCTTGGCTGTGCAACATCCGAGAATGGATTGGAATCGCGATTGCTGCCGAGCTCTTTCGCCTGACAAAAAACAAAAAGGAATATTCAAAGCTGACTGCCAACCTTCGCTATTCGGAGATGCACACGAAGAAGAAGAAGAAGAGCTTTCAGGACCTCGAATCGACCACTAATAAAAATAATACTAAACTAATACTACCACTAATAAAACTTAGGATTTTAAATCGTCTAGTATATTTTGATAAGAAGTATATATATCTTAGTGTGTGTTGACAGTGATAACCTACGGAACCGCGAGTCAGCTTTTTACTGCTGGCCAGATGAGGGAGTTTATAGTTGCTCAACGTGCTACAATAACGTGATTACAAACCTAATAGAATTATAGCTAAACATAAGGTATTTTTAGGGCTAATCGAACTAAGTAATAATAATAATACACTGCCCAAACAAATTATGGAAAAGTATAATTTGCGAAAAAAGTATAATAGCTTAATGCTTAGATTAAGTATAATGCTCAGATTTAGTTTTTTTTACAAGCTTAATGTTTTTATATATTTTTCAATACTTTTCTATCAAGAATACATTTAAAATAATTTTAAGACTTTATGTATATTCATTTCGTTTTTTTTATTAATTTACTCTATACGTATTAAGCTGTCGTTATTAAAAAGCGTTATTAATTTTTTTTTATATTACAACGGCCTGATGCCTATCTCTGCCTCATGGGATTGCGGTCACAATCACTCTGAAAATGAAGAAAACCGAAGAGGTAATCATTCTGGGGTCTGCATTCTCACGGGACGGAGTTGTAAAAATGATTAAAAAACTACTTTTTTCTGGGTCTCATTGTTTTTAATCGAAAAATTCAGAGACCTAAGTGTGAGAGCTAAGCGTGAACTACATATACAGTTTTTTTTTTATAAATCATAAAAATAACTTAAGAAAATTAATACTACAACTGTCAGAGCCCTGCATGTCTGCCTTTAAAAATGTAAGAGGCAGAGCAGACATCCAGAGAGAGCATGAGGATGACTGTGACCATCAGTCCCAGAAGCATAATATCTTGCCTTGCAGCACATCTTTGCTATTTTACAATTTTGAAGCGCTGTGGCAGACGCGATCCTTGATAATTCTTACAGTATAAATACCGCTATTAATAACGTGGCAGATGTGTGCTGATTATATCGAAGTTTTGCTAGCCAGCTTCCTACTTTAAGGTTATTTTGTTGAACTTCATTTATTATTTATTCTTATAGATATAAAACTTTTTATCTAGCTTATTAACAAACATCTGTTTATTGTAGGTGTTACAGTCAGCCATCCATGCCAAGCATACATGGAAGTCGAAGAAACGGCGGCCAACGTCCTGCTCCACAGTAGGATGTTGGCCGTCGGCCGCCTATCAGATGGTCAAAGGAAATAGCGCTAAGGATCGCACGCTCAAAGCTCGAGTTCTCTCCCCACCCTTCAGAAAATCCAGCAGCCCTTTAAAGTAACCGGTTTAAAGTAACTGGTGTAAAGTTACCGTAACTTTAAAAGGCTGCTGGATTTTTTTGACGAGGTGGGTTGACTCGAACAACCTTAGATATTCCTGATAACCTTAGATATTCCTGTAAAACAGTTACTAGAGATTTAGTCGTGGAATAGCGAAAACGAGCACGTCTAATAGAATAGGTGTAAAAATCACAATTATTTTATTTTTGGTGCCCATATTATAATAGTTAGGTATGTGGTTAAAATAATACGCTACAACCACACATTTAACGAAATCAAATGTTTTAGAGCATTCGCATATACTATTATGTTGCCAAACATTTAATATGCTTGAAAAAACATCTTATTATTAAAATAGACTAAGACCTTGTCTGTACGGTGCCATGTGATATCGGTGGAGGAATCGTGGTGAACATCCTCTTACCATGGGTGTTGTAAAAGTCGACTAAGGGAAAGGCCTTGGAAAAGCAATCGGCTACCGACTACTGATGATATTCTAGATATTTTCTAACAGAATAAAACCACATTCGAATTACCCGATGCTTCAGAACAGATTTGAATTTATTTCCTTTTAAGCACTTTGTGTGGGGTCGCAGCGCACTGTATATTGTTATGCACAACGAAAACAATTTTTTTAAATAATGCTGTTCTTGGTATCCTGTCTTTGTAAAGGAATTGTCCCATATTAAAGGTATCGAATTAATGAAACCTAACCATGATATTCCGTAACAGTTGTACGATTACGCCGACAGATGGCGGAATAACTGTTACGATCAATACCAAACCAAAATTTGGCAGACCGGTGACTGGTGACGGGCAGCAGCGTCTAAGGTGAAACGTGGTGGTATTGCGATCACCAATCCGCTTGCCAATCATGGCAATTTCAACTTTCCCATACGGAGAAGGCCTAAAAATTGCAGTACCATTTGAGCCGTTGTGATGTATAGCCGGAAGTGCGTATATGAAAAAAGGATGAATTTGGTAGAAGCGAAAAAAGTATGCAAGAATCTTGGTAATTGGCGGTTTGTTCACTATGGCTTCCCAATCAAGGGTAATGCATGAAGATACATATAGTTCTATGTTTTTACCTTTATATTTTTATGATTACATTGATACTTTCCATACTTCTTGTTTCAGATACTTTAAAGAAAGGAAGAAAGAAAGAAAGTCGTTTATTCGTGGACCGCATACAGAACGAAGACAATATAAAATAAAATAACGCAAGCTAAACTAAAACAACAAATATGACAATCCGTGCTGCAGTATGCGACCACGAAATGGATCGAACTCTGTTGTAGCCGTGATAACCCGACACTGATTTTCAGTCCGACCCTTACCTTATGGGAACTCGGACAGCTTATCATAAGTATTTTTTATTATGAGTATATATCAGCTACAATTATATACTAAAGCTATTTGTTTGTTGTTTTTAAATAAAGATTCAAACTTAATTCTATAGCTACTAATCGTTGATGTTGCGTCCAATTAAATGTTATAGAGGTATATTATAAAAAACAATGTGAATAAAAAAAAGACAAAAGAATAAAGGCTGTTTAAATAATTACCTTTTGCATACTTCTTAAACTATTACAATGCGGTTGTTATTTATTATATAGTACTTATTTGCTCATTATACAGTATACGTTTAAACTTAATCTTAAAAGTAGTAAGCGACTTGAGAGCACGTAATGGAGGCGGCAGATTATTCCAACACTTCGTAGCATTGTACTTAAAGCTACCTCTAAATGCAGCTGTACGGTGAAAAGGATATATTAATTTATAAGTAGATGATCTAGTATTATATTTATTATTTTGATCTTTAGACCAAGTTAATTTATTGTAGAGATATATAGGCTCTTTATTTTTGATTACACCAAACAAAAGGGTAGCAAAGTGAAGTCGGCTGCGATAATCCATCTTTAATACATTTGCATTATCTTTAATACATTTGAGAAAAGGTGTCACGTGTCACCGCACGCGGCGGTATATTAAAACTAAAGCGTGCACAAGCATTTTGGACCCGTTGCATTGCCCGTTTGGTACGTGCTAATAAACGTGGTCCTATAAGTGCGTCTGCGTAATTAAATTTGGAGAGGACGAGTGATTCGCAAAGCTGAATACGTAACGATTCACTTAAAAAATTACGAATTATGTACAATAACTTCAGCCTATAAAAACAATTGCGTGACATGTCTCTGAGGTGATTTTCAAATCGCAGTTTCTCATCCATGACAATTCCTAAATTTCTTGCTTCAGCGACGCGTACTACTATCTCATCGTTCATTACTATAGCAGGAAATCTACTACTAACCTTTTGAATTTGAGTAGGTGTCCCTAGGATCATGTATTTTATTTTTTTCGGATTTAATACTAAGGCGTTACGCTCAGACCACAAGAATATACGATGAAGATCAGTGTTTAACTTCCCGACTGCAATGTTACTTTCATTAGGCTTAAAGGAGATATATATTTGTAAGTCATCAGCATACTTATGATACTTACAATGTTCTATGTTGCTGATGACGTCCGCGCTGTATAATATAAAAAGCTTTACGAGTACATACTTCAACAAACAAACAAATAAATTAATTAATATATGGTACATAAGTTTTGAAAAAACTCATTGATATAAGCCCACCACCTGGAGATCGAACTCGAGTCTCTTGACTCGAATTCCGATCATCCATCTACTCTGCTATCGTGGCTTGATGACAGGATGGCATTGTAATCAAATAACAATAGGGCTAAGCGGTCAAAACCAAAAGTAATTAATTTAAATTACAAACACGTACTCCGCCTGATTTCTTCATAGAAAACCAAGTATATATTGAATCGAAAATCCTTAAACAATATCACACAGTCACTTGCTCTCGAGCTTAATTGTTTTGTATTCCTTACCTTACCTTCAAACTAACACAATGTTTAAACTGGTAAGTTTTTCCAAAATTTTATTTTAAATAATTTTAGCGATTGTAATTAAAAATGTAATAAAATCATTTGTATTAATCAATATTTTATGAACTAATCAACACATTATCTTTTTATTTTCAGTTCTTGTTCGCATGCTTCTTGGCTTTGGCAGCCGCTAAACCCGGCGTGCTTCCAGTAGCCTACACCGCTCCAGTTGCAGCGGCGTACACAGCGCCCGTGGCAGCAGCCTATACTGCACCCCTTGCGTACTCTGCGTATCCAGCTTACACTGCACCTGTGGCTTACTCTGCCTATACATATGCTGCACCATACTCTGCGTACTATTTACGTCGTTAACTCAATCACATCTCCCTTTCCAACAAAGCAAGCAATGCCATCTTACGAATTAGTACCTACTTTTATCAATTTTTCAGTGTTCAAAATGTTGAAACATATTTATGATCAAAAAAATTAAGCATTACTGGTTACTTTGTTTATTACAGTGCAACACTTTGTAAGACTATTGAATTAAAGTTATATGCTATCAAAAATAAAATTTTGATTTTCCGATACCGATATTCTTTTTTTTTTCCATAGAAACATTATAAACTACAAAATAAGTAAGTGCTGTACATGCTCCTCCAGTGTAAGGTTCAGGTTTATCATGACCGCCACGCTCGGTATATAGGTATACGCATTTTTAGACAACATGATCCGTTACCTAACTGCTCAGTTTTAGTCCGATATAAGTTCAAATCTTATTATATATACAGACTACGAGATCGTCTTATGAAAATTATATGTAGAACACAAATTTCATTTGTCTATCGTTATATTTTTTAAAAGTATAATCGTAATGAGATTCCTCTGACGGATAATAATCGGCGAAAGTTACTCCGTAGGTATCCTCGATTTTACATTATTTTTATAAAAAAAAAGTCTCGATAGTCGAGTTGTTGGGTGGTCGGAATTTCGAGTCGAGAGACCCGAGTTCAATCCCCAGGCAGTACCAATGAGTTTTTCAAATACCTATGTACGAATTTCATCGTTGGCTTGGACGCAAAAACGGCGACGGCCTCACCGCCTGTCACGTTGTCCCGAAAATATCTTCGGTGGAAGGTGGGTCGAAGGGACTTAATTGTCTAGACTTGACCTCTGTCTACCCCTGTATTGGGAATTGCGTGAAGATTTTTATCTTACACAATTACAAAATTTTATGAAGTAAGCAAAGAATAGTCCCATAGAAGATTAAAGCATATTTCAGAATAAAATTAGATTAGAGAAATAAGACCGAGATGACCAGCCTCCGCAAACAGAACTTGTTTACAAGCACCACTCATGTGGTGCTAGTCATATTAATATCAAATTTTTAGTTTCTTATAGAATTCTCCGTGCCACAATCATCACTCTTAATGTATGATTTAGAGAAATGACTGCTTGAACGTAAAATTTTGTTATAAATTCGATTATAATTGGTTTTCATTTTACTAGACGAATACAAGTATAAGTTACCATACACGTAAAAGTAAACACAAACAAAATATATAAAGTGGTATTTCTTGCCTATAAACACAATCTCGGGGTAATGTACTCGTGCCAAAACAAAATTCCAGAATGTTTTCAAAGACTTCCTAACAACAATAAGTTCCAAAAATTTATTGTAAAATTGTTTTGTTAAAGATTATTACAATATTGCAAAACTCATCAGTCAGTAACCTTTGGAAATTCAGTGCCAAATGTTACATACTAGTTATCGTTTTTAATGCCCTAAAATAAACATTTAGAAGTTTGTGTGGTAAAGCTGAGTAGTGAGTTTTGTAATAGTAAAATTTCAAATACTTCAAAGTCATGTATTTTTCATAGGTAACACTTTTATACAACTGTGAATACAATACACTTTATAACTTTTATTCTCGGTCTGTGTACAGTAAGAGTACTACGTGTGTTTTGATGTTTTAAAATTTTCTTTATATCCTCATGCATTCACAATGCATATAATTAAGATATAAAGAAATCCTGGGGTAGTTAGAGGTCTTTTTTATCCTAGTCTCACCGGAGCTTTTTGAAAGCAACTTAAAAAATGATGTACCTACCCCGCTCTAACTTTCCAGACTAACCATCAAAACAGTACAGAAGTGTGAAAAAAATCGACGAACGATAAAATCGTACGAAACTTCCTCTAACATAATCGAACTAGAGCCATCTGAATTCCATTTTGATTATATATGATTACTTGAACACTTTGCTGAAAAGTCACGATAGCCGAGTAGTTGGGTGGTCGGAATTTCGAGTCAAGAGACCCGAGTTCGATCCCCAAGTGGCTGGCTCGTACCAATGGGTTTTTCAAAAACTTATGTACGAATATCGTTGGCTTGGACATAAAGGCGGCGACGGGCTCACCACCTGTCACGTTGTCCCGAAAATATCTTCGGTGGAAGGAGGGTCGAATGGACATAATTGTCTAAACTAGACCTCTGTCTACCCCTGTATTGGGAATTGCGTGAAGATATTTATTTATTTATATATTTATTTGAACACTTTGCTGTCGTAGCTTGCTGCCTTTTCCTTTCTATGGTCTCAGCTACTATGCTGTAGGCGTATTAATTATGCCCTGACTACCTTTACCTGTTTTAAAATAATATGACGGATTTACATACACACATAACGGCCTTTTATAGTCCACTGTAGGACAAAGACCTCACCCATGGGGTGGAGCGTGACGATTATAGCAAATCGTCACGCTTGACGAGCGGATTGGCGATCGCAGCATCAGACACCTCGCACCTTGGACGCTGCTGCCCATCTTCGGTCTGATAATTTTGATCTGATATTTTTAGAGATGGTTATCCCGCCATCTATCGGTTGCCATAACAATATTCAAGGCTGTTCTTTTTATAGAAAAGGTGTTTAAATGAGGCAAACGAGCAGCTGGCTCACGTGATGGTAAATGATTACCACCGCCCATGAACACCCGCAACACCAGAGGCATAGCAGATGCGTGGCCGGCCTTAGAATGTCCCGGTTACCTGCACTCACCAGACGAAACGCAGAAGTTTGATAGACTTCACGCCGGTATTCTGTGAGGTCGTGGTACTTCCCCGGTTGAGCCGGCCCATTCATGCAACAACTAAAGCTGATGCGTGGCTCTACCACTGTTAGACTGTTTCCCTTAGTCGCCTCTTACGACACCTACGAGAAGAAAGGGAGTGGCAATATTCTTACACCCTTACTACACGGTTATGGCTACGTGAAAAACAGCTACTGGTATGCGTTTTCAAAGTAAGGTGTGAAATAGGCAAGGCACGTGCTAGCCTAGCCTTCAATCATCGGTGCAGTATATGCATGCCACTACAATGAAGACAAGAGTTCAAATTCACAAATTTATTATACCAGGAGCACATATTCTATTGACGAGCTCAGTGGACGAGTGGCGTAAACACCGGTTTTCAAGGTGCCGCCATCTCGAGGTCCCGGGTTCGATTCCCGGGCAGGTCAATGTAGAAATACCACTTTTTCCGCATTTTTTCGGGTCGGGGTGTTTGTGGTGCCTTTGTTGCTTCCGATTCCTATACATCAAGTGCTTTAGTATCTTATATTAGGATCAGAGCAATGTATGTGATGTTGTCCCTATCTATATATGTATATGTATTAGCTCAAATTATCTCTGATAAGCATGAACCACTGTTTCCAATTCTGTGATGGGAAAATTTTAATTTAACGATAAAGAAAATTTTTAATCTATCGAAAGAAATATTAAGGCTTTTTCTTTGTTGCTTCCTACGGTATTTGGGGAAGGAATAAAGGTGGAATAGTTTTACGCGACTTTATAAAGTATTATTGAACACTTCTTTTATAACTGTAACCTACATACTAATAATGATTTCTTGTATTTACGCGAACACTACACATCTAAAATAAACCGATTTACGGGTTTTATCGCGTGTACTATTTAGTTTTTTTTACATACAATTTTTTTAGTTCCCGATGTTTCAGATGCTTTACAGCATCCGTGGTCACGGGGGACTCAACTTTTACTTTTACTACATACTAGATTTCATATTTCTATGCCCGAACATGCATATTTTCCTCTTAACAGGGATTTTTCCTAGAACCCTTTCTTAGTTGATAACTTCTCATAATCTTCTCAAAAAATTTCTTTATAAGGTTTTATCTTCATAGGTCAAGTGGTTTTAGAGATTTTGTGATAAATAAACTTTCTGTCCGCGACTTCACGTGGTCTACACAAATTCAATTTTATTTAGTATAAGGATTTTAATTCAAAATTATAAAATATTTTTGATATATTTCATGTATACTTTAATCAATCAATAACTACCATATAGATTAAGACATAGTTCCACTCAAACTTTTATCCTACATTCTAAGTTTTTGCGGAGGAAGTTCCCTAAAGTTCTATCTTGTGTCGTAGCATCGGCATAAGAATAATACTACTCCTTCGAAAAGTTTTGTAAATGCAATTTGTCACCGACAGATCGCGGGATAATTATCTCGAAAAATACCAGCCGAAAATTCAGCAGACCAGTGATAGTTAGCGACGTCTAAGTTGAAAGTTGTCTGGTTGTGCGAGCTAATAAGCTTACCAAGCGTGGCGATTATGACCAATCCTCCCGTAAGCTGGGCTTTCATATCGTGTTATTTATATTCATATATACATTCATATACATGTCAAAAATTTTTGGTTTGTTCATGGATGCCAATTGATGATGGGATAACTGTCTCAAAAAATATATCTCCTTAAACAAAAGACAAACATATGTCCTGCAGTAGACTTTGAAACAAATGTATATGTTTATTCATGCTATTACCTATACTAAGGTAGGCAGAGGTCTGGACAATGAAGCGTTTTCGACCCATTCTACGCTAAAGTTTCAAAAGCTATACTTATTCAATACCTCAAAAATAAAAAATAAAAATGCATTTCACTTTCGAAAGTGTATTATGTCAACAGTGGCTGAACACAAGTATAAATTACAACGAACCAATACCAACTGATTACCTCGACCCCCAATGGCGAAGGACTGTTGACTGCTTGTTATTCTATATTGGTGCATCAACTCAATTTCCTAACAGAAGGCAAAGTATATAATGCGATGTAATACAGTTCTCTAAATCACATTATTGCCTGGTCTCCAGCTCAATAGTTTCGCATTGATTAATTCAAATCCAAACAATAATAAACATGTTCAAATTGGTAAGTACAATAGAAAACATTGTCTTCGTATTCTATTCTCTAAGCATTACCCTTCTTATTTTTATGAGTTTACTATAATAGTTATCAAATTATATATCTAATTCAATAGACTAGTTACCAGTTATACAAATAATATGTTCATTTATAATGTAATCAACAGCAGCTCTATGTTAGTGTCAGTTCACTTTCATTGACGTCATAGAATACATAATTTACGCAGAATTAAATAAAGTTATGCAATCTATTCACCACATTGTTGGTAATTAAATGTATAAAAATAATAATTTAATAATATTTAGTATAATGTAACAATTTAATAATAATATCATTTTTTGTTTTCTAGATCATCTTCGCGTGCTTCATGGCTCTAGCCGCCGCTAAGCCTGGTGTGTTTCCAGTAGCCTATACAGCTCCAGTTGCAGCGGCGTACACTGCACCTGTGGCTGCAGCTTATACTGCACCAGTCGCCTATACTGCATACTCTGCCTACACAGCACCCGTAGCTTATTCTGCATACACCTACGCCGCTCCGTACTCGTACTATCTCCGACGTTGATATTTTATTGATTATTAAAAAGCTAATATCATAACTCGTTATTTTTATTTTCATATGCTACTTCAATAAATCATTATTTTATTTCTTTATAATAACTAGAATATTCGTGTTCCACCGCCGTATCCAAAGTCAAGATGTATGTTCCTGTTTCAGTAATGAACTTAAATTAAAAATTAGTAGAACAAGTTACAGTAGTGAAATGGAAAAGCTCATTATTGTAACACTTTTTAGAATAATAAATAAAACAAAAAAGGCAGAACGGCCAGGTGGAATATATTTCAATAAATGAGAAATAATAAACGAGTCACGATAGGGGTCAGATTTACGAGTCAAGACACCCGAGTTCGATCCCCAGGTGGCAGGCTCATACCAATGGGTTTTTCAAAAACTTATGTAGGAGTTATATCGTTGGCTTGGACATAAAAACGGCGACGGGATCACCAACTGTCACGTTGTCCCGAAAATATCTTCGGTGGAAGGTGGGTCAAAGGGATCTAATTGTCTAGACTAGACCTCTGTCTACCCCTGTATTGGGAATTACGTGAAGAAATAATTAATGCTCTAGCAAGAATCAGAGACTGTATTTTTTTAATTTATTAGTGGCAAACACTTGTGGAACTAAAAAAAAAGAAGTATCCTATGTTTAAAGTCGGTTCGAAATCTCCGATTATATGCGTGCCAAGTTTAATTAAAGCGTGATTAAGGAACAAACATCCAAACACAGACTTACACATTTATAATATTAGAAAGATGTAGATAATTCATCTTATATTTTACCCGGTCGTTATCCTGCCTTAGTATTCATTACTATGTTCATGGATATTTTTTTTAGTTTTATGTAAGAATTAGAAAGGAAATGGTATACTATTATGCTATTTAAGGCATGACGAGAACTAATACATTTCTTCTACTTTTAATATAATTTTATTAAAAAATAAATATAAATAAAAATAAATATCTTCAATACAGGGGTAATTCAATACAAAATAATTCCCAATACAGGGGTAGACTGAGGTCAAGTCTAGACAATTAAGTCCCTTTGACCCACCTTCCACCGAAGATATTTTCAGGACAACGTGACAGGTGGTGAGCCCGTCGCCGTCTTTATGTCCAAGCCAACGATGAAATTCGTACATAAGTTTTGAAAAACTCATTGGTACTGCCACTGGGGGATCGAACTCGGGTCTCTCGACTCTACATTCCGACCACCCAACAACTCGGCTATCGTGACTAATTATTTAATTAATTTTATTAAGTAAGTAATTTTAAGTAATTTAATAAAAATGCAAAGTAACGTAGCTTTCAAACTTTATTCAAATATATTTAGGATGAAGAAATGTCATTATTGCAGCTATTTTCAAACTAATTTTGTTATCATCAAAGTGTTTTTATGCCTCCAATATTGATATAAATTGCTGACTATGAAATTTATGGAAAATAATTAATTTATAAAGACTTCTTTCAAATATGGAGACATTAATTTTACATTTATTTAACTATCCCAGAGAACCACGATTAGGCCGACCTACACTAAAATTATAACCATCTACGTTACCACGTACCAGAGGACTTAAATATCCAGACGCTAAACTAAGTAATTCAACATTAGCTGGTGTGGTTACGCCATGTGATTCTACAATACTTAAGTGGCTGTCACTCCCAAGCGCCACGTCTTGGCCTAATATGGCTCCTCGGAGATGTAAGGCATGGATTTTTCCAAAAACACAAATAATAAGAAACATCTGAAAATAATCAGAGAATTTACGTGAGTAATTTAATTTTGAGAAGCGAAAAACGTGTGTAAAGATCGTGACACTTGGCGATCAGAACTTATCGCCAAGTGTCACTCTGGCCACTCCGTCAGGGACTGTGTGTTAAGATAAATAATAATAATTTATTTTATATTTAATTTCGTGTGAAGATTCTACCAAACAAGACTTCATCCAACTAATATTAAAATTGAAAGTTTGTACGTTTTGAGGTTTTTTTACAAGCTGGATTGACATATACATGACGCACGTTAATCTCAAGAAACCGTTCACCAATCGGATCCTATAGTTACTTGGTGATGGAATCTACTTTTACTTTTGGAAATTAACGAATTTTATGGAAAATTTTACACACGCGCACAAAGACGAACGCAGAATCTCCTAAGAAGTGTTAAGAATGATAAAAATAAAATATTTCTTTCTATGTTTTATTTTTATAACCAATTGCATCCCACTTTAAAAGTTATTGAAAACAAGCAAAATTTGCGGAATAAACAATAACTTACGGTTTAATATTGTTTATGAGCTTTCTCCATTTCAAATATCTGAGAAAGTTCTATTTGCTATATATTACGCGACTGATATTATTATTGACGCACAGCTAGCCTAGTTGGTAGTGACCCTGTTGGTAGCTAAAGGTTGCGGGTACGAATTCCGGCAAAACAATTTTTTTACATAATTATATACATATATTCATTTATATATATAAAGGATTCAATGAAAAGGGAATCGAAATTGTTAGGACCTATACCAACGCCACTATTGGGAATAAGGCTGAAAATTCATATAAGTTATACACAAACTTCATGTTTTAATAATAAATAACTGTAATACGACTTCGATAATCCCGAAATAGACTTATAGTGACAATTATATAACAAAATATTAAAGTCAAATTCGGGATAATCTTCAAAAGCAATCGCTAATATTATTCGAATAGCATCAACAACTAGAATTATACTATAATACTGTGAATTGTGTGTGAGTTATGTCATGTATAATACTTACAATATTTAACATTCTTGAAATAAATCCGCTGCTTACTAAGGATATTTTTTTCAGACGACTCTAATCCACTTCCAACTGTTATATATAACATAACTTATCGGGAACTTCATTACCTTAATTAGTTGTGGACTAGTGACCAAATTAGTGTTGCATTTCAGACCGATAACAGCGCAATCATTGGATGAAAAGTGATGAAAAATTTCACATTAGGTATTTCAATCTTTTTGAAGTTATAATTTGGCATGTTTCATATATAATGAAAAATTAAAGTTAATCCTATTTCTTTACAGATTCTTAAATCCAAATTCTTATGTTCTAATGTTTAATTTGGTGACCAATAGTGTTTAAAATACCCCCACCGGCGATGTTAATTCAATGATAGATGTGCAAATATGTCTTCATGTCTTTCACGTAAATTTCCATTGCGAAAATTTTGGATCGCATTTTAAACATTTTCCTTCAATTCAATAAGATAAATTAAGCTGATTTTGATCAGAATTAAATTAATAAGAATGATAATAATTCATATTCATACATAGGTTTTAGAAAACCCAATTGGTACGAGTCCGATCCCCTGGAGGCGGGGTCGTACCAATGGGTTTTTCTAAAACCTATGTACGAATTACATCGTTGGCTTGGACATAAAGGCGGCGACGGGCTCACCACCTGTCACGTTGTCCCGAAAATATCTTCGGTGGAAGGTGGGTCGAAGGGACTTAATTGTCTAGACTAGACCTCTGTCTACCCCTGTATTGGGAATTGCGTGCAGATATTTATTTTATTTATAGTAATTCATTTATTTCGGACGAACAATCCACATAAAACATATAATACTGTGTCATACCAATATTATTAACTAGAATTCGTGGTAGAAGTGGTTGGATGGTCGGAATTTCGAGTCAAGAGACCCGAGTTCGATCCCCAAGTGGCAGGCTCGTACCAATGGGTTTTTTAAAAAAAGCTTATGTACGAAATATATCGTTGGCTTGGACATAAAGGCGGCGGCGGGCTCACCACCTGTCACATTGCCCCGAAAAGTATCTTCGGTGGAAGGTGGGTCAAAGGGACTTAATTGTCTATATATAGAGAATAATTGAAGATTAAGAAGATAAACAAATAATAACAATAATAATTTATTGTTATAAAATGTTTTCTATATTACGGGAAATTAGTGATGAGACCCGGGCTGATTAAATGACGCGACTCATATGAAAAAATGCGAGAGAGAGAGAGAGAGAGAGAGATAATCAATTTGATTATTTCTTAGATTATTTACAAATATTTTTGACTGACAAATATAACTGACAAATATTGAATGAAAAAAAGATTGACAAATATAGCTTTATTATAAAACTTAACCATTTGATTCTGAAGTCCAAGTTTTCTATTCAACTATTCTTTACTATTCTATTTGATTTTATACACTTTACTTCAATTTGACGACAATGCAATGTAAAATAACAAGCTTTTGATCACACAATATTGGACAAATTTATAAATTTTCTTTTTATGCAAGATACTTTTAGCATATTTTGTCCATTTTCAGCCTTTAAATCGAGTGCCAGAAACAACAAATTTTAACGCATTTCTGTATAAATTTAGGTCTCATTTTTTATTGAATAATTTTAATAGTTGAATAACTGTATAAAAATTAGTTTTGAAAACTTCATTCGCTTCTTCACTTAAAAACATAACAAAATATTCGTATTAATGTACGATTTCACAATATTGTGAAGTCCTTACCTGACCCATTTGCAACAGATACTACTTTCAGACTCTAAGGCGCCACTCTGAGCCTCCCCTTCTAATATTTATAACACCCATCAACTGTTTGCTTCTCGCCCGACTACCTGGAATAGTCCTAAATAAAGCGAAATATTAATATTATTATATCCCATATATATTAATTCTTTCAAATAAGTAGATCTGATTTGATAAAATAATAGCAATGCCTATATTTTACTAACAGTCGTAGCAAATACTTTCAATTCCTCCGTGCACATAAAAATGAGTTTTTTTTATATTTAATCTAATAACTCCGACTCTGTTTAAATTTTAGATATTAAAATTTTAGCACAATGAAAATACAGCATACTAGTATAGTTACTTTATTTTACAAAGGATAGAAATTTAATCGCAATATAAACCAAAGTTTCTATTGTTTGTTTTGTTTGCTTTACAGAAAACAAATGTGTATTCAGTGAAGGCTATGTACAATATGTATTAAATAAAGCTATGTAATACTATGTAACGTAGTTTACTAATAAAATTAATGTAAACAAATCTTAGCAAGTTATACAGAAAATAGTTTTGAAGTAATTAATTCGAAAGCTTCACTACAAATCTCATAATAATGTAATTGATTTATCAACTTAATTTTAATTTTGACCCAGTTTAAAAGACACGACAGGTCGCAGTACTACTTTGAATATCAACTACGATACATTACTTTTTACCTGCAATTGTTAAGGACAAGCTTGTATCGTAATTCAAAGTGCGTGATGTAGCGGCAATCGTCGCTTTGGCGGCTATCGGCCTTCGTTATTTAGTATAAAATCCTCTTTGGTCAATGGTTACATATCATTAGCTCAACAGCACCAAATTGATAACTAACAGATAAAATGCTGAAACTGGTAACGGGATCTTTCATGTAGAAAAGCGTATAATTATTTTCATTTCACTCAATTATTTTCATTCACTTAATTAATTTACTTATTTTTGGTTAATTCTTCTGATACAGGGGTAGACAGAGGTCCAGTCTAGACAATTTAGTCCCTTCGACTCACCATCCACCGAAACTATTTCTGGACAACGTGACAGGTGGTGAGCCCGTCGCCATCTTGAAGGTCAAGCCAACGATAACGATAATTCGTACATAAGTTTTTGAAAAACCCATTGGTACGAGACTGCCACATGGAGATCGAACTCGGGTCTCTTGACTTGAAATTCTGACCACCCAACCATACAGCAATCGTGACTTATTAATCAAATTACTAATTCTTTTAAATACATTGAACGTTGCAAACGTGTTTCTCTAGGGTAGAAATCACCCTTCTTGTTTTGAAGAAATATTAATCTTATGGTCAATTTAATGTAGTCTTAAATTTTGTTCTTAAATCTCTCAGTTTATTTTATCTTAGTTAATATATCTTTATATCTAACTCAGTTAACGGCATTTTATTTTCTTAACAGTTCATCTTCGCCTGCTTCATTGCTCTTGCCGCGGCTAAACCTGGTATTCTACCGGTCGCATATACCGCCCCGGTAGCTGCGTACACCGCACCTGTCGCGGCAGCATACACCGCTCCGGTGGCATACTCTGCGTACACTGCACCAGTTGCTGCATATTCTGCGTACACTTATGCTTCCCCCTACGCTGCATACTACCTGCGCTGAAGAACTGATGTAGAATGAAAAATTGAGCTTCCAATACCGAATAAATTATTTGCATTAACTAAATGGAATTGTTTTCATTTTTATTTAAAAAGTAATAAGTATGTTTTTTAAAAAAATGTTTAAGTCTTCATTAATCAACTATTACGTAGAAAAAATAATTTACAGTATTTTTTTTAACCAAACCTATGTTATTAATTTTATTAAGTTTTGTTGAAGGAATCCACCTCATTGTTTCCAAGTAATCTGCAGAGCTTTAATGAATCATTTATGAAAGGGTAAACAAAGATAATTGTCCTTCTGCTTACCACCAGAACGTCACCAGAAGTACAAAATAAGCCAACGCCAATTGTAACCTGTGGTTTAGAAATATTCAAAATGCTTACAATCCAAATAAAACCATTTTATAAAGTTTTCTATGGCAAAAGCTGACTTACTAGTAATTTTTATGTATTTAAATTAAAGAGAAAAAGGTTAAAATTTGAAGTAAAGCGGGCAGGATTCGAACTCGCGACCTTCGCCGATCCGTGGCGACGCTCTTACCTCCGAGCCCCCGTGTCTTAGACACATCAGTTGAAATTATAAATCTGTATTCTCTCTTCTTTTACTTATGCCATGTTTTTTGGCATAAGCGCCATCTATTATCCATTTTGCAAGTGACAATTTGATATTCCTGACTTTTCAGTTAGGAATTATCGATACGATACCGCCAACTTTAAATTTTATTATGCAATTTTATTGACTTTTAAAGCATATTTATGCTGAACTTTTATGTGTTTAAATTAAAGGGAAAATGTTAAAATTTCAACTGACACGGGCGGGATTCGAACCCGCGACGTTCGCCGATCCGCGGCGACGCTCTTACCTCCGAGCCACCGAGTCTTACACGCATCAGTTGAAATTATAAATCTATATTCTCTTTTCTTTTACTTATGCCTTGTTTTTGTAGACTAGTAATTTTTTACTGGAGCCACGGGAAGTAATAGTGGTTAAATTACTTACCAGTACTAACGATACTAGATTATTATATTTTCTTTTTATTACATTATATAGCAGATTTAAATAAATATCTTATCGCTATTGATTACCGAAGAAAGACTGGAACTTATTTTTACAATGTATTTTCTTTAATTTTCTTCTTATTTTATCTTTAGTATTGCGTTTTTACAATGTATTTTCTTTAATTTTCTTCTTATTTTATCTTTATTATTGCGTATTGAATGATAATGATAATAGTCACGATAGTCGAACTATTGGGTGATCGGAATTCAAGAGAGCTGATGATGCCCCCAGGAAGTACGCTCGTATCAATGAGTTTTTTTTTAACTTATCTACGATTTATATCATTAGCTTTGCCAATACGGGGAAAAGTTCAATGTCTGTTACGTTCTCGTAACTAAACTCCGGTGAAATTTGTGTCGAAAGGACTAAATTCCTCGACATGTATTAAGAAATGCGGCAAAATAAAAAAAATATATAATACAAATCAATAGTTTGTCCAAGCCAAAAATGGTAATTAAAAAAAATTTTTAACTTATTATATTTGTTACTCAATATAAATTTGTTACTTATTATATTTGTTACTTAATATAAATTAAATATTTAAATAAGCAGTACTTACTGATGTAGTCGAAGAAAAAAAGTACAACTATATAAACCTATCTAAACGGTACAAGTTTTTTTTTTATAGAAGAGGGAGGCAAACGAGCAGGTGGCACACGTGATGGTAAGTGATTACCGCTGCCTATGAACATCTGCAATACCGGAGGAATAGCAGATGCGTTGCCGGCCTTAAACATATTTGCAATGTGAAATAATACAAGTAAGTCACGATAGCCGAGTGGTTGGGTGGTCGGAATTTCGAGTCGAGAGACCCGAGTTCGATCCCCAGGAGGCAGGGTCGTACCAATGAGTTTTTCAAAAAAACTTACGTACGAATTATACACGTTGTCCCGAAAATATGTTAGGTGGAAGGTGGGTCGATGGGACTTAATTGTCTATACTAGACCACTGTCTACCCCTGTATTGGGAATTGCGTGAAGATATATTTATTTATTTATAATATTAATAATTAACAAGTTTAGCTAATAAAGTTATTAGCTAAACTTGTTAATTATTAATATAATTAACAAGTTTAGCTTTATATTTTGAAGGCGGTTAAATAAAAAAAATAATGTCATGGTACCGAAGTGACTGGATGCAAAAACGAAAATAAAATAAACTGCTCAACCAAATCTTTCGGAGTACAGGACCTCTCCCACATCTAACCAATGATGATGATTTAAAAGGGATTTTCAGCAGTCTAACATGCGTCTTATCAAATGACAAAACTTATACGGTTTAAAATTAATAAAAATTGTACAATAAATAATTTGGTGTCATCTTATTAATGTGATGCGTGTAGGACACGGTGGCTGGAGGTAAGAGAGTTGCCACGGTACGAGAGAGATCGCGGGTTTGAATTCTGTCAAATTCTGCCAAATTAGCGTCTAAATGTGACTTGTACTATCGCAAGGCCAACAAATTTTCATGATTAGAGGGAACCTTTCTGTCACATCATCCCAGAGGTAGTTGAAAGTTTTCAAAAAAGAATTTATTAAAAATTTCTTAAAACGAACTAACAAGTAATTTTTAATTGATTATTAGTTGTAAAATAAAGGGTTAATATTCACATTAATCTTTTAAGAGTAATTTAAATTACGAAGACATTTATAAGTCAGCATTATAATGCTAAGCACGTAGTGTTATAGTTTAAGACTTAATTGTTTGTACACAGCTTTACATTAAATCATAGACAACGTTTCTCCGCAAATTTATCGTAACTCATAAATTTAATATAAAGAAAATTGCGTAATATTTTACACATTTTGAGTGACCCTTTAACCTATTGATATTTAACAGTTTATATAAAATATTCATTATATTTATCATATTTTCACACATAGTCCTCAGGGGCAGCTCGAAAGAACCAATCACCAAATGAGAGAGTTATTACCAGGTCTGATTTGTTGGCAAGGCTTGCACGCACGCGTTTGAAATATTGAATTATGTAGCATTTTTGTCTCCAACTTGTAACGTTGTCCCAAAAAATCTTTTCAAACCAACCACACTATTGGGAATGGCGTGAAGACATTTTATTTAATTCATTTATTTTGAAAACATTTATTAAACCTTTTTTAATAAATATTACCCACCAAATTAATAAACACCTAAATAAATAAATAAAATATAAATATCTTCACGCAATTCCCTATACAGGGGTAGACAAAGGTCTAGTCTAGACGATTAAGTATCTCTTCGTCCCACTTTCCACTGTAGATATTTTCGGGACAACGTGACAGGTGGTGAGCCCGTCGCCGTTTTTATGTCCAAGCCAACGATATTCGTACATAAGTTTTTGAAGAACCCATTGGTCCCATCTGAGGAGCGAATTCGTGTCTCTCAATTTGAAATTCCGACCACCCAACTTCTCGGCTATCGTGACTTACAATGAACACCTCAAAGAGTATTTTGAGCAATATCTGTAATGTCAATTATGGAAATTAAGAATGTATTTAATTATTTTCCTTGCAAGGACTCAAAGCCCGTAAAGAGCCTACATCAAACGGGCACATTGACCTCCAGGTGGTTTATGCAACCACACATCAACTTCGTTGTAACCCAGGCACGTGCGCACTGACCTCTGACGCAACGCATGAGGAACATCAGGCATGCTGAGCGGACATCGGTTACCCTTATGCGAGATGGCCACAAGAAAAAAATCGCGCTATCAAATAAATAAATTTTGCCATTGATGTTATAACTTTTATTAGTATAAAAATTATTAACTAAGCGAATTCTGTGCATCAGTACTCCAAAGCAAAATGTTGTTGCATGTGAATTACAGGTAAATCTTTTAAATTTCCGGAGTAAAAAGCAGCTGTTTGCACTTCGCAATAGTAGAAATCAAAATCCGTACAACAAAATTATGTTTCAGACCTTACCATTGTGGAAAATGCGTTTTTCATAATACATTATAGATTTCAAAACGATTAGTACCAACAAAAAAGAAACAACTTTCTTTAACTGGACCCATAAGTATTATCTCAATGTTCGCGCCAACACTACAACATTATTAAATACATATTAACAACTCAATAACAAACAAACATCACGCAAACATTTGGCCTTACCGGGATCGAACCCGCAACCGCATGTAATGAGCAGTCAACGATGAAACGTCTTACATATTTAAAAGCAAGTAAAGTAAAATATCTGCATGATCTCAAAAATGACTCTATTTTTATACCATCAGTTATTTAAACAAGAAGTAGGGAAAACTTACGGACTTTACTGATAATTAAGTTTATTTTAAATACGTCCCACTTCTATACGTGTATTAATAACAATGTAAAGTTGCATATATAGGCCTATCCATAGAATGATTTATAATAAAAAGCAAAACACCCAAACAGTAAACTATAATATGAAGAACAGCGAGAGATTAGAATAACAAATATCTGGAAAACAAAGAGGCAAAGTCTCTTATTTTATAATGAACATAGTAGTTGCTAATAATTATTATACAACGATAAAAACTTACTTAAGCACTACTTAATTAATAATTTAACTAATTAATAATTAAACATTTACACCACTTGTAAGTAAATTTAATTATTAAACTTTACGATTGCTGACCTTTACAAAGAAACAACTTTCTTTAACTGGACCCATAAGTATTATCTCAATGTTCGAGCCAACACTACAACATTATTAAATACATATTAACAACTCAATAACAAACAAACATCACGCAAACATTTGGCCTTACCGGGATCGAACCCGCAACCGCATGTAATGAGCAGTCAACGATGAAACTTCTTACATATTTAAAAGCAAGTAAAGTAAAATATCTGCATGATCTCAAAAATGACTCTATTTTTATACCATCAGTTATTTAAACAAGAAGTAGGGAAAACTTACGGACTTTACTGATAATTAAGTTTATTTTAAATACGTCCCACTTCTTTACGTGTATTAATAACAATGTAAAGTTGCATATATAGGCCTATCCATAGAATGATTTATAATAAAAAGCAAAACACCCAAACAGTAAACTATAATATGAAGAACAGCGAGAGATTAGAATAACAAATATCTGGAAAACAAAGAGGCAAAGTCTCTTATTTTATAATGAACATAGTAGCTGCTAATAATTATTATACAACGATAAAAACTTACTTAAGCACTACTTAATTAATAATTTAACTAATTAATAATTAAACATTTACACCACTTGTATGTAAATTTAATTATTAAACTTTACGATTGCTGACCTTTAGAGAAACTTCATACTTATGAAATTTATTGTTACATACGCTATTTCTATACACTGATGAAGCCATAAGGAACCAGTTGGTGTAAAATAAGTAAATTTTTAATAGAATAGTAATTTAATAAAATAAGCTATTTATATTCATAAATTACATTCATGCATTTAAGGTCACGGGTAGTCAAGGGTCTTTACAAAAAATCGGAGCCGCAATTAGTCGGAGGCTCATTCGAGACAACCTAACGATGGTCACTATTCAATTTAAATATTTATGTATTATATTAACATAAATCGAAGTATATACCATGCTTATCTATGCAGTTTTGGTATCTCAAAGAGCGAGAATCAATAAAATATTTTAATGTGATTTAGACGGCTTAATTGGAATTAAAGTCGGGAATAGTCCATCAAAACATTGTAAAGAGCGTTTTTGTTGAGATGGATCCGCTCACGCAATTACTTTTAATTCTTCGTTATCAGCTGGGTTCTCCGGCCGGTGGTACCAAAACCTACCTTGCCACAAAGATTTAATTGTATAAAAATATTTGAAATATTTTTTACTATCATTATTATATATTTAACTATCATTTAAACATCTTTTTTAACGACACAACTTTTATTACATTTTTAAAGGAAGCAAATCATGCTGGACTTTTTGTTGTTAAATTAAAAGAGTAATTGAAATAGTCAACTTGCACGAGCGGATTCTGATCTTTTTTAAATTTACATCATTTTTAAATTTACGTTAATCAGCTACGATATTCATCAAAAACCAAAAAATTAAGGAGGTTCTTAACTCTATATAATGTGCCATTCTTTTAAAATTCAAAAAATATCTTCACTCAATTCTCAATACAGGGGTAGACAGAGGTCTAGTCTAGACAATTAAATCCCTTCGACCCACCTTCCACCGAAGATAATTTCTGGACAACGTGACAGGTGGTGAGCCCGTAGCCGTATTTATGTCCAAGCCAACGATATAATTCGTACATAAGTTTTTGAAATTGGTAAGTGCCTGCCACCTAGGGATTGGTAAGTGCCTGCCACCTAGGGATCGATCTCGGGTCTCTTGACTCGCAATTCCGATCACCCAACCACTAACTAACGATAACGATAACCACGGCTATGGTGACTTATAATCTATATATAACTAATATAATCTATATATAATTTTTTACTATTGCTACTGTACTCTTGCATGCCATCGTTAAAATTTCTTGAATTCGAAATACCACTGTCGTTCTAAGTTAACACACCCTCGCCCCACGAATATTTTAATGCTATTCACAAACTATTTAAACTCAAACATCGTATACACCTACATTATTCACTTTTCTGCAACAGAACAAGTCGAAAACTTGCAAAATGTTCAAACAGGTAAATATAAAATAATAATAATATGCGCACATATCCATACAATACTAATCTAATCCCGATATTTAAATATTCGAGCGAATTCTAGCGGTATTCTCTGTTTTTTTTTAAATTTTAACAATATGATTTAATTAAGCTGTTACCTAATAATACTTTTTTAGATTATTCTTTATTTTAAACGAAAGAATAATTTTAGGCACATGAAGTCTATTGTATATTGATCAATACAATTATAAAGTACCGATAGATTTAAGCATGCTGTAGTCGCCTGTAATTACAGCAGTTCTAAGTTTATTCCTAGAAAAAATTGTTAATACGTTGATTAGTATTTTTAGTATTATCTTAAAATAAATAAATAAATAAATATCTTCACGCGATTCCCAATACAGGGGTAGACAGAGGTCGTGTCTAGACAATTAAGTCCCTTCGACCCACCTTCCACCGAAGATGTTTTCGGGACAAGGAGACAGGTGGTGAGCCCGTCGCCGTCTTTATGTCCAAGCCAACGATATAATTCGTACATAGGTATATATATATAGTATTATCTTGGTTTTAATAATATCACTTTTCATTGTAACACAACTTTGTTCACCCAAGTACGATCACCGGGCGGTAGGCTCGTTCCAATGGGTTTTTATTAACCTATGTAAGATTTATGTCATTGGTCGGATAGAAAGATGACGAGAGGATTATCGCCCGAAACATTGTCCAAAAATAAGCTCCGGTAAAACGTGGGTGGGAAAGACTAAGTCGTCATGATCTCTCTCTACCCCTGTACTTGAAAATACGTGAAGATACAAGAATATTGGTGTTGGATATGCCGGCGATTCCAAATATTGCAATGCACAATTTATGTATATGTAAGTGTGATGTTGATACATATAATAAATACAGTAAATTTAAAAGTTATTGGAATTGCAACTTTTTCTATACTTCATTTATAAAAAGCATGCGGTTATACTACCACTTTTAGCACTTATAAAAGTTTATGAATTTTGTCAGATTGTATTCGCTGCCCTTCTCGCAGTAGTTGCTGCTAAACCCGGTATCCACTCAGTGGCATACCCAGCAGCGCCAGTAGTAGCCGCAGCATACACAGCTCCCGTTGCTGCAACGTATACTGCACCTGTTGCAGCTGCATACACTGCCGCATACACCGCACCCGTCGCTGCTGCATACGCTGCCCCTGTTGCCGCTTATACTGCACCCGTCGCCTATAGTTCACCGTTGGTAGCTGCAGCATACAAAGCTCCAGTTGCTTTCTTCAAGTGATCACCACATTTCCAACGACTGATTTTAACGACAATTAAATAGCTAATATGTAAAGTATTTTTGTTCTTTCTATTTGTCTAATATTCACTAGTTACGGCAAGCCCTACCCCACGGGAGAGGCCTTCCTCTAAGAGTAGACTATTACAGGTGTTTGTATGCATGTTTGTAATACAGTTAATAATTTGTTATGGAAAAATACAAACACGTGAAAACGTGCCACGTGAATAAAATTGCTTTAGTTTGAAACGTATAAATAATAATATTCTCCGTTAGTAGTCTTTTGAATGAAATTCACATTACTAAACGTTTTTAAGATGGTAGAGTTTCTCTCTGGTCATCTGGTGTTCAGTGTGTCACAGTGCGCCATTTTACTTATACATAGATACTCGGCAGGCATACATATATACTTGGCGTAAATAAACTTACCGTTTCGGAAATTACGTCATAATCTCCTTGTATCTTTTAACGCATTCATATAATGGCAATTAGCAAAATGTATTTGTATGAATTGGCACTATTTACAGGCTACTGTTTTAAACAATAACACGGTGTATGACATCACTAAGAGTAGTTAAGTCTATTGTATCAAATAGGGTTACCTGGCATAAGGCGCATAAGCCCGACGTCACATTCCCTTCCTGCGTCATGCCATAATGAAGTTATTAGTTACAACTGTATTGAAACCACAATTGACGTACCGTTTGAGTTCCGCTAGGGGCAAACATTTGTGGGATATATATGACTGTTTGTACATTTTTTTATATAGAAAAGCGAGGCAAACGAGCAGGAGGCTCACGTGATGGTAAGTGATTACCGCCGCCCATGAACACCCGCAATATCAAAGGCATAGCAGATGCGTTGCCTCCCTTAGAGTGCCCCCCCCCCCAGATTTGGGGGAGGGGGGTGTATGGGCCTCCGGTTACCTGCACTCACCAGACGAAAGGCAGAAGTTTGTTGGACTTCTACTTCACGCCTGTATTCTGTGAGGTCGTGGTACTTCCCCGGTCGAGCCGGCCCATTCATGCAACAACAAAAGCTGATGCATGGCTCTACCACTGTTAAATATTCATATGTATATTATCATTATTATCACATAAGTCTTCATATGTATATTTATACATAGATGAATACATCCTTAGATAGTTACAGCATCACATATATTGCTTTAATCCCAAAGTAATAATTAATTACTTCTACATTGCCTCGACCGGTATTTGAACCCAGAACCTCAGAGCTGGCGACACTATGAAAACCGGTGTACACACCGGTGTGCCACGTCCACGGAGCTTTTGAATATTTATCTAACTAAATGTATAGGTATGTTAGTATATAGTACCTATAGTGTAGAACATCAAGACAATGATAGGCTCACCATCTGGTACTAAATAAACTTTCGTAAATAAAAGTGAACCGAAAAGACTTCTTTGTCTAGAGATCTGCCATTACCAGTATGGGAGATTGCACTGCATTGACAAAATTATGAAATCTCCTACCTACTTGCTTGGTTCTTTGTCTAATTGAAATTCATTTATTTATAGATTTGTTCTTGAGTATTGAAAATTATCTAACGCCTCATTACCACGAACGCTTTGATGCACCCTAATACGCATTATAAGTTAAATAAAAAATGATGAAATCCATATTTTTTTTTTCAACTAATTAATAATATTAGTGAAAACCAGTGAAATAAATAGAGACAATTTGGCGACAGGTTCATCACGTTGTCTCAAAATAAGCTCCGGTGAGATGTGGTAGACCCAGAGGCCCAAAAACTAAATTTTTTAGGCTTCTGACTACTCTGTCACCATACTAATATTATTTCTTATACAAAGTTTACATAAGTGAAAGTCTGAGGTTTCGTGATTATTCAGTGTATGCCTAGGACGCAGCTAAAGAAAGTTATAATCATTCGACAATTAATTAATTTGATGATCATTCAAAGTGGGAAAAATCACTCTTAGATTGCAAATTTCTTAAACAATAGACGCTATACTTAATTGAATAGCGCGCATTATGCCGATAATTATTTAACTTTTTACCTTAATTTTTACAATCCATTCAACTATGAAGGTTACGTGCAAAGCGATTTGCAAGTCACCAAAATTTTCTAACAAATAATTCTTTGTGTATATTTTTTATATATAAAATGTTATAGGTGATAGCCTGTCGCCGTCTTAGAGTTCAAGCCAGCGGTACAATATATTTACATACACAAATATTTTAATCAGATAAATAGTCAAATATAAGTATAAAAATCCATGATTCAAATTCTAATATTCATATTCATCGCATAAATGCATAGCGGGATACGAACCCGCAACCCTTAGTTTCGAAGGCACGGACACTAGCATACTTTTTGTCCTGAAAATATCATAGAACCTAGAAGAGGACCGAAAAAAATTATTCATTTGTTATTTTAGTGGTCCTGGAAGGTAAATGTTTCTATGTTTCTAATTACCCCGGAAACAAAAGTAATCCAAAAGTTTTTCTGGTTGATGCGCTAATTAAGTCGTGGGTAAAACTAGTTGATAATAATTTCCTAAGAGAATTTCCACAAAATCAGCGTCGAGTTTATTGCTCACCCGGACATTGCTCCACTTTCAATTCAGGTGGCGAATATTTTTCACCTCACCCCGTATTGACTTATTCATGTTAATTCATTTTCAAATGCCTCAAAGGGCCTCAGTTATTGCATTACACGGAACGAGTATATTAACCTTTGATCCGGATTCAAGAAAGCTTGAATTTAGAAAGAAATATTTAATTTAATTACTTTAATTCAATGTATAAGGTGACATGAGGAGGTTTTTAAAAAACCTTTAGGCCATTCCCAACACGGGTAAATAGAGGTCTCAGTTTTTGAAGAAAAAAAAAAATAAATAAAAAAAAATCCATTCATGAATCCTCCTGGGAATTGAACTCTTAGTCTTTAATAGGAGATTATTATTTTTATTATATCTACAATGTATGACAATAATCTAAAATTTATATATGGGATTATTTTTACTTATATTACTGGGTGGTAACGGTTAAAAATATTGCCACTCCCTTTCTTCCCGTGGGTGACTAAGGGAAACAGTCTAGAATATCGTTATGGCAAGCGATAGGTGGCGGGATAACTATCTCTAAAAATATTAGACCAAAATAATCAGACCGAAGAAGGGGAGCAGCGTTTGAGGTGATGGTGTGTGGTCTGATCCCGCGATCGTCAATCCGCTTGCCAAGCGTGACGATTATGGTAAATCCTCCACATGAGAAGCCTATGTCCTGCAGTGGACTTTAATAGGTTTTTATGTATGTATTAAGTCACGATAGCCGAGTGGTTGGGAGGTCGGAATTTCGAGTCAAGAGATCCGAGTTCGATCCCCAAATGGCAAGGTCGTACCAATGGGTTTTTCAAAAACTTATGTACGAATTACATCGTTGGCTTGGACATAAAGACGGCGACGGGCTCACCACCTGTCACTTTGTCCCGAAAAATATCTTCGGTGGAAGGTGGGTCGAAGGGACTTAATTATCTAGACTAGACCTCTGTCTACCCCTGTATTGGGAATTGCGTGAAGATATTTAATTTTATTTTAATATATGTACATATTACTTACACATGGTTAATGAAAACGAAATAACATCTCACATGTTTAGATTAAATTAAAAAATAATACGGGTTGCACTCCGGGAGGACCGACTGAAGTGAAAACCTATTTCTTAGATGGGTACTGGGGTTTTGAGATATGACTTGCATTTTATTTATGAATTGTATTTTATTAGAAGCTTTAAAATACATTTAATATTCTTTTATGGATCATCGTTTACAATTTCGACAACTCTTGTATCATCATTATCGCTTATTACAATCTAAAATAAAAACTGTAGGTTCATGGTAACTTAAATAGAAAATAAACATAAATAATAATAAAATATAATTTTGTTATATATAATAATATATCTTTTTTAGGAAATAAATGTCTGCTATGTGTACATGCATATATGCACAGACTATAGCAGCGTCTCGTAACGGTGTCGCAAAAGTCCAGAGATTTTATCTCATCTAAAACTATGCGTACCGCGCTAAAAGAAGTATTCACTTCAAAAAATGATCTTGAATTTATAAATCAAAACATGTTTCCTAATTCATTAAATTAATAAACATTTCTTTTATAACGACACATGATGAATAGGTAAGTGAAATGTTGAATTAATATCAACTCTCGTCTCTCCTGTAATACCACTTCAACCGATTCAGCTGTGAGAGACCTCGGTTATGGGGGGTAAAGAAAGCGATGTTGATGAAAGAAGGTTGGTGTGTTGTCGATTTCCTTCATGAAGTTGGTAACAAAACTACAAATTAATTCTAAATAATCATTTGTTTAATAATAAATGTATTCGAAATATTTTAATTTAAATATGAAGGATTGGTTATAATTAAATTAAAATTATATTTTAGGATAAGAATTGTGCTGCTTGTGCAATCTCTTTTTTATTTTTTTCCTTATATATAGGTTTGGAATAGGGCTATTCTTTATACAGTACTTTTTTCTTTTATTTAAGACTTTTTAAATATTGTAAAACAGTGAATAACTAGTTGCTTTTTGCTTGGTACAATTTTTTTCCAATTTCTTTTTCTTCATATAAATAACCTTACAAAAACAATGCGATACGAAACGATATCGAATCAATAACCATCAATAGTGGGATTTATGTCACCAAGTCAAAAACAAATATTATTATGTTTAATGCTTCTAGTTAATAATGGTAGGAGTATTTATTATTTTTAATTTAGTGCTCTGTCATAGATTACCGAGAAAACAGTAAGTGCCTGAAGTTCAAGGATGTACTTTTGTAGGTAACCTTAACAGTCCACTATTAAGGATGTCTAAATGCAAATGCGTCAAACATCCAACAACATCGAATGTTCTACACGGAGTTAGATTCCGTTTAGTTCTGAGGTACACACAGGATGTCCTTAAAAATTACTCAAGACTTTTTTTTTTCATTCACAGGTAAAAGGTGATTTAACAAATAACCTACAGAAATAATGAAACTCACTTGAAAACAATTTCTGTCGATGATTTTATGTATATATCTTTTGTCTCGCCGAAAAAAATAATGTGTGAGTAAAACCATTTTTTTTATTTTTGGAATGTTTAATTTGATAATGTGAGTATCTATCATGTCATTAATTTAAAGAGAAAAAAGTTAAAATTTCAACCGACACGGGCGGGATTCGAACCCTCGCCGATCCTTGGCGACGCTTTTACCTCCGAGCCACCGTGTCCTACACGCATCCGTTGAAATTTTAAATCTGTATTCTCTTTTATTACTTATGCCTTGTTTTTTTTTCTCTTTAATTTTAACTTTTTACTCTTTAATTAATCACATAAAAGTTCAGGATAAATATGCTTTGTAAAATAAATAAATTAATTAATAAATACCTTCACACAATTCCCAATACAGGGATAGACAGAGGTCTAGGCTAGACGATTAAATCTCTTCGACCCACCTTCTATCGAAGATATTTTCGGGACAACGTGACAGGTGGTGAGCCCATCGCCGTCTTTATGTCCAAGCCAACGATATAATATATCGTACATAGGTTTTGAAAAAACTCATTGGCACGAGCCTGCCACCTGAATATCGAACTCGGGTCTCTCGACTTGCATTCCGATCACCCAGCCACTCGGCTATCGTGACTTAAATATGCTTTAAAAATCAATAAAATTGCATAATATGAGTATCTTCCAATTATCAGTATAATCTTAATTAACTAGTAGCCGATACATTCACAGACATCCTGTATAGAATTTGAAGTTACAATTGTATTCAAGTCATGATTATGTGTCTCGTCCGCAAAGTCCTTGCCAAGGAGCCGCCAAAGACCGATGCCAACTTTGACCAGGTCCTTATATATATTAGCCTGATTAGATTAATCATTGCCAGTGTTCATCAAGCAACCTAAAGGAATTATCAAAATGTTGAAACTCGTGAGTACCATCAGTGAATATTAATTTTTTAGGTTTAACTGAGGTGTTATGTCATGTTTGTTAAGTTGCATACTAAAAGTGCAATTTGGTATAACTTTGGTGTTGGTTATTTACGATAGCCAAGTGGATGGGTGATCGGATTTTCGAGTCTTACCCCTTTTCGAGGATACCCGAATTCGATACCTCGTACCAATACCTTTTTTCAAAAAGCTTATGAACGATTATATCCTTGGCTTGGACATAAAGATGGCGACGGGCTCACCACCTGTCACGTTGTCCCGAAAATATCTTTGGTGGGTCGAAGGGACTTAATTGTCTAGACTAGACCTCTGTCTACCCCTGTATACGGAACTGCGTGAAGATATTATTATTATTTATTATGCCTACTGTTTAAAAGATTAACTTATTTTTAAATTTATTAAATTATTGCCAACGATTACATAGATCTCCGTTTGAGATAGCAGTGGTTTCCAAATTAAAGTAAGCTTGTATCTTTGGAACCAGGGCCGATAATTATTTTCTTTTTTAAATTTATAAATAATTTGATAACACACATAGGGAAAATGTAAAAAAAAAATAAAAATTATAATTGTAGGAAATAATTTGGCCGATTTTTAATCTCTTGCAACTTAATTTGATTACTGAAATTGAGTATTTAAATTTATTTATTTTTTCATTTTCCGTTTCGAACTAAAGTTTCTTCTTCCACAAATTTCTTCAAGGGTCACAGAATCACAGACAACTAACAAAAGCGTCGCGCTAAATAATCGACCTCTAGCGGATCAAAGTACAAGGATTTTAATTAAACCGTTTCTTAATATTATAATGCTCAACTTACTTTCATTCATGCATAACGATGCTTTGTAGACTTAATTCCTATTAGCAAGTTTAAAGGAAAATTAATACTTATAATTGTCTAGTACATGTCCAGTATCTGACTAGACTACTTTGCTGGCTCATTTTATTGAAATTCCTCCAAATTTGCTTAATTTATTTGCAGTTGATTTTCGCCGCTCTAGTGGCTTTCGCTACCGCAAAGCCTCTTGTGTTCACCTACACTGCACCAGTAGCAGCGGCATACACCGCACCAGTAGCTGCAGCATATACCGCACCGGTAGCGTACTCCGCATACAGCGCCTACTCGCCCGTCGCCTACTCAGCCTATAGTTACGCTTCACCTTATGCATACTATATTTAAAATTAAGCTAAGAGTATCATTGAAGCCATAAAATTTAATTATTTATAAATATAAATCTTAGAACTATAAACTTTTGTCACGGTCAAAAGTTTAATATTATATAGATGAAGCAGGTCCATATGTATTAAACACTTTAAGGCATGTTATTGACTTTAGATTATTAGACAAAAAATTAAAGAATGTGATAACATAATTTAATCTCGTAATATAAACCTATTTCTATAAATTGTTTTATTTTTAATATTGACTTTAAGAATCACTGCGGCTTAAAGCATATTTTTAATATGTATTATTAAAACATAATTCATACATATGATGATTACATACTACATCAGTGTATACTTGTATAAGAAGATTCATCAAAGAAAAAATAAAATATTCAGAATTGGTAATCGTAATTATTGATATTAACTAACACGTTTGGCCAAATATAATAATTTTAAAGTTATCATGAAGTTATTAAAAATAAAGACATAAAATATTTTTTCAGTTTTATGGAACACATACAAAATTTAATTAATTCAAATATTGACCCAATTCATAATTTTGCTAATTTTATATATTGTAATACTATTCAATTAAATTTAACATTATTAGATTCGTGATAATTTTGCATTTGATACTTTTAAACCAAGCAATTTAAGCGAGCTGATTCGAATGCCAGCACCCTCACAGATTAAACACAATTTTGAAGGTTTACTTTCAAAACTGTGTTTAATCTGTGCTACATTTGAAGAAAATATTTTAAATTTGAAGTTTTTTATTTCAAACGTCTAATGTGGAGGATCGGCTCGCCGACCCGCGTCTCGATTAGCGACATGTGAGACAGCATTAACTATTTCTAATACGCATGTAAGTAACTCATTTCAAGTATCCATGCTGACCAACCTAGGCAGGCCCTCATCAGGACAAACTCTTACTGAGTATTATCTCCCTTACTCAATGTGGAATTCAACGGAACGACGAAGCGGCAGAATGGCTTTATCGCCAACCATTGGTTGGCGAATTGTAATTACGACACTCATCGGATGCAGCATCAGTGGTGCGGTCTCCGCCAGATTCGTAAAAGATAGGGAGCATTATAAATCACAATACTAAAACCTCTTTTAAGCCTCGAGTCCACTTCGATTGTGGTGGACATGGAGATCAGAACAAAGGCCACGCCGTAAACACTCCCTTCACCGTCAACTGACCAAACTCCCTTGAACAGGCTATCTCGGGATGACTCCCAGGCTACCTGCAGATGTTCCTCGCAATGTGTCGGCCATGTAAGTTCCTTTTGGTTCATCGTAGGTGATCAAGTCGCTGTTATTATGCCTCAGAGCTACGAAGGCAAAAACCCATTGATGAAAAAAGTCAGCTATCTAAATCTAAATTAAAAATAGTTTGATTTAATTCATTTTCAATTAATTTAGAATTTATATTTATTTGTTTTTAGTGTTTTCATAATACTGACACGACCTTCCTGACTTTAAGGAACATTATCAGTTTATTTTTGTATAATTCAGGCAATGAACATGTTTGCAGTTCTGCTTCTTCTACCACAGCCCAGTTCCCAATACTAGAGTAGACACAGATCTCGAGAATCAAATCCTTTCGACCCATTTTTCGCCGAACACATTTTTTGAGGCTACGTGACAGGTGGTGAGCCTGTTGCCGTCTTTATGTCCATGCCAACGGTACAAAACGTACAAAAATCCAACTCGGGTCTCTTGTCTCGAATTACCATCACAATAATCCTATCCTGCTCTAGAGACTTATTTAAAGGAGTTTAACTAATACTTATAATGATTCTTTTTCAACTTGTATTCAGAAATCTTATTTTATTCGTTGATGGCCTCAGTAAATGACGAACATGTCGCCATCAGGTTCTAGTCCGGGAAGAGTCAATGGTGAAAACTACTTTTTGTACATTTCATCTCACATCTCGGATCTGTGTGTTTGTGGTACCATCGTTCTACATTTCCATCATACAAGATAGATATTTTTGTATTCTCTTTAACTCACGTCGTTAAATTCCGCAAATTTTGAAAACTGTTGTTTGGTATTTTACTGTAGTTGTTAGTGAATGATCTTCATAGAGTGCATACATTATGTCCCTATAATCTGCTAGTTAATGAAAATTCATCTACAACGTGAAATTCCATTTTCAGCAACAATACATACAAAAATTTACTTGACTCATTTTTACCCTCGTTCCTACCGACCAGGTGTTGAATATACGCCCATGATTTTTATAAATTTGATTATCAATTAGAGGTAGACATGAAACATTTCTCTTTTTTTTTTAATAAACAAGAAAGAGATACTAAAATATGTATTTTATTTAACAATACAATACAATACATTCTGATCCAACAACAATGGACGCTATATCTTAGTAAATAATTTACAAAACAGATTAACCTTAGTACAAATCAGTCAGAGTGTAAGGAAGACTATAGGCTAGGGGTACTGCAGGAGAACTAAGGTAGTCTTGTAATTTTAAGGAGGATCCATAAGAATATCTGTAATCTGATACAGATACTAAAGGAATAGGAGCAAATGAGCTAATAGCGGGAGCGACCTGAGCAACTGGAGACACGGGGGCTACTGGAGCAATTTGAGATACCGCAGGAGCTACCAGAGCAGCAGATGTAAACGGAGACGTAACAAAGCTGGAGCTGTACACCAGTGGCTGCGCACCGTTCGATACCACGAATGCCAACACAATAATCTGTATGGAATAAATATTTATTTGTTAATTACAATATTTCTCTAAAATATGATCATAATTTTTTCAACAAAGGAATAAATTAAAATAAAATAAATAAATATCTTTACGCAATTCCCAGTACAGGGGTAGACAGAGGTCTAGTCTAGACCCTTCGACCCACTTTCCACCGAAGACATTTACGGGAAAACAAAAGAAATAAAATAATATAACAATAAAATATCTAAATATTTAATCTATAATATTGTTAATAGTCACGATAGCCGAGTGGTTGGGTGATCGAATTTCGAGTCGCTCTCGTACAGCAGCGTCGTAAGAGGTGACCAAGGAACAAAACAGTTACGCAAAATCGCAATGGCTACCTAGAGCTGGTGCAATATATATCTCGAAAAGTACCAGACCAAAATCGAACAGACTGATGATATGTAACAAAATCTAAAGCGTAATATTGAATGATCGCCTGTGTAAGTGCCAAGCGTTGCAAATCCTCCTAAATGTATGAATTATCCATTATTCATATATCTATAGATACGAGTAACGGTGGAGATATTTATGGAGTACGATGAAAAATTTTATAAGGTTACAATGATTCTAAATTTGATAAAACAATAAATTTGTATATAAAAATAACTTACCAACAATATTTTCGACATTTTGAATTCGGTCCTTTGAAAATATTAGCCTTCCAGCGTTTAACTGATGCTAAAGAATATCTGCTGCCTTATATATTTGTGTTGATTGAATAGAAACAGTAACAAATGCGTGAAAGAACCAATGCTTTAAATGGTATTACCAAGGTCGAAATGAATTCTTAAGAATTTACGCAAACAAAAGAATGCATAATCTGTAATACATACTCATATTTGTAATTGTTCTTTTTTGACCTTGACGACGAGCCCGATTAGTAAACAAAAGCCACTGAATTTTGACTTGTTTGTCTAAGACATCCGGTTTGTTAAATTGTCGTCTTATACTAAATGTATTTGCCACCTTTGGGCTAGGACCTAATAGAGTTAGATACCTAAGTCTGTCAACAGTTTGAAGGGTAAAGAAGAACGGAATAATTAAATGCATACATAAATTGAAAAAAACGTTTTCTTACTCAAATTAGTTTATGATGCACTTTTTATAAATTTTTCAAACATATATTATAAAGTAAAATAAATGCCAGCCATTTACAAAATTGTATTCTTTTAGTTTTGTATTACATTATTTACATATACGCGAATCTGCTTGCCAGGCGTGGCGATAACAGTGTACCCTCCGTACGGAAGTGACCTACGCCCAAAAATTTAACGGTCAATTAAATGTTAACAGTCAATAAAAATTATTAATAATAATTCTTAATTATTTTAATGTTCAAAGAAACAAGGAAGTATAATTGTACATTTCTATATTAATATATACAATAAAACAACTTAAAAACCGTCTTCGATATGATACCTTTCCCATAGGAGCTAGACTCTCACTTGACTGGTTTTATCTTTTGAGTTTATGGAACAGTTTTTCGACCGTCTTTTTATGAGAAAAATTCCAGGTAGAATGTATTAGAATAACAACCCGATACTTATCGTACTGAATTGCAAGTTCTGGAATAAGGATATATTGGTATGGTATGTTTATCAAGACTGACTAAACAAGACGTCGACAATTATTTTGTAACATTGAATTTCTAGAAACTACCACACGGAGTTAATGAGAAAGAATACAAAGTTTTACTTTCTCATTCACGCGTGGTAAAGCGTAAGAATATTACCACTCCCTTTCTTCCCATCGGTGTCGCAAGAGGCGACTGAGGGAAACAGCCTTGAATATCGTTATGGCAACCGATAGATGGCGGGATAACCGTCTCAAAAATTTTTAGGCCAAAATAATCTGACCGTAGATGCGTAGCAGCGTCTGAGGTGCGAGTGGTCTGGTACTGCAATCGCCATTCTGCTTGCCAAGCGTGGCGATTACGGCAAATCTTTCCTATGGGAGAGTCCTATGTCCTGCAGTGGACTTTAACAGGCCGATATGTATGTACGTATTTCAGACATAAGTTGCTGACATTTATTTATTGTTATACTATGATTTATTATCATAGTATAATAATAAATAATATAATCCAAACAATCCAAAAAATGTTTAAAAAGGTTAGCAGGTTATCGGATTTTGAGTCAAGAGACCCGGGTTCGATCCCCGAGGCCCCGAGACAAAGGGGTTTTTCACAAACTTTTGTACGATTTATATCGTGACATAAAGACGGTAACGGGCTCACCACCTGTCACGTTGTCCTAAAAATATCTTCGGTGGAAGGTAGAAAGACTTAATTGTCTAGACCTCTGTCTACCCCTGTATTAGGAATGGTGTGAACATATTTATTTTTAATATTTAAAAATGACATAAAGAAAGCCTTTGACCTTGAATTCATACTATCAACATCAAATTTCATCACAGGTTCCGCAAATGAACCTTGAAACATTCATTCACACAGATACATTAATCTATTTACCTTATACTTATAAATGCAATCTATACCGAAATAATTATAAATAATACCCAATAATTAGATAAACAATAAAACGGTTAATGGGGCTCTACTAAGCTTCCCGTGATATTTAAAAGTATTAATCCAAATAAATTGGAGTAAAAGACAAAGTTCCTCTAAATTCAATACTCAAATCAACAAATGTATTAATTTTGATAACAATCAGCTGTTAATTGTGAAGATAATTCACTATAGCTGAGTGGTTGGGTGATAAGAATTTGAGTCAAGAGACGCGAGTTTGATCCCCAGGAGATACGCTAATAACCAATGCGTTTTTTCAACACTTTTTCCGATTTATGTCTCTGGTATGGACTTAAAGACTGCGACAGGCTCACCATCTATTAAATGGTCCTAAAATAAGCTCCGCTGAAATGTGGCGTCGGAAAGCCTTAATTATCTAGACCTCTGCCTATCCCTGTATTGGGAAATGCATTAAGATAAAAATTAAATGGATTGTAAAAAAAATGTCCAGTCATAATTTGGAATAAATTGGCTTCAAAATAAAAGATTTAACACAAACAATCCCACGATACATTATCTTCGTTTAACTCCAACCGTTTACGCATTGCAGTAGATCACAGAAGGCTGGAATTTTTCCCACTTAATCATTATCGTAATATTATGGCACAATATCTTTACAAATTATAGTCTGTGTTATTCTAACGTATAGGCTATGTAACTGTAGTTTCTTCAAAAACTGTTCTGTAGGTTTTGCGTGAAAGAGTAATAAACATCCATCCATCCCCACATACTTTCGCATTCATAATATTAAGAATAGGATTTTAGGATAGGATAGTAGAATAATATAGGTTGTAAGATTATAAAATAGGATATATTAAAAATAAATGTAAACAAAAACAAGATAACATTAAAGCCTATAACAAATATTTTGTTATTTTTAATTGAATTTAAAAGCGTTAGGTGAGGTTATTTCTAAAATAATGCATGAAGCTTTAACTAATACGCTCTCGGGAGAATTTTAATGGGTTTCTTTTTGTATTTCGTTAACTGCAAACCAGATTTATTAACCAGTAGATTGTTTATGCGTCGACTGACCTCGATTTACATTATCCAGATACATACTAAATGACAATTATAGCGCTTTTCATCTAGTGTAAACTTGTTGTAGCTATAATACACTTTTACATAACATACTATGTATAGCAAGTTGGGAAGAATCAGAAACATCAGTTGTATGTTCTAAACTAATTTGAAAAAAAGACAATAGATTAATATCTATGGTCTTTTATTAGGTAGTTGCCAAAGCTGGAGTATTGTTTGGTTCATCATTAATCCAACTCAATGGTCCTTCTTATGTCAGTAAATCAATTAGATGTCAAATCAGTTGTCAAGGAGCAAAAGAGAGCGAAGAAAACATTTGATCCGGGTTAAACTAGAAAGACATATGAAGAAGTAAAAGCTACGAAAGAAGCGTTACAAAAGAAACAAAGCATGATGCAAAAAATCTTTATTTAATACTTTTGGCAAATCGTTGTCATGGTAACTAGCAAAGGTCATGTTCAATTATAAAATTAACGAACATAGTATCCATAGGGATAAGGCCATGCGGCTGCTGCTGCTGTGTAGGGTGCAGCATAGGCATAAGGCGAGTAGGCCGAGTAACTGTAAGGCACTACAGCTGGAGCAGCGTATGCCAGCGCCGGGTCTGGTTTGGGGTTGGCGAAGGCAACCGCCAAGACAGCGAAAAGAGCAAACTGAAAAAATATAACGTAGAGTTACCTTTGTAGTACCTTTTTAATACATCTATACATATATAAAATTGGAGTGTCTATTTGATATATTGAAATAACCGTTTTTTCTACATGTATTTGTATATATACGATACCTGCACCAAAATATTTTTTTACCATTTTTGTCTGTTTGTCTGTCTGTCTGTCTAGTTGTTTCGGATAATGTCTGAAATGGCTCGACCGATTTAAACAAGACTTTCAGTGACAGGCAGCTAATGTAATGAAGAGTAACATAGGCTTCTTTTATTTTTCGAAACATAATTAGGTTTCCGCGTTTAGAGTTAAACTGCGGGTAAAGCAGCGAGGAGCAGCTAGTCAATAGTTAAATTGACAGATATTAATAAAGAAGTTAAAAAAAATCACGAGTTTAACTTTTTAGAATGAATCGATAGCCTACCTAGCTAAAATTAGTGAAGATATTAATAAAACATATAAAAAAATATAAATATATAATAAATAAATATCTTCACGCAATTCCCAATTCAGGGCTAGACAGAGGTCTAGTCTAGACAATTAAGTCCCTTCGACCCACCTTCCACCGAAAATATTTTCGGGACAACGTGACAGGTGGTGAGCCCGTCGCCGTCTTTATATTCAAGCCAACGATATAATTCGTATATAGGTTTTAGAAAAACCCATTGTTACGAGCCTGCCTGGGGATCGAACTCGACCTGAGTTCGATCCCTAGGTGGCATGCTCGTACCAATCTCGACTCGAAATTCCGACCGATAGTGAAGATATAAATAAAAATAAAAATTAAATGTATTCAGTAAAAATATATTCTGCGACTATGTATCTTTCTATCTTGTAAATATGTATCATAAGAGACATGTATGACTGATAAAAAATGCAATTGCTTTTTAATCGGAATGATCTCATAAATGTGAAATTGTATCAAAAATGCGCAGACTCATTTGACCTAATCACAATTTACAATTCACGTGCATTCACATGGCAATACTTCACGATGACCGCAAGTGTAAATACTATGTCTATAATACATACTTAAAAGATTTAACTTTGATAAGTTTAAATATAATGTTCACAACAATGTATGTGATGTTCTCCCTATCTATATATGCATTTATATTTATTTTATTGTATTATATATTATTAAATAGCTCGAACAAATCCGCGTATAATCGTAGTCTCGTAACATTTATCGAGCATTAGATTTTCCACTAAGCAAGCAACACGTGCCTGTCTGTAGAAATATCGATACTCCTCAGTCAGTGTATGTTATTAAGTTTAATATAATATTGCTACGACCTGCATTGTATACCAGAGGTTTCTACCGAAGCAGTAGCAATCAGTAAAGCAAAGGGCATTAACTTTATGAAACCCTAAGAAAATAGGTCACACGAGATAATATTAATCTTATTGAAAATGTCTGTGGAGTAAGATAATTGAATCGCTCAAACTTGAAAAGTCTGATATAGTAAGTCATCCTTTCAACAGAACAATAAACAATTATTGCACAACGAAAAGTTATCCCCAAAAACGAGTTCAAAAAATTATTCGTTGAAGGTGAACTAGCATAAAGGGCGTATATAAATTCGTCTTGTCGGATTAATCTCTGCAAGCATCATAACTTATAACTATAGTCTCCAAATGAATTTATGTAAAATACAATCAAATTAGATAAGTACTTTCTTCTTTATCCAAAATGTGATGTTCTGAGATCAGAAGTATGACATTTATGACAAAATTATTATCTATGATGTTCAATCTGAAGGTAATTTTGTCCACTACATAACATATCAAGCATTGGACTATGTAGAGTATCCTGTGTTGTCCCAAATAAGCTTCAGTGGATATTAAGGACTTCATTGTCTAAACCTCTGCCTACCCTTAGATGGGAAATTTGGTGAAGATATAAAAAGCATAATCTAACAGCAAGATGTAAATAAATTTTATGCTTTTTTTATTTCGTAATATATTTTAAATTAGTTACTTAACTCATGATCAATCGTAAATAAACATTACAATTGAATATAATAAGATATTTATATACGTAATGTATATTACACATTCATTTGTTTTTTTATATTCATTAATGAGTATACATGTTTGTAAACTAAACATCGGTGTAAAAATCGGTGTAACTAATGCAAACGTCGGTGTTTTTAAAATATTGCGTGTTTCAAAATGTTGTTGATTTTTTTTATTTGGGAAGTTCGTCACGTTTGAAGCAAAAAGCATAAAATGGAATATTAAGTTCCTTACATAAAGTTTATTATGAAGTATATTTTGGAAGGGAAAAATATGTAATGTTTATGCTCAGCTTGCTATCCTTGCGAAACCACGGATACCTAGTACGTAGTAGTTAAACTAAATATGTTAGTCGTATTACCATATATCAATATGTAATCAAAGTATCAATTTTACGAAACTACTTACCAATCTGAAGAACATTGTTAATTTAACTTGCGGTGATTATCACAAGTGATACAGTTTAAGCGAGACTCCCGGTTTATATACGCAATTGTAACGACCACGCCTCATACCTCTCTCGTAAGATTATTCATAAAAAGTGTCCTTGATCTTCAAAGCAACAATATAATTATTTATCAATATACCATTGTCATCAATTAGAATATGTATAACTGACATCCGTGTTAGGCAGGACAAAGCAACTGGTCCCCATTTTTTATGCAACGCAGGTAACATTCCACTGATAGATTACCATTAGAAATATAAGAATAATTATTGTTGATACAAAATTCTTAATCTATAATAATAGACTAAAATTTTGCTTTAAAGGCATAATTTATCTCAACAATTTATTATTACAATAAAGTATATGCAGCAAAAACGGGGTAATTTAATGAAATTTAGTTTAAGTTTTCTTTCAAATAAATTATTTTTATTTTATGTTTAATTCAGTAAGATCGAAAACGAGCTATTCTTTTTTCTGTCTCCCAATTCCTTCTCATATCCTGCTTTCCTATTTCAAAAACTATGTATAAAAATATTTAGTGCATTTTAAAGTTCCAAGTTTATTGCAGAAATGTAAATAATAATAGACTACCCAACAAAATACTTTTATGTAATATTTTATTTTTCCTTTCAGGCCATATAGTACAAATTTTAGCATTGATTATTTATCTGTTAAATTGAATCATTGAGTATTTGTAAAAAAAAAAAGTATTTGTGTTTTACATTAGCTAAGGAGTGCTACAAAAATCCGACCACACAGGGAGAAAAACGTGCCGACTATAATCGTCTCATCAATCTGAATCGGCAATCTGATGGCAATCTGATCTTCGATCGCAGTACCAGACTCCTAAAACTATAGAAGGTGCCGCCCATCACTGGTCTGTTAAGTTTTGAACTGCTGTTAGTGATATTCTAGGCTCAAATCGACTCTTCACGACACCCACAGAATGAAAGAGGTGGTGATATTATTATTAAACCGTTACTACATGTCCTTTGGTTAAATAGTAACAGACAATTTTTTTGGGATTGGAACAGAATGACTATCCTATGCTACTGCATGTTAGCTGGATCTAGAAACATATTGTAGTCCTGCTCTGTAGCATAAAATTGTTGAAAAAAACTAAAAAAATTGGTTTTTGATAAATAAGTGAGATGATAATTCTGATGTGAGGTGGCCACGGTAGCAGTGCTAAGGCCATCCACGCAATATGTAAGACATTGATTTAAAGCGTCTTGGTTGACTGTAGGCTAAGTGGTTTCGTCTTGGAAGCGACCATGGAGAGTGGCGATATAACCAATAGGAGTATAACTAAAGAAGCAAGGTATACGCAACTCACACGAAAAAGGGCAACCGAGAAATATTTCCTTGGAAGAAAAAATATTATTTACGGATATGACACGTTTGCGATTTCTTAATCGGATTCCCAAACACTTATGAATCGACCCACACACACGGTGCTATAGCAAAAATAAGCTACAAACATCTCTACAGACAGTTAATTTTGCTTTTATTGTTACAAATTATTCATATTTGAATATACTTCGGCCAAACATCTAATTTTTCGGAGTGTTCTGGTATCTATTAACCTTCGACTTAGGGAGTTAATTTAGGGACTACTGAGTATTATTCAACAAATTTATCGAAATTGAAACTCCGTAAATTTATCCGTGGTCATACATAAAATAAACTAATGCATCATTTATTAACAAAGAAAAACCAATGTTTTATTGATAAAAATTTTTGTAGTTTGCATTTGTATAGAAATTTACACTATTGTACTCCCTGAATAGAATGTCAAACGTTAGCTATCTTGCTGTCTTCACTATTCTCTATTTGTAAAGAGGTTTTAGACGATAAGGTACGAACTAATGTTTCGTTATGAAAAGAAATAGGATACTCTACTCTTCAGCCATTCACCTTATTCTACGTCATATGAAGCTATAAGTAGCTCTTAAGTAATTTTCTTGATAAATGTATATTATTCATGGTGAAGGTTTCATATTTCGAAAATTTGAAAGATGTAAAGCTATAATAAATAAAATGTAGATTTCATTGTACGGCATAACCCATCACCATGAATTATCATGGTGGTGGGTTATTGATTGTCATTTCAGCACTGAAAATATGTTTACATCATTCGCTTTGTAAAAATTCATCCCAGGCTGTTTCTGCAGTTCATCAACTCCCGATCAGATTCCTATCTTATATTATTCCGTGGCATATTTCTAGGTCTTTGAAACTTATCCATGATGTTTTAGCGCAGAAGTTTTGGTATTCCAATGCGCCACGATTTTGTCGGAGTTATTATGACGTCCTCCGTGGACATTTCTCGGGTTTTTCTACATTTTCTCGGGTCTGGGTGTTTGTAGTGCCTTCGTTACTTCCGATCCCTATACCACAAGTGATTTAGCATCTTAAATTTACATTGGAGGAAAGTATGTGATGATTTCCCTATTTATATATGTATTCATTATTTATTATTATTTTTATTTACTCACACTGCGGCCGCGGACTTCATGAAGAGCGACACATTTGGTGTACCGGCACTCTATAGTCACATCAGCAATACCCCACCAGAGTCAGAGTCACGTATTGCGAACCGCAATAGCAATACTTCTTTTCGCCGCGACTTCACTTTGGCTTGCTGGAGAGCAAGTAGAGCGATGCAAAGACAACGAAACACTCCCTCCCCCGCTCGCCAACTTGTATCCGATGTGCGCTGTTTAAGCTCACTTGGACCACTTCGGCCATACTCCGCAAAGTTAAGCCGGCCACGGTTACCAAGCTCTACCGCCACGACAAGACGGGAACCCCTTCGAGGAGAACAAGTGTCGACCTACCTTTCATTATTTAAGTTCACGCTGTATCTTGTATTGCCTTTGTCATTTCTACTCGCTATTATAAATACTATGGAATTAATACCCAAAATCCAAACATATACTTAAAGGATTTTTTTAACTTAGAAATCTAGGAGAAAAATACTTAAAAAAAAATATCTTCACGCAATTCCCAATACAGGGGTAGACAGAGGTCAAGTCTAGACAATTAAGTCCCTTTGACCCACCTTCCACCAAAGATATTTTCGGGACAACGTGACAGGTGGTGAGCCCGTCGCCGCCTTTATGTCCAAGCCAACGATGAAATTCGTACATAAGTTTTTTTGAAAAACTCATTGGTACTGCCACCTGGGGATCGAACTCGGGTCTCTCGGCTCGAAATTCCGACCACCCAACAACTCGGCTATCGTGACTGAAAAATACTTGTTTAAAGATAATACATATACATACAGGAAATGTTTAAAAAAAATAATATCTTTCTTTTTCTCATTTTAATTTATTACAATACACGGCCAGTCGTTGCTTAATATTCATAGCAGTTTTAAATATAAATAATTTTAATAGTATCCATAGCCGAAGTTACTGTAAGGAGCCGCACCATATGTTCCATATCCACCGTATGGGTAAGGGTTAGTATAGCCAGAGTATCCATAATAGCCTGGATATCCAGAAGAATATGATCCGTAACTGTATCCTGGGTAAACCTGTGGTCTTGCAAGCGCCAACGCCAGTATTGCGAAGAAAAATATCTGAAATTTTGAAAATACAAATTAATTATTTTTTTACTTAATTATAATTATTGTGTGGTATGTTTTTACACGACTTACATACAAATGTACCACCCCTTTCTTTCCGTGGGTGTCGAATGACTTTGGCTTAAAGGCTTTGAATCAAGGCTTTGAAAATTCAAATGGTTGCCGACAGATAGCAAGAAAACCATTTAAAAATTGATCAGACCAAATTCCAGCAGCAGCAGTAAAGTGCATCGTGTGTAGGGTGGCGATTATGGCAGACCCTCTCCCATACATAATTGTAATTATACTTAACAAATGTAATCCTAACTCTTTTAATAAATTCACTAGGAATATTTTCTTTACTAAATTTTATGTAATTGTTGTCCATCATTGAATTTAATCAAATAAGAAAAAAATAAGCACATGAACCATAAAAATTAAAAGAGGAGACATTTGTAAATTAGTGAATACATATACATATATATAGTAATTGCATTACATATTTATATACGATAATAATAAATCGCCTCGTAACTATTTATAGTTTAACTATAAACATTGTAATTGTATTCTACCAAAAGATTAATACCATATTTAATCAAGTTTTTAATTTCATACAACATACATGATTGTTAGGGAATCTGATTCTAATTGTAATATTGTTTTTACATTTGTCAAGCATAATTCGAACATCGATGCAATTCAGATTTAATAATTCCTGTGCAATTACTATCAGTTACATCATGAATATTAGATAAATCACTGAAAATTATATAGAATTATGATCAGGTTTTTGTTATATTGTACACATTGAATGATATAATATTACACCATTTAATGTTACAAAATAGTAACGGGTAGATAGTATTAAAATTACTATAATATTACTAATACCGAAGTAAAATATAAATAATATATGTTAATATAAAATATATCTGATATTTACATGTCTCAGAAATTTTATATGTATTTTATTAAATTAAAAAAATCATTATAATCGAGTTACTTACAAGTTTACCGATCATTTTGTTGGATAAAATTATAGTCACTACGTTCTGTGTCACCCTTAAAGACTGTACTACTTTATTTTTTTATTTTCGTCAATATTTATAGAACATCCTTGTCCTTGGAGCGTCTTGGACAACGACGGAAAAACAACACAAAGACTCATTGGGAATGAATGTAAATTATAGGTGCAGACAAACATACCTACTGGATACGAGTTCCACATTAGCAATTAGGTCGCCTTTGTCTCAATTCAAAATGTTCAACATTACAAATACGAGACCTGATACGAATATAGTTAGGCAGTTAAATTTTAACGGCAGGTACTTTAACGCCTATTGATAATTGTGCTTTGAAAATACCTTGTCTTCTTGCGTCCGGATTCTTTAATATGGCAAATAAAAAATATATATGTTGTATAAATGGATATCATGTTTACTTGAACAAAACGGTGTTATTCTTCTATTTATATTAAGTTAGTCTTTCGTTGTACTAGGCTATTAGTCGTGTCGTGGATATCGGCCTACATATATGCATTCCACACACTTTGAGTTCGACGATGTTGTAAGCGACTCCTAAGAGACAAGCCTGTAATGATAATGGCTACCAAAAAGGCTGGATAACCATCTCGGAAGATACCATGACATAACGTCTTTTCAATATCTGTAGTACAAGAATCATCAAGCAGCCTGCCAAGCGTACCAATTGTAGAAAATCTTTTTACGGGAAATACTTATATCCCGGAATGTTCTTTTATTAATGAACTATTACGAAGGTACCACAAACACCCAGACCCGAAAAAATATAGAAATAGTGTTTTCTACATTGACCCGACCGGGAATCGAACCCGGGATCTCAGAGCTGGCGACACCTTGAAAAACGATGTGTACGTAACTCGTCCACGGAGGTTGTCTATTGTCTTTTATAACTAATTAAGTTACTAAAAACCCTGATAGTTTAATATTGAATTAGCCTTAGAATAATTCTATTCTTAAAATAGTTTGTTTTCTCTGCTTACAGTCTTTTTTCGGGATTTGATGTCTATGTAATACTCAGTATACGAGTACAAGTCCTACTTACTAAGTTAAGCTTACTACTAATGAAATGACAACAATTTTTAACTCAATGTGTACACGTGACGGCAACTCTTTTGGCTCTATTGTAATTTTGTAATTTACAAAATCAATAGTACCTATTTAAATATTTTGGAAATCCTAACAATGTCATTACATTTTTAACGCTACTTGTTTACTAAGGAAAATTTCGACAAAAGACACTAGCGTATTAAATCTGTGAAAGGTGATACATCTTGTTATGAATCGCTTAAAGGTCGATAATATTTTTTATGTTATTTGTTTCTCGTACCAAACACGCAATAACATTTTGTTCTAGGACGAATACTTCTATACATATAAATAAAATTGGAGTTTCTGTTTGTAATGTTGAAATAACTGTTTTTTTACTACATGTATATGAATATACGAGTATATACGGTACATACACCAAAATAAGATTTTTTCCAGTTCTTGCCTGACTGTTTTTCTGTCTGTTTGTTCCGGCTAATCTCTGAAATGCCTGAACCGATTTTAACGGGACTTTCACTGACAGACAGGTGATGTTAAAAAGAGTTCCGCATTAAGTGTTAAACCGCTAGCAAAGCCGCGGATGGTAGCTAGTTTTCAATAAAATATCAGTTTGTCATATCCGAATATCATTTTAAAATACATTTCGATTCAATTCCAATTGAAAGCATTCTTATAAGCTTTAACATTTTACTAGGTATGAACATGAAGACAAAATTCCTTTGAAATTTACTAAATATGTTTTTTTATAAAGCATAAATTAGAAAAATAAAATACTCGTATACGAAATACAGTATTTTTTACACATGTATATACAAAATATTGTGCTAATTATAAATCCCAAATGATTCATATGAGTAGAAACGATATCACCAAGCTTCCGAGATCATCGAGCCTTTTAAATACTCGGTTTGATTGTCATATAGATCAATAGAGTACAACATCCCACAACAAAGATCAAGGCAAATCTTTCTGTATAAAAAGCCTTGTTCCTCTGCTGGAGTAGTTCAAAAATAATCTATCGCATCAAGCATGTTCGCTAAAATTGTTAGTATTGCTTTAATTATTTATTTAAAGAAAATCATTACGTTCTTACTTGACTGCGTAATAGATTCCTATATATTAATATGATAATGCAATAGTATACTTTAATAGACTCTTTTCTCTTAGGCCTTATCAGGATGACACCGAACGGTGGACGAATTGCATATTAAAAGATATTTCTTACCTTATTATCTTTAAATATTTATTATCTTGAAATATGCAAATAATAATTAAGAAGAGGGGCAGCGTCTAATCAAGTGCTACCTGCAACTAGCTTTCTCCAATCTGCTTGCCAAAAGTGACGATTATAACAATACGTCCTTCAAAACGGGAAAGACGGAATTTTACTAGCCACATGCGTGTGAATTGTAAAGATTAATGTTTTATATTTAAACATTTAATTTAAAAAATATGGCCTTTCCTTTGCAGCTATTTATTTATTTAATAATATAAAATTCTACTGTAGAACATAGGCCTCTTCCTGAGGATGGTTTATCATAAAACCACCACGCTTACCAAACCACTTGGCGATCGCGGCCTGCGTATCGCCATCACTTTGTACACTTGTTTAACTGAAGTATTGTTAACATTAACTTTAATATGTTATCATTAATAATAATCTGGTTATTTTTTTCCAGTTTGGACTTCTTGCCATCTTGGTCGTAGCTATGGCTGCACCAAAACCAGCTCCAGCACCGCAAATTTTGTCATACACTGCTGGCCTTGATTATGTATATCCAGGATCTGCTTCTGCTATCATATCTCCATATTCGGTGCCGTACGCCAATCACTATTCAGCTCTACCGGCTCATTCATTTTATCTGCGCTGAGACCGTAATGATATCGACGCCTAACTGCATCCTTAAACTGTTTTAATGTAATAAATAGTTACGGACCTGTGTTTACTACTAACTACATCATGTTGTATCATTAAAAATTTCATTTAAACAGTTTGTTTTTCATATACATATATTATAAAGCTAGCTATCAAAATAAGGTAGGGGCGCCGATTTACCTTTCTTCCTTCCGCAGTTAAGACTGACAAAATCTCCATTTAAGACAAGCAGAGGAATAAACACAATTTTCAAAATGCTGCGACTTAAACTTAAATTTCCATACAACAACAAAATTTAAACCTATTACTTGATATTGGGATATCTTAAATATACCTCCTTAATGTACACATAAATTAATTGAAAGACTTAGATGACCCGATAGCCGAGTAATGTCGCTAGCTTGAACATTTGGGCTGCGATATATGTAAGCTCACCACCTGTCACGTAATCCTAAATAAGCTTTGGTGGAAATTTGGTCAAACGGATTAATCTCCTTGTATAGCCTAGCCCAGTAAAGTAAATTGCCCGAAGATATATATCAAAACAAGCAGTTAATAATCAAACGTATTAAAACTTTTATTTAGCCCTTCATTTCATATAAAACATCAAATAAAATCAAGTGTTCATAAAAATCGTCAAGAATTGTAAAAGTTTTCAAGTAGACTGTACTAAATTAAAATTAAACTTAATCAGTAATTTTTGTATTGGATATTTCTAGCACTGCTCGCTACTATTAATAACTTCCCTTCTGTATTAGATAACATCATTGTGAACGTTATAAGAGCCTGCGTCTGTCTGTCAGTACGTTACAAATATAGCCCATGTTCCATTAGTCGTCACTTACGACATACGCAGGGACAAAAAGCATCTATATTGTTCTGGAAATAGAATGAAACAACAAAACTATATGCGTAAATTGTATATGCAACATGCACTTATAGAATGGCGCTATTAAGTTTTGTAAGCCAAATATTGTCAACAATAACAAAATGTACATATCGTTAGTTTTAACATGTTCATGTTCGGAATGATAATTAGCTCGTGTTCTTAATACAATCGTACTTGCACACATACCACCGGTCTATATTAGTCCACTACTGGATATGATCCTCTCTTGTGGGACAGTTTGTCATAATCACCAGACAGCCAGACACATTAATCACTACATGCCGAAATTCTAAATTTTTGGACTATTCGATTTAAGTTTCGGTGAAAAATGGGACTGAAGGACATTCTAGTCTAGACCTCTGCCTATCCTAGTATGGGAAATTGGGTTAAAAATGCGTGGAGATTTTTGACACTGCAATCTCGCAATAGCAACAGAGGTTTCGGTAACTATTAATATTGTTAAAGTTTTTCTTTGATTTTTTTTTCTTGATCAAATAGACACGATAGCATAATGGTTGTGTGATCGGAATTCGAGTCAAGAGACCCGAGTTCGAACCCAAGAGGTCGGCTCGTACCAATGAATTTTTAAAAACTTATGTACGATTTATATCGTTGACTTGGACATAAAGACGGCGACAGGCTCACCGTGTGTCACGTTGTCTCAAAAAAATGTCTCCAGTGAAAGATGGATCGAAAGGACTTATATGTCGGGACTTCACTTTGCCACAGTATTGGGAATGGCGTAAAAATATTTTTTTTTATTTTTCTCTATCGCCACGGCAAGAAAAAGTAGTAATACATTCAATCTAGGAATATAATTTCTAAAATTCATATAGTAATTTGCAATGGGATTCACATTTGATTTGATTTGATATTTGGTACAACTTGGCATTGGTGAACCTGTTGCCATCTAAGTAACAGAACAAACGTTAGCTCTGTTACGAAAAATTCATAAGTTCGAGCCTTCCTCTTAGAGATGGAAAACTAGTGTCCAGTTGCTGTCTCAACGGGCTTTCCAAGAACACATTGTTTTGAAAAGCTGACTTGAATTAAAAATCAATTCGATGGGACAATCACCCAACGGCTCAGCCAACGTAGATCTTTCAATATACAAGATAATATAAGTTTTTTCAATATTCCAATATTTTGGTCGTTGCATAATTTAATTTTATTTTTATTTTTCGTATTCTTTTATTTAAAGTTATTACTTAACAAAATGCAGTTAATTTTCTGCCAAGATTACTCAAAATGTGTAATTGAAAGCAAAAAGTTTCGGTTGAGCCAAATTGTCACTTCTTCATGTCAAGTTACTTGCGAGTCTCATAGTTCTGCTTTCGCTGCATGTTTGTAGGATCACGATTTTAAAATGTACATTAATATTTCAATGTAAAACTTATTGTTTTGTTGTACTTAATTATATGTTTTACACAAAAATTTTAATTTTAATGTACAACGTGTTACATATCTTGAAGCCCATTATGAAATTAAAAATATATCTTCACATAATTTCCAATGCTGGGGTAGGCAAAGGTCTAGACAACTTCCTTTCGTCCCACTTTACATTGAAGTCTGTTTTGGACAATGAGGTAAGCCTTTCGCCTTCTTAATGTCCCAGCTAACGGTAGAACATATTTATTCATACATATTTTACATGGGCAAATATTTATAAATACATAAAAAGTCTACGACTCGACTACAGCAAACATTTATATACATCACACAAATATTTACCCCTAGCGAGATTCAAAACCGCAACCCTTAGCTGCGAAGACAGTTTCACTAACACCTCGGCTATTGAGTCATGAAGTAGAACGAAATATTTTCCTCCAAATAATTAAAATATCATAAAGGCTGCTATAACTTTTACACTTCAAGACGTAGGTCATAGTCGTTCGGGAAGATTAGCCACAATCGCCAACGCTTGGTAAGCAGGTTCTATGAACTTAATATCAAGCTAAAAGTCAATCACCTCATGCTTCAAGTTATAATATTACCATGAAAAACCGCAACAACTTACTCAAACATGAACTATGTCCAGGATCTGTTTGCCATGTTTAATAAAATGTTTACGCTTGTCCTAAATAGTGTACAACGTACCTATTAAAAAACCCACTTAAAATGCTACCAAAAAGGCTCTGGAAGGATATTCTAACTATCAAGTAATGATATTACGTAACTATAAAGTAGATTCTATGACGCGTATGTGTTTAAATTTTTTGAGTGTAGTACGGTTTACCTGTCATGTTTACGAACACATACGACAGTTTGCGACATGAAACATATGCACTGATAGACATTTTAATTGTCATTTAAGGTAAATTTGTTTTATTTTTTTAACTGTTTAGATTATAAAGTGTTAGGTTAATTAATATTTACACAGCTTTAAGGTATTACTACAAATTCATAGTTAATTATTCAATCCAAATGTAACAAAGGCCATTTATTAAATACGTCCATTGGTAAAAGTGTATTTTAAGTTAAGCTTAAAAAGAGTTATTGTTTTGACTAATTTTTCAGTGTTCATAGCTAGTGCGTGATTAATGTTTACAAAGTTTTAAGGGATAATTATAAAACCATTGTTTTGAATATTTAATTTAAATATTTATTTATCTTCACGCACAATCCCTGACGGGGTAGCCAGAGAGAACAGATCGCCAAGTGTCACGATCCCTACATACTTCTTTCGCTTCTTTCAGATTCATCATCTTCTTCATACATGCACGTCTAGGTATCCGAGTACTCTTGACCCTCCTCTCTTCGAGCAATTTGCTCACATGGTCTTCGAAAGTTAATCTCGGTCTACCTCGACACCTTTTAATATTAACTTTCGCGCTATATATTTTCTTCACCATTCGGTCTTCACTCATTCGCTCAACGTGCCCAAACCATCGATAAATATACTGAGGCTTTTTATAATAACAGTATTTGTAATAAGATTTTTTTTTAATAATAGTTGAGATACTGTTATTAAAAAAGAAATCTTATATTGGTTTTGAAAGGGACATTGTTTTGATAAACATTCAGTGTTCAGTTCAGTCAGAAACGAAGGAAAAAGAAATTGGAAAAGGGGAAGAAGATAGTGATAAGAAGAGGATGCGATATGCAGATGCCGAAAATGCCGTTTACCACATAACAGTTTGAGTATTTAAAAGCTTCTACTATACTTGACGGTTTGCCTTTTTTTTATAGAACAGCGAGGCAAACGAGCAGATGGCACACGTGATGGTAAGTGATTACCGCCGCCCATGAACATCTGTAATACCGAAGGAATAGCGGATGCGTTGCCGGCCTTTGAGAAAGGTACAGGCTCTTTTCTTGAAGGTCTCTAAGTCGTATCGGTCCGGAAAAACCGATGACTGCTGCTCATTCCACAAAGTGCAAGTGCGAAGTTGCCTCATGATTACATAAAATCTTTACTAAAATACTGAAAAAAATCGAGCTAACACCCGTATTCCGAATACTCGGGTCTTTCATAAGTCTACACCGTATAATTCTTTTAACCCAACTGACAAAGAGACAGATGATGAGCTTGTCGCCATCTTAGTGTTCAAATGAATGAAATTTATCGTAAAATAATCACATTTTTCATTGCAAATTGAACCCGCGTGTTCTAATTTGAATTCGAATCAATAAACCACTGGTCTATCGTGTTATTCACATCCTGGGCTGGTATTTTTTAATAATAATAATAATATCTTCACGCAATTCCCAATACAGGGGTAGACAGAGGTCTAGTTCAGATAATTAAGTCCCTTCGACTCACCTTCCACCGAAGATAATTTGGTGAGCCCGTCGCCGTCTTTATGTCCATATCGATATAATTCGTACATAAGTTTTTTAAAAACCCATTGGAACATGCCTGCCACCTGGGGATCGAACTCGGGTCTCTCGACTCGAAATTTCGACCACCCAACAACTCGGCTATCGTGACTTTTATCGTGATTTTTTTTTACTTTAAAACTTTTTTTTTATTTATAAAATATATTTCTTATTTCGATAAAATAATTAAAGAAAACTAGACGAAGCCGTAACATAATTAAGACTTCGTCGACTCCGTACTGTGACGTCCTTAACCGAGCGCACGTTATTTTTAGAACGTGATTTGAAATAGTTATGAAGGAGCTTTCATGTCTGCTTTTTTATAGTCTTTTTTATTTATTTAGATCATACCTCTCTCTATCATACCTATTTAAATTTATTCAATCACATATAATAAGATATTGACTGAATAGCGCTAAAATTAATTCCCATTTTTCTTTATCTCTAAAAAAAATACCGTATACTGAAAGATTTGCATATTTGTTTCCAGACAAGACGCAATTAGTATTCATCGCCCTCTACGACATTATAAATGGCAAGTATACGTCATACAAATAAAATGGTTAGGCTAAGCTTTTGCTTCAGGTAGCAAACGAGTAACTTCTTTAGTTTATCATCGTCTTTCGTTTTTCCCTATGTATTAAAACCCTTTGCTACTTAATCTTTTTTATCTTCACGCATTTCCCAATACAGCGCTACCAGAGGTCTACACAATTTCGACTTTTCGATCAACATTTCACCGGAGTTTACTCTGGGACAACGTGACACGTGGTAAGCTAGACGCCGTCTTTATGTTCAAGCCAACGGTATAAATTGTATATAAGTTTTGTAAAACTCTTTGTTACGAATCTCCCTCTTGGGTATCGAAATCAGGTGGGTCTCTGGAGTCGAATTTCGATCACCCAACCACTCGGCTATCGTGACTCTTAATAATAACTCTGAATAATAATTCCATATATTAAAATAATATAAAAAAGATAATGAGTTAATCACACATTTGGAGTTTTGTCATTTGAAATTACTAATTTTATTCTTAATTTCTTACAACAATTTAATGTGCCTAGTTGGCTGATTTAATAAAAAAGGCAATAAAAAGTTTCACATAATAAATTTCACATCGACAATGGACAATGATGACATAGTTAATGAAAATAGTCGAATGACGGACTCGCTCTTGCGACGATAGTGCACATAACTACCCTACTAAATGACGTGATGGATTTAATTCCTTTGTTCTGATTTACTTAAAAATACTGGACTCGATACAGCATTCAAAATACATTCAAACATCAACTCAAAAATCAAAGATCAACCCCTATTTTTTATATGGCAAAACAAAGTTTGCGGGGTCAGCTAGTCTAATATGTAAAATTCTCTTGTCGCAATGTTTGTTGCCAAACTCCTCCGTAATAGTTCGACCGATTTTCATGAAATTTAGTGTGCATATCGGTTAGGTCTGCCAATCGGTCAACACCTATTTTTATACCCTTACATATTAAGGGTGGTCTACCCCTTTTTTTTTTTGACATAATTTTGTATTTATATTTTTTAAGATAAAGCATTCAAAAATACATACAACCCAAAAATATTACCCTTCTATGATCAACCCCTATTTTTTATATGTCAAAACAACGTTTACGGGGTCAACTAGAATACATATAATTTTAATATATAATATAAAGATTATATAAAGATTAGATATAAAGATTGTTATTTTTATATAAAAATACTAAAAAATTATAATTACTAATACTCATGTTGTGCAATGTTCAGTTTATTTAGCAGCCGAAACGTACAAAGCAATGCAGTGTGTCATGGTCTTGATTGCAGTTCTAACCGGCGATGTTAAAGTAAAATATCAAATTCCAATACCTCAAAAGACAGTGAAACAGTAATAAGTTTTGCTTGACTTGGAAAGCTCTCCTTTTTTGTCTCAATACTATTTAAAAGCCCTAGTATAACAAGCATAAGCTCAGCTTATGCAAATTATTTGCTTTTATGAACAAACATTTTTATATTGCATACGTTATGTATGATTACTGCGAAAGCACGTTTCGAGTGGACAGGCGACATTTAGTAAATAATTGCATAAATAGCCAGATGAAAATCTGGCTATTTATAGAACTATTTAAGAGTTTTAATTAAAATGTTTTCATATTTTTTTAAATGGTATGCAGTCATATTTTTTTCAAAGCTTTTAATTGCTTATTAAATTATTTAGTCCCTTCCAATAAGCAAGGTAAGGTCTTCCTAAGTAGTAGAAACTCAACTATTCCAAAGTTAGATTACAGCCTGCAACGCCAAGTTTATCAATCAGCACTTTAGACTCGGTAATAAGATTATTAAATTACTAAAAGGTTGTTCATATTCTTTATTAAAAAAATTATTAGGAAATATTAGGAAATATCCTTACATTCTTACTTTATTCTATAAAATAAATTACTACCTTTCGGAAATAAGATACTCTGTTGACAAAGAAACAGGCAAAGCTTTTATGATGTTGTGATAAATGTTTACCCAAATACTTCAGCAACTTAGCTATTGTATATTGTAGCTTATAAACCTCTAATACAAAGCCCGCTTCTTGCTTTTTATTTTAACGCTTTTTATCTAAGGAATTTTCTGCAAGGAAAATCACTACCATGATTGTATCAATTGTACTTTATTTATAGGTTCAAACTGTGATTTGTGCTCTAATTAACGTTATTTACGTGTATAACAAATATACATGTCTTCAGTCCTAACCAAAGTTAACATTAGGTATGATATAAATCTATACGTATATATATAAAAATACCCATGACTAGTGAATAATTTATAATATTCGTCTAACCAATATTTACCCCTTACAAACTAGAGAAACCGCAACTCATAGCTTGAAAGGCAGAATCCGGTTAATCAAACTTTGCAATAAATCATTATCATCACTAACTAAACCAAACAAAGAAACAAACAACAACAACAAAATTCCACACTAGACAAGTGAGGAGAGACAAAAACTCGCATCACAAGCGACACGTACAAAGGTACGCATCACGCATTGTTGGAATGTTGTTCCGCGTAGACAAACGGCCTTTTATTCGTCGATTTGTACGTACGGTTCTATGTATCTATTATTTTCATATAACCCTTAATTGTTATTGTTATACGTACATGAACGTAAATAAACCTCATAAATCATTCTAAGTTAAATAAAACCAAACAAACATCTTACATGAATGCACTCAACTTTCGTATTTCAAACCATTCAACGTCACAGTTCAATTCGCTTCTCGTTTTTGAACTTGTTTATTACGTAGGTTGTTTAAGAATAACGTGATTGATTTCGCAGTCACAGGGTTGGAATCACGTGCCCCGACGTCTTTCGACGATTGGCAGGTTAATAAATGCCGCGTGACTTCGCACCTTCACGCGATCCCGAATAATTATTTGGCAATAAAACTGACGAAGGTATGGTTGCACGAGAGCTCAATTAAGATTGTAAATTTCAGAACGTTGTTCACATAAACTTACATAGTCTATAATAACAAAAATTAGATATTTTGTTTATATTGCGTTTCTTTTTAGTATTTACAGTTTTGTCTTTGTCTTTGTTGTCTTTTAAAATAAAATAAAATTGCCACACTATTCCATAATAGCAATTATTTTACTCTTATTATTTGCCAGAATTAAATTGTAAGGCGTACTGATATCACGCTAATAATGGTATTTTAGAAACAAACACATCTTCTGACACGCTATATATTATTTTATAATTAGCTTTTTAAAATTACAAACCAAGCAGCATTTTTAATTAAAGCTGATGGTTAGACTTTTTTCTTCCTGTGAGTATTATAAATGGTCTCAAAAAATATTAAAATGATAATGGCTACAATGATGATGGCGGAAAACCCTGTTTTCAATAACACCAAAGTGATAATCGGCATTATTTAAGGTGTGAAACTCTTGAACTGCCATCTGTAATCCGCTTGCCAAGCTTCGCCATGATATCTAGAGAGGCTCTTTATAGCCTACAGCACTCAGGAATATAGTAGCCCCGGAAGAACAAAAATAAAAACTCGCTTGTATATATAGTAAATCCACCTATTGAGAAATACCTTAAACCTTGAATGGATTAATTGCCTTTAACTACAAAAAGAAATTAAAAAGTGATACACAATTTTTCATATCCCAATTAATACAATAACTAGTCCCGACGCACCGACAGTAACAGTAACATTCTCAGTCGAAAAGTCTAAATTGGTCCTACACGGAAGTATTTAATGTATACACAAATAAGAATTAAAGTACAAATAAGTAAGTCAATACCTCACAATTATATAATTGCTTGCAGCCAATTAAGCATATTAGGACTTCTTTTGGATAGTTTGCTTAGTATTAGCCTTTTCTCCACAATGATAGTAATGTATATATTGTAACATTTTCTTACATATATAAGAAAATGTTACAATATTTCGATTTATAATATATTATAAATCGAAATACTGCGCTATTAAATTTGATTTACATTTCCAGTCCTATCATCACAAACTATCAACAGCAAGCTGTACCAAATCGGTTCACGATAGCCGAGTGGTTGGGTGATTGGCATTCGAGTCAAGATACCCGAATTCGATCCCCAGGTCGTGTATTATTAATGTATTATATTGTATTATAATGTAATGTAAATAATAATGTACAGACACAAAATTATAAATATAAAACCTCGGAATACTTTTAAATTATCAAAACTGGTAGCAATTTAATAAAAACAACAATTATTATTAATCAAAAAGAAAGTAGAATGCGTGGCCGCTAGTAATGACAAGTTACGTAGTATATTTTACATTTTCGTACAAATGTAGTATGCTATAAATACAATAGTCATAATAATAATTATTCTGTTCGTTGCCCGTACGTCAGAGTATTGTCATAATAACACATGATGCAACAATTAAAATCCTTGAAGCTCAAGCTCAATCTGCTTTAGATATCATAGGATTTTAAACTTTCGAGCAAGGGGCGGATACAAGCATCGGAACAACTAAGAACGTGCAAACTCACAGTTGCAAGCTGAAAATGTTTCCGCGCATGCGTCATTTTGTCAATATAAGGAATCCACCGGACCAACCGCCCACAGTTTACGACTCGACATCGTAAAACACTCTGCTCTCAAATCTAACTATCTTGAGAAACACGAAAAAGTTTTAGAACTCAATATTCATTGTTTTAACTTCATAAACTCTCATTCGAAGGAGTTCTTCGAATACGTAAAGTGGTGCAATTAACGAACTTATGAAAAACAAAGTGGGAGTTGATTTTGCAGCCATCGGTAAGTTCATCGGCGATCTGCCGGTGAACGAAGTGCCCCAGCAACCTAAGACGCAAGAAACGAGGCGAGAGTCAGTGGCGCCGAAAATTGTGGTTTGTCCACCTATTGAAGAAATGCCAGAACCTGTAGCAGCTCCTCGTGGCACACGCCTACTGAAAGCACTCAGCAGGCGCCTTTCGCGACGTGCAAATGATGAAGATTCCCTTGGTAGTTCAAGCAGCAACGACAGTATGTCCTGTGAAACCGGTAGGGCCGACGACCGCTCCTCGTGCTCTGCAAGTGATTCTGGAAGTGACGGCTCCGATCATCGTCGTCGCCACCGCTCAACGGTCTCTCTACGTCGCGTATTTCAAAGCCTGAATTTGACTTCTCGCTCCCAGTCATGCTCACCGACTGAACGACAACGCCAGCCTAAGAAACAACAACAACCGAAACGTATATTGCGACCACCCATAACCTATACCTATGTTCGCGGTCTCTCCGGTCTTCCAACACAACGCGTACCCAGGCACACTGTTTGTTGCGCCACCATGGGACTAAATCGTTAAAATGTTACCATCAAATCTGAATAGCACGAATACGGGCAGAGATCAAGACTGGTTAAGAATTACGAGTTAGTATAAAAATGCTAGAGAAATGAGTTCTTATCATATCATATAAACAGGAATCCAGGACCGATATAACGTTGTTATCACCGAGGACCAAGATTGAGGCGATGCCGGAGCGAGTTATTTCGCTTTCGGACAATCACCTGTTACCGCTTTTATTGCTCACATGCTAAGCTGAGACAAGATTAATTAAGTGAAAAAACAAGACTGTAAACTACTTGCAGAAAGCGGAAGAATATCTCTTAACAGTATTATGAAGAGGCATTTGAATTTTATTAAAATATTATTATTATCTTGTACACACCCTAGATAACTCCTATTATTATTAATTTGCAATAACTTTTATAAATATCCACTTTTATTAATCTACATTATTTAAAACCATTTTATTTTAAATAATTTACTAACCAAGGGTGTAAATTGGATGTGTAAAATTTCCTGTAACTCAAGCATAGTGCCTTTCCATTTTAAATAGGTAGCTATAACTATTGTATAAACTACATAATAATAATTGTATACTGAATCAAAAATTGTAACACTGTATTTTGATTAAAATATAGTTTAACTCAATCTACCACCAGTGTTACCATTATATTAAAAACTTATTCAGCTCTTAACTATGTTTAATATTGTTATGTTTATTGTAAGTATATAAAAGTAAAGACGTATGAGTCCTTGAATTATTGTTCATTAATTTTAAGCAGTTGATATTATATAGGTAGATAGAATAAATATTAAAAATATTAAGGATAAGTCATTTTTATTGTATAGATTTTGGTATTAAATAAAATGAAACAATAATAATATTCAAATTTTTTATTCATATCCACATTCCATTGTCAAAATTATCAATACTTGAGATTTACAATCTTAAGGAGTACACAAAGCTCTTTTTAAATTAGATATCATGAGCTTAAACTTAAAAGAGGATTGAATTTTCCAAGCGTGGCGAATCCCCGTACGGGAAAGGCTTACATCATGCAGTAGACTTTTTTAGGCTTTTATGATGATGATGACGCCAATATCCCTCAGCTAGTTGCCAAAGAATGAAGAAGAAGTAAGAATATCTTTTGCTTTAATACTCAGCAGAAGTTCACATGTTTTACATCACTTTTCCTTTTTACATGATACTAATAACTTCTTAAAATTCTGAAAGATTATGCACATTACCAATTCGAAGTATACAAGCAAACACTTGAAGAGAATTTAGTGCATCTTTACTAAAACAGTCACCGACGATGCAATTCCTTCGATTGCTTAGAAACATAACAATGCCTACCAGGTAAGGGAAACTTTGATTCAGTAATATGAAAAAGCAATCCTTTTATACACACCACTTTCATGTACATAATTAGAATAGTTAAAGATAGTTATCCGTTATTGAAAATAGTTATATTTAATATTCTATTAATATTTAATTTTTAATATATTTTATTAAATTAAGGGGTAGGTCAAAGGGACTTCATTCACTAGACCTCTGTCTACCACAGTATTGGGAATACGCGCGAAGATATTTTTTGAAACCTTCGGCCGCAGCGAACGTGATTTAGCTGAACTAATTACTAATAAGAAGATAAAAATATTTTTTCAAACAGATTGTGTATCCGCCGCCCACAAACTGTTTCAATCGATACAGTCTCAAATCAAATGGCTCTTCTTACCTTTTCACGCCTACAATATCACGTGATTTAATTAAATAATAATCAAATAGAAAATAAAAGAATAATGGATTTTTTTCTACAAATCGTTTTAAATATAGCTTATACTAATATTACATAGGCAAAATTCTACTAAGAAAATCCATATAAGAAACAAAGAAAACAAGAAGAACTTATTAAACAATGAAGCTATAACCTTCACTATACAACACGATTCATTTTAAAAGTTAATTATTGCGCTATATAATTGTATATAATGAGCCTATTTTCCTGTCCCCAATTTTTATAATATTTTATCAAAGTTTTAAAAAAAGGATAGAAGCACTTTCACTGAATATTACTTTCAATTGGCACAAGTTTTCGTAATACGAAAATAATGATTTAGTAGATATAAAATAAAATATGACATAATTTATTTCACTTAAAAAAGTCACGATACCCGAGTTGATGGGTGGTCGGAATTTCGAGTAGAGAGACCCGAGTTCGATCCCCAGGTAGCAGTACCAATGGGTTTTTCAAAAAACTTATGTACGAATTTCATCGTTGGCTTGGACATAAAGACGTCGACGGGCTCACCACCTGTCACGTGGTCAGAAAATATCTTCGGTGGAAGGTGGGTCAAAGGGACTTAATTGTCTAGACTTGACCTCTGTCTACCCCTGTATTGGGAATTGCGTGAAGATATTTTATTTTTTTTATTTTTATATATTTCACTTAGTATCTTTTTGTTAAGAGATGTTTTTGTTACTTACCACCGGCCAAATACCAATACAAACTTATACTTTTTGGACCTGGATGAAGCATCTCATTGTATAAGTGTTAGTGTTAAATACTATCATTTAAAATAAATAAATAAAGTTAACGAATATCTTCACGCAATTCCCAATACAGTGGTAGATAGAAGTCTAGTCTAGACAATTAAGTCCCTTCGACCCACATTCCACCGAATATATTTTGGGAACAACGTGACAGGTGGTGAGCCCGTCGCCGTCTTTATGTCCAACCAAACCAACGATATAATTCGTAGGTAAGTTTTCGAAAAACCCATTGGTACGAGCCTGCCACCTGGGGATCGAACTCGTGTCTCTCGTCTCGAAATTCCGATCACCCAACCCCACGGCAAACGTGACTATCATTTTTGGTATTAGCTACATTTAATATTTTCTATTTATTTAATTACGCTTTACTTATTATTACTTTATGTGGCTCAGAAATATTATGCTTAAACTGAATTTAGATTTTCAAGCTCTGCTAAAAATAGCATCGAAATCCGCATTGTCACCGCAGAGGCAAATTGCAAGCAACCTACATGTATAAGACAGTAGAACTAGGTAAGCGCTCTTGTTTCGAGATAGGTCTATTTTAAAACGACAGCATGATAGAGAGGAATGAGGTGAACGAACCCGTTGCATCTATTGATCCGTAAACTGTAACCGGAAACGTATCTTATGCAAAAGATTTTATTTTTAATCTATTTTTCGGTACGGCTATCACATATTTTTTAATTCGGTTTAAATAAACAGTTTAGTATTTAGCACTATAATAGTAGCCGTTCTTTGAATATTTAGCGTTATCAATATAATATGATGCTAGTTATTGAATGAGATAAATTAGATTACGTCATATAAATGTAAAATATGTTAATAACGTCAGTTTTTCATGGTTTTATTGTTTAGATATTTAATTAAGAATTTTAAAAATATTAATTGATCTTGTTTTTTATCAAGATACATTTCATGTATAATAATTTCCCACGCACTTATGATGTGTATATTTTACAAAAATTTTGACATACAGAAAATAGGTCTCCCGCAAAGTTTTCTTCCGCCGAGCCACCTGCATCCATGGATTCCCGCAATATTGTGCAGATTGTCACCCCATCTTGTCGAGTCTTGGTGGTTGTCCTTTACTGCGCTTAGAGCGCAAGGCCAAGCGTTTCAGCGTTCTGAGTTTCATGGCTATGTCTATAACCCTAGTTCTACTGCGGACATTATCGTTGTTCGCGCGGTTCGAGCCTGTTAGTGGACTATTGACATGAACCACCCCAGACACAAGCACTGCAGCTGAGTTGGAGTGGTAAACAGGAATATTAGTCAAGTTATTCGTCATTAGTAGCATTATTTTTTAAGAAAAAAATCTATGTATGTATGAATTTACACATTTAAAGAACAGAGATATTTTTTTTCTATAAAACATTGTGAATTTGAGGCTCCTAATAATAATCATGTGAAAACATGGAGTCCTCTACGGTAAGTTCATCGACCCGGACAAATTTGTACCGCCCGTTTCCATTGTTCTCTGATAATTGATAATGACCTTATTATACACATCTATTTTTACTACACGAAAAAGATAGCCGAGTGGTTGGGTGGTCGGAATTTCGAGTTCGATCCCCAGGTGGGAGGCTCGTACCAATGGGTTTTTCAAAAACATATGTACGAATTATATCGTTGGCTTGGACATAAAAACGGCGACGGGCTCACCGCCTCTCACGTTGTCCCGAAATTATCTTCGGTGGAAGGTGGGTCAAAAGTACTTAATTGTTTAGACTCTGTCTACCCCTGTATGGGGCGTGATGATATTTATTTATTTATTTTATTTATTTTTACTACAACTTAAAAATATGATTAAGCGTGTGTTGGATTGATTTCCTAATATTAAGTAAGATAAATTTGTGTTTATTTAAAAAAGTTAAGAAACATTAAGGAATATGCCTCCCCTTTTTTTTCTTGAAGGAGGCGCAAGAGGTGCCTAAGGGAAAGAAGCCTTTTAAATTTCATTGACTGCAAGTAAGCATCTAGAACATCTCCAGACTAAAATTAAACAGACCATTGATGGGAGCAGAGTCATGGGTGCAAGATCTTTACTGCGATCGCCAATCTGTTTGCCAATCGAGGGGATTATAGCAAACCTTCCGGTACGGAAAGGACTTGCGACCCGCAGTAGATTTTTAGCTTTTGAAGTATTGAAATATATAACAGTTTTAACAGCAATAACTATCTGATTTTAATCAATATGCATATAGGTAAAAGCATACTCTGTGAAAAAGGTATACCATATTTGGGAAATATCCTAGCAAAAAATAGCTATGACGTACGAGCGTTAATTTACTGTTTGCAATGGACACAGATCAGTTGACGAATATACCCCTATTCGAATTACTGTTTTGCGAACAGAATTTTCGTCTTTGTTGAAGTGGTGATAAATTATGTATGCCCATAATAATATGAAAGGCAAGCCTCATTAATCTTGTTCGCTAGGTAACAGAAGCAACATATTTATACGTGGTTGTCAATTCGATAAAGTATTTCATTGTTAAGCATTAGCTGCGCTTCATAGGTTTGTACGCTGTCAAAATAGTAACAATTCCCATTGGTTGTTAAGTGCATATCATACATAAGCTAATTATTGATATTTTCAACTTTTGATCTTTTCGTTTTTTGCAAATGAAAAATGTCTTCCATTTTACTTCAATGATAAGATGAACTAATAAGTCACGATAGCCGAATGGTTGGGTGGTCGGAATTTCGAACCGAGAGACCCGAGTTCCGATCCCCAGGGGTTTTCAAAAACATATGTACGAATTATATCGTTGGCTTGGACATAAAAACGGCGACGGGCTCACCGCCTCTCACGTTGTCCCGAAATTATCTTCGGTGGAAGGTGGGTCAAAAGTACTTAATTGTTTAGACTCTGTCTACCCCTGTATGGGGCGTGATGATAGTTATTTATTTATTTTATTTATTTTATTTATTTTTACTACAACTTAAAAATATGATTAAGCGTGTGTTGGATTGATTTCCTAATATTAAGTAAGATAAATTTGTGTTTATTTAAAAAAGTTAAGAAACATTAAGGAATATGCCTCCCCTTTTTTTTCTTGAAGGAGGCGCAAGAGGTGCCTAAGGGAAAGAAGCCTTTTAAATTTCATTGACTGCAAGTAAGCATCTAGAACATCTCCAGACTAAAATTAAACAGACCATTGATGGGAGCAGAGTCATGGGTGCAAGATCTTTACTGCGATCGCCAATCTGTTTGCCAATCGAGGGGATTATAGCAAACCTTCCGGTACGGAAAGGACTTGCGACCCGCAGTAGATTTTTAGCTTTTGAAGTATTGAAATATATAACAGTTTTAACAGCAATAACTATCTGATTTTAATCAATATGCATATAGGTAAAAGCATACTCTGTGAAAAAGGTATACCATATTTGGGAAATATCCTAGCAAAAAATAGCTATGACGTACGAGCGTTAATTTACTGTTTGCAATGGACACAGATCAGTTGACGAATATACCCCTATTCGAATTACTGTTTTGCGAACAGAATTTTCGTCTTTGTTGAAGTGGTGATAAATTATGTATGCCCATAATAATATGAAAGGCAAGCCTCATTAATCTTGTTCGCTAGGTAACAGAAGCAACATATTTATACGTGGTTGTCAATTCGATAAAGTATTTCATTGTTAAGCATTAGCTGCGCTTCATAGGTTTGTACGCTGTCAAAATAGTAACAATTCCCATTGGTTGTTAAGTGCATATCATACATAAGCTAATTATTGATATTTTCAACTTTTGATCTTTTCGTTTTTGCAAATGAAAAATGTCTTCCATTTTACTTCAATGATAAGATGAACTAATAAGTCACGATAGCCGAATGGTTGGGTGGTCGGAATTTCGAACCGAGAGACCCGAGTTCCGATCCCCAGGGGGTTTTTCAAAAAAACTCATGTACGATTTATATCGTTGGCTTGGACATAAGGACGGCGACGGGCTCACCACCTGTCACGTTGTCCCGAAAATATCTTCGGTGGAAGGTGGGTCGAAGGGACTTAATTGTCTAGACTAGACCTCTGTCTACCCCTGTATTGGGAATTGCGTGAAGATATTTTCTTTATTTTCTTTTATAAGACGAACAATTACAAAATAAATTTCATTTCTTTATACACACATTGGTTATATCCACCCTAGAAATAGGCAAAGTGGCCTATGAATACTCACATTGGGGCAAACGTCTTTCCCTTAATATTTTAGCAAGATTATTGTACTAGAACGTCCACCAGCTACTCCAATGCCTGTTGGCAAGCACACATGTTCACATATCCTTAAATTAACGTTTAAGGTTTCCACACGATAATTTCCTTCATCGTCAAGCTCACGGTCAAATAAGCACTTAAAATTACTTTTACAAAGTTTCAATAGTGGCGACAACAAACCTGGGTAATTAGTTTATAAAGCTACTTGACAATTAAGCTTTCACGGTCCTCAGTTGTTGAAAAATATTTGCAAGGGTCAAGTTTGTCTCCCATGAGTACTTCTTATATGGTACAGTAGTATTCATCAAATAACACCCAGTAATTAAAAGTTCTTATATAAAAACTTATTATGAAAGTTAAACTCTTTGAGAAAAGTTAAATTACACGGTTACAAAATTGTTTCCAAGGGAACAAGGCTCAGTATTGATAATATTATGAGAATTACTGTACACATATATTAGAATAAACTCTACAAGCGATAAGCTTTTATGTTATTTTCATTTAATAACTAATGGCGCTACTATCACTATCACTAATCATTATCCTCATTAGTAGAGTTGTACCGCTGACCGAAAAACTTAAACGAAATATTAAAATCTACTGTGTTAACTTTTCTTAGCAACTTGCAACGTTTTTGTTTTGTTTCATATACTAAATTATTTTGAATAACGTTTTCAAAACGGTCTTGGTAATTAATTCGGAAAGGAACGACTATAACATTTTATGAATTAAATCCTCTTGACCAATAAAAGTTACAGACGACATCCCAAGAAATAATCATAAAAAGCTAGTTTTCCTAAACTAGCTTTTTATGATTATTTCTTGCTCATTTTGTTACGCAGTATTAAGTAAAATTTGGTCATGTTTGTCTTTCAGAATAGATAAAAAACTATCTATTAATCAATATATAATCATTGAACTATGGAATAAAACAAGTTACACTTATTCATATGGTTTTTTATTACAATTGTTTTTATAAAACACTTTCATATCGTACTGTAAAATTCACTTCCGGAGACTTTTCCTGTGGACGCGATGTGCCGTATTCGCCACGTTTGGCAAGTGGTTTGGCTTTTTTGGTTCGCTCAATTGTGATGTAATATTTTGCAAGATCCCGCTATCCATCGGTAGCTAACAATCGCCTCTTACGATACCCACGAGAATAAACGTGTATATTCTTATGCCCTGAATAATAATTAATGTTTTTACGTTTATTTTAACAACACAATTAACAACAATGTCATTTTTTATTTAAAATGTCTGAAGAAATTAAGGTGAAATTAGAACAGTTACTATTATTATCTTGATAAAATTGGCTATTTCTGCCCTGTTTAAGTTACAAACACCATCAAATAATTGGTGAACACTTTATGTATTCCCAAATATTGACATTTATGCACTAATTTGTCTTAAAACTAGTTTAACTAATGGCATGTGTATCATAAATGTTAGTGATCAGTTATAATAACAAAGTTAACACGAAAGTGTAATATTTATTTTTAAATATGAATTCATAACACTCAGTTAAACGACCTTTTCAGTCATTTGGTCCTCGAATGGTTATTATGTTTCCGTAATTTCAAAAGCGGATGACCTCAACGGCTTATACTGAGCTGATGAAGGTTGACGCAGCTGAGTACCTCAGTACTTTCTGCAGCACACACACACACACACACACACACACACACACACACACACACACACACACACACACACACACACACACACACACACACACACACACACACACACACACACACACACACACACACACACACACACACACACACACACACACACACACACACACACACACACACACACACACACACACACACACACACACACACACACACACACACACACACACACACACACACACACACACACACACACACACACACACACACACACACACACACACACACACACACACACACACACACACACACACACACACACACACACACACACACACACACACACACACACACACACACACACACACACACACACACACACACACACACACACACACACACACACACACACACACACACACACACACACACACACACACACACACACACACACACACACACACACACACACACACACACACACACACACACACACACACACACACACACACACACACACACACACACACACACACACACACACACACACACACACACACACACACACACACACACACACACACACACACACACACACACACACACACACACACACACACACACACACACACACACACACACACACACACACACACACACACACACACACACACACACACACACACACACACACACACACACACACACACACACACACACACACACACACACACACACACACACACACACACACACACACACACACACACACACACACACACACACACACACACACACACACACACACACACACACACACACACACACACACACACACACACACACACACACACACACACACACACACACACACACACACACACACACACACACACACACACACACACACACACACACACACACACACACACACACACACACACACACACACACACACACACACACACACACACACACACACACACACACACACACACACACACACACACACACACACACACACACACACACACACACACACACACACACACACACACACACACACACACACACACACACACACACACACACACACACACACACACACACACACACACACACACACACACACACACACACACACACACACACACACACACACACACACACACACACACACACACACACACACACACACACACACACACACACACACACACACACACACACACACACACACACACACACACACACACACACACACACACACACACACACACACACACACACACACACACACACACACACACACACACACACACACACACACACACACACACACACACACACACACACACACACACACACACACACACACACACACACACACACACACACACACACACACACACACACACACACACACACACACACACACACACACACACACACACACACACACACACACACACACACACACACACACACACACACACACACACACACACACACACACACACACACACACACACACACACACACACACACACACACACACACACACACACACACACACACACACACACACACACACACACACACACACACACACACACACACACACACACACACACACACACACACACACACACACACACACACACACACACACACACACACACACACACACACACACACACACACACACACACACACACACACACACACACACACACACACACACACACACACACACACACACACACACACACACACACACACACACACACACACACACACACACTAATCATTATCCTCATTAGTAGAGTTGTACCGCTGACCGAAAACTTAAACGAAATATTAAAATCTACTGTGTTAACTTTTCTTAGCAACTTGCAACGTTTTTGTTTTGTTTCATATACTAAATTATTTTGAATAACGTTTTCAAAACGGTCTTGGTAATTAATTCGGAAAGGAACGACTATAACATTTTATAAATTAAATCCTCTTGACCAATAAAAGTTACAGACGACATCCCAAGAAATAATCATAAAAAGCTAGTTTTCCTAAACTAGCTTTTTATGATTATTTCTTGCTCATTTTGTTACGCAGTATTAAGTAAAATTTGGTCATGTTTGTCTTTCAGAATAGATAAAAACTATCTATTAATCAATATATAATCATTGAACTATGGAATAAAACAAGTTACACTTATTCATATGGTTTTTATTACAATTGTTTTATAAAACACTTTCATATCGTACTGTAAAATTCACTTCCGGAGACTTTTCCTGTGGACGCGATGTGCCGTATTCGCCACGTTTGGCAAGTGGTTTGGCTTTTTTGGTTCGCTCAATTTTGATGTAATATTTTGCAAGATCCCGCTATCCATCGGTAGCTAACAATCGCCTCTTACGATACCCACGAGAATAAACGTGTATATTCTTATGCCCTGAATAATAATTAATGTTTTTACGTTTATTTTAACAACACAATTAACAACAATGTCATTTTTTATTTAAAATGTCTGAAGAAATTAAGGTGAAATTAGAACAGTTACTATTATTATCTTGATAAAATTGGCTATTTCTGCCCTGTTTAAGTTACAAACACCATCAAATAATTGGTGAACACTTTATGTATTCCCAAATATTGACATTTATGCACTAATTTGTCTTAAAACTAGTTTAACTAATGGCATGTGTATCATAAATGTTAGTGATCAGTTATAATAACAAAGTTAGCACGAAAGTGTAATATTTATTTTTTTAAATATGAATTCATAACACTCAGTTAAACGACCTTTTTCAGTCATTTGGTCCTCGAATGGTTATTATGTTTCCGTAATTTCAAAAGCGGATGACCTCCAACGGCTTATACTGAGCTGATGAAGGTTGACGCAGCTGAGTACCTCAGTACTTTCAAAGCAGCACACACACACACACACAACGTCCCAATCAAACACAGTTGTTTCTCATCCTTGAGCGCAGAAGCTTTCATTGAAAACATAACTTACAACCCTCCAAAAGATTTACGTGTTCATTTCATTCGTATACGAAGCAACAGCTGCACTGCTTTTGATCAGGACTGTACAATGGCCTACGTCACGAGAATCCCATTTTGGGTCAGTAGGTCACGTAAGAGGAGTGCAACAGTATTGTGCGGGGTGGGTTGGGGTGTTTAATTTTTAAACCAACCTCAGTGACGTCACAGTATGGGCCTTGGACCCCTCGCAAATCGTACGGTATGAATGATGAATGAATAGATCGATCATGTACAAGTTATATAGATATTTATATAAATTTTTCAATAAAAAAAACATTGTGCAAGTAAAAACATGTTTACAATACCAAATACAGCGCAACCCTTGTATAACGCAATATAATTTTTTAAACGATTTCTTAGAAATCCCCTAGAACTAACCGCAAGAGTCAATACGAAGTTAACCTTAGTATTACAAATAAATGTTCTAATAGTTTATAAGAACTTTATAACGATTTTTCATTGCTAAACAGTATTTAAAATGCATAATTTACCGCTGCATAAAATGCTCTACCAGACCATCGAAAAGGAATCCAGTCGTGATGAATTTCGTCAGTGATAATTTATAATACTGGAAATAAAAGTTTCATAATAAAGTGCGAGAATCTTCTCGCACTTCAGTATCTATTCATTAAAACGTGTTCTACTTTTTAACAACTTAATTGATATAACGAATATTTGGTCTCCTTCAGATTTGCTATATCAAGGTTTCATCATACTGCAGTTCCCTTGTATATTAAAATATGCATCTTCTAATATTTATCCTACACATCGGTCTTCATGGACAGCTCTGACTTCATGATCAGTCACAGGTTCGATTCCCGGCGGGACAATGTTAAGATTCACTAGCCTGATTTATGATTTAGGTTGCTACTACGGAATATAACTTCGCAGGTTCGGTCTCTCCGCTCCACTCCAGACACAAGCATTGCAGCTTAGTTGGAGTAGTTACTAGGGATACCAATAATGTTCTTTTACACTCCTACAATTTCTTTTTTTTTAAATGAAGAAAATCACTTTACATTCTACTCACTATGGTCTGGGTGTTTTGTGGTACCATCGTTGTTTCCGATTCTTTTAGCTTTGGAATCAGAACAACGTATGAGTATGTGATGTTGTCCCTATCTATGCATATATGTATAACATTTAAGAAACGATATTTAACATAACTGATTTCATCTGATCAGTCATATTATGATATCAAACAATATTAAACGAAATTTAATATGATATATATCGTAAATAAGTTTTTGAAAAAACCCATTAATAAGGAGCCTGCCACTTGGTGATCGTACTTAGATCTCTAAACCCGAATTTCGATCCCCCAACCACTGCCGACTATCGTGACTCTGATACTAATAAGTAAATTACGTTATAATTCTATGTAGTAGAGCCAAGCGGCAGAAGTCGCATGAATGAATGACTTTCCTAAGGCTGTACTAAAACCTAAACCTTAAAAAAACACTTTTACGTTTTATCCAATAATGATGTTAGTTAAAAATAAAAAATTATTAGCTATGGAATATTTTTTACTAACGAAATACGCTTACGTTTAAACGCTTTTAATTTTTAAAATGTCTATTTCTGAACACGAGAAAAAATAAAATGCTTCAATCAATGCTTACTTGAAGAAAGCATTTATTTACCTTTTGTGAAAAACCGCGGAAAGCGAATAAAAGTTTCAGTTATATAAAGGTAGAATCACATTTTTAGGCACTCGACGAATCTGTTTACGTCAGAGGAAGCCTTTCACTTCTGTTAATCGATGTATAGTATCGGCTGCGTGATCGGTCACGAGTCGATGATGGCAGAGGTAGTCAATTAATTCGTTTTTAATTAACTTTATTATCCCTCCTTTATGTGACACTACCACTCTGTTTATACATGAAAAAAGATGACGGTTTTTCTAACTAGTGATTAAACGATAGATATGTTTAATCAGATAATTTTTTCGATAATTTTGGTGTGTATCGTTGTAACTTATACTTGATGCGTGGTCTCAGTGTAAGAAGCAAACGTTTAAATGTTACAAAATTTTCGAAAATATAATTCGCACGAATCTTCCTCTAAGGTCTCGAACTTGGGTTGCATGACTTGAGTCCTGTTCACCCAATAAATCGGATTTTATTTATTTCTTGTAATGTAAATAATACATAAATATCTTCACGCACATTTCCAATACCAGTGTAGACATTGATTATAGTTAAGTCCTTTCGTCTGACTTTCACCGAAGAATTTTTGAACACCTGATATTAAAAAATAAAAATTTATTATGGTGTTGTAACTTGTGTACATAGTACGTACGTTATGTAAACTTATGTATGAATTATATCGTTGGCTTGAACATAAAGGCGCCGACGGGCTCACCACCTGTCACGTTATCTCAAAAAAAACTTCGGTGGAAGGTGGGTCGAAAGAACTTAATTGTCTAGACTAGACTTCTGTCTACCCATGTATTGGGAATTGGGTGAAGATATTCATTTATTTATTTTATTTATTTATTATGGTGTTGTTACGTATGTATATATGTATTTATAGTATAGAGTAACCTTTGTGGTCGAACGTCGCAATGTCTAATTGCTTGATTATGTTATGAGAGTGTTTAGAGGCGAAACATTTGTCGTTTGTGGCGTATGTTATCTGGTATCGAGTGTAGTGCGATGGTAGTGCATTCAGCAGAGTTAGGTCTCTTCGGGCTAGGTAATATATGCCATTTACTTTTGCATACGAAATTATGCAGGAATAGAAGACGGCAGGAATACCGATCAGCAGTATGAATGATTATTTGCATTTTTAATTGAATTAAAAAAATCTCTCGACAGTTGCGGAGGCTACGAAAAAACTGTAGTGATAATAATAACAATTTATTGCTATTTCATCCACCTATAAATGTTCATTGAAAAACAAAAACATTATTTTTAGGTATACAGTAACGAGATGTACGTAAGTCTTTACGCTTATTCGTAATCAAAATGTATTTTGTTTGATTAAGTTATTTGATTAAGTTAAAATAGAATTTCAAACATCCACACAGAAATTCTCACACCTTATCTTTAAGCTTAATCCCAGAACTAGGGTAGACAGAGTTCTAGACAATAAGTCCTTCATATCCTCTCTCTCCGAAGCTTATTTTTAGGACAACATTGAGATTTCGATAAGCGAGTGGTTGGGTGATCGGTATTCGGTCCTTGAGTTCGGCCGTATAAGCTTTTCAAAACTTATGTACAATTCATATCGCTGTCTTGAATGTCAAACCGGCGGCAGGCATCATAGTCGCGCTGTCCCAAAATAAGTTCCGGTGAAATGTGGGTCGAAATGACTATATTGTCTATACCTCTGGCTTCCACATGTGCTTAAATTATTAGAAGATGAAATTTACCTAAAAAGGAGGTTTTGTTTTTCGGATGATGATCGAGGAAATCCTCATGATTACCCTTCCGCCGCGGAAGTGACAGAGTTTATGTCCTGACCCCTACCGATTGAAACTTTTCTCTTTACCGGGACCGCGCTAATGTTTTAGCACACTACCGTTTTAGGAGATGAAGAAGAGCTTGATGAAGTTCTGCGAATCAGAAGAAGAAGGTTTTGCTCTCTCTCTCTCTCTCTTTCTTTCCGCAGCAAAGGTTATGTTAACTTTTATACAACGATAACAACGCTAAATGTGTAACTTTATTTTCTAATTTTCTTTAAATACATCTTGGCAACGCCCAGTGGCGGCTTGAGTAGCCGTATCATTTGGAGCTAACTGGATAAGGTAGATCAGGCACGGCTTCGCAGGATACCGCCCATAGTTAAACAACTTTCTTATGGGTTTGCTTTTAGTCTTAGTATGCTCACCAGAGCCATATTTCCTTTCCAATTACCTCTTCTTCTTGTTAATCTTTTATTACCTTTTTAAAGCAAGCAAATCGCCTACTTAACCCACTTCTGGTGCTGCTTCTGCTGCAGGACCGTAGTGTCGTGGTGATGTTCATTTTTTGTAGGATCTACTGTCTACACCTTTTAATATTATATAATGTTATTAGAATCACCATAGCCGAGTGGTTGGGTAATTGGAATTCGCGTCAAGAGATCCGAGTTCAATCCCCAGGGGGGAAGTTTATAATAATAATAATACATAAAGTTTGAACATAAAGAAAGCGAAGGGCTCACCACCTGTCATGTTTTCCCAAAAAAATTTCTTCGGTAGACGGTGGGTCGAATGGACTTCGAATAGACCTCTGTCTACCTCCGTATTGGGGATAGTGTGAAGATATTTTTTATTATATTATTAGAACAAGTAAGAACGCCCGTAAAAACTTCGTTGATGAGATACTAATGCACACATAACAATGAGACATGACGCATATTCAAGCATAATGCAAGCTGTCTTATATACACTGTAACTTTATATACACTGAAATTTAATTGGTCTATCCGTATTTCTTAAATTAATAAATAAATATCTTCACGCATTTCCCTATACAGGGGTAGACAGAGGTCTAGTCTAGATAATTAAGTCCCTTCGACCCACCTTCCACCGAAGATATTTTTGGGACAACGTGACAGGTGGTGAGCCCATCGCCGTCACCGTTATCTATATAACTGAAGGTTAAAATAAAAGTTTATAAATTAAAAGTTTATGAACTTTGTTATAAGTGTAGTAACTAAAATGTGTTGGACGAGGAAGGAAACACCGGTTTTCACGATGTAGCCGGCTCTGAAATCCTGGGATCGAATCCTGGACGGGTCATGTTAGAAAACCACTTTTACTGCATTGTCTAATTACACCTATGCCATGTTGTAAAAAAAACGGTAACCTTTACCTTTTTACATAAACCAAATATATGGCACTCCTTTCTTTAATATTAATACAAATTATATTTCTTAAAATTACTTATTGCTGAAAGGTCGTAGCACAACTCGCCGATAAAAATAAATCTGATTACTGTTTATGATTGCTGGTTTTTCTAGAAAACCTTCTCCACTTAAATTACGCTATTTTGCTGCCACGTGAGCAATGCCTTCAAATTAGACCACCTGTGGTAACCCCGACCTATACAATATCAAATCAATTCGCTTATAAATTTCATATTCATCAAGAAAATAGAAGGTGAAATAGTATGTCTATGAAGGCTAAATTAGTTTCAATACATTAATTTACAATACGTAATTTCGATTTAATTTAAATATTTTAAGTTTCAGAATTTCTTCATAACAAATATTTGTTCCAAAAAATTGTCCTATGAGATCAATATGAAATGTTATATTTCCTAATCAAATTTAACATACCACATACGTAAGTGTTTATGTGTAGCTGTCTGTGTGTTTCTGTGTGTGTATTTCGTATATAATAAAAATCTTTAATGCGTGTATGGTTTTCATAGAGAATTTTTACTTGGTCGTGACGCCAACAAATGTTACTTTCTCGTAATATCAAACTATTTTATCTTTCAGATATTTGTTTATAGAAAACGGAGGCAAACGAGCAGGTGGCTCACGTGATGGTAAGTGATTACCGTCGCCCATGAATACCCGCAATACCAGAGACATAGCAGATGCGTTGCCGGTCTTTGAGAAAGGTGTAGGCCTCCGGTGAGCTGCACTCACCAGACGAAACGCAGAAGTTTGTTAAACTTCTACTTCACGCCAGTATCTTGAGAGGCCGTAGTACTTCCCCGGTTGAGCCGGCCCATTCATGCAACAACAAAGGCTGGTGCGTGGCTCTATCACTATTAACATATGTTTTATCTTTCAGATAAAACAGAAGTTGCTATCATAATTTCTTTTTATTATCTTCAAGTCATTTATAATTCTAGAAAAACTCTCAACATTAATAGAATGTATCGACGCTCTATTTTAATCCCTAATACGATACTTAAGCTAAATTTTTGACTTAGTTGCTGTCTGAATAGCTCTCTCTTATCGGCATACAAATCATTATGATTGTAATTATTGAAATAATTGCTTTCAAATTTTAGACATGAAAGTGTTCCAGTATGTACTCATTTTCATTAATCCAAAACTATGATGCTGAACTTCAAAAAAAATGACAATTATATCCGTGTGAATCCGGTTAATTACACAAGTGACAAAAGTCTGTTTTCTTTGTTCAGGCTCTATAAGACACATTGACGTCATAGAATCATATGACAGTAAAAAATCAAGCTGATTTTTTGTTACTTACGCCCACTCGTATCATCTACGATGTAGACAGTTACGCCGTAGATCATTACGCAGCCATTACCGAGACGTTATTGATGTTAGCATAATTAGGTACGTAATATTTACTTTAAATATTTAAATTATGTTTATGATGTAAATAGAAGTAATATTTATACGTTTTTATATAAACGCTGCCTCTACATAACATAAATTAGATTTTTTTATCGACATTGGAAACATTCAGTTTCCAATGTTGGAGTAAACAGAGATCTAAACAGTGAAGTCCCTTTTTGACAGACCTCATAGACGTTCAGTACACTGGCTCTTTATGCTCTTGAAATCGGAACACAACAGCAGTCACAATGCTTTTTTGGCGGAAAAAATATGTACCTATTTGTCATTGATTTTTTTTAACAGTTAAAATTATGGACAGTGAAAACTTCTTATAAATTTCGATTATTAACTCTTTAGTAATGTAAAGTCATGATGACCAAGTGGTTTTGTTAATCGGAATTCGTCACAAAGTCACGATAGCCGAGTGGTTGGGTGGTCGGAATTTCGAGTCAAGAGACCCGAGTTCAATTCCCTGGTGGCAGGCTCATACCAACGAGTTTTTCAAAAACCTATGTAAGAATTACATCGTTGGCTTGGACATAAAGACGGCGACGGGCTCACCACCTGTAACGTTGTCTCGAAAATATCTTCGGTGGAAGGTGGGTCAAAGGGACTTAATTGTCTAGACTAGACCTCTGTCTACCCCTGTATTGGGAATTGCGTGAAGATATTCTTTTTTTTATTTCGAATCGATAGACTCGAGTTCGATCCCCAGGGGGAAGGCTATGAGTATTTTTTTTAATTATGTACGATTTATGTCGTTGGCATGAAAGACGGCGACCCGCTCACCATCTCACATATCGTCCCAAAAAATGTCTTCGGGTTAAGTTGAAATGACTTAATTGTCTAATTTACCCCTTGATTGGGAATAGTGTGAAGATATTTTTTTTGGTGATTCTGCGACGCTTGTGGTGGAATATGTAATGACAATTACTGAATTCTGGCATCTTAGATGTTATTTGGCTGTTGTCTTAGAAAATGTTTGACAGCAGCACCGTCGTTGCATTATTCTTCTTCGCCTTCTTGTTTTTCTTCCACACTTCACAACGTATAACGTACGTCTCTCACAAACTTTCCATTTATAAAACTATATCTCATGCTCTGTATTCATAGTCTCAGTAACTTTGTTTTTATTATCTTCGCGCATTATCTCCGAACTGAGGTAGACAGAGGTCTAGACAATGAAGTCCTTTCGACCAATCTTTCACAAAAGCTGATCTGTAACAACGTGATTATTGGTGAACCCATCGCCGTCTTAGTGTCCAAACGAACATTATAAGTAACACAGAACAGTAAAAGAGGAGTGTAATATACTTACATAGATTAAATATGTATATGGGTAAATAATTATATATACATATAAACATCCATGATTAATAATATTCGTCAGACAAATGTTTGCCCTACCGAAACTCGAACCCAAAATATGTCGTCCATTAAGTTTATAAAAAAAAAGTAATCAAAATAGTTTATAAAAAAAAATAGTTATAAAAAAAAGTAACCATACACGGTTATATTATTACCATTTTGATTTATTAAAATATTCATGTATATTTTTATTTAAATAATAAGCACATTGCATCGATTACATTTTGTATTTTTCCAACCATAGTTACTTAATTCAATCACATTTACCCGTTTTCTTCCACGAGGTAGCGTACGCTCTTACAAAATGTAGCCCGTGACAATAGCGCTTCTCAAACATTGATGCTTTTTTATTTGAATATCTTAAATACAGCTAGTTACAAAAAATTGTACGAATATTAGAATTTATCGTCTCGTCTTGTTGAGCTGTATAAATATAGAATAAATACAGTGTAAAAGTCTACTGCATTACATATACCCCTCCCTCCTCTCCTCTATAAGAGGTTTTGTAATAATAAAATTTTTATCAGTAAAAAGATCGGTGAACGCAATTGACTTAGCACCGATCAGCTTAATTTGTATTTACTATTTTTCGTGATGTGCGAGATAATATGATTGATGTTTGAGAAATTGTACTGATAGTGTTTGGAGAATCCCAATGGCACAGGTTTTTTTATTTATTATTAATAATTGAAGACGACACTAAAAGGCGAAATAAATAACATAATAATGTGAAATTTTTGATACTGAGATGTTTTTACTGAATCACACAAAAGCGGTTTAACGGATTACACACACATAAGATACACATAAAATATTTTACACTGTCACAGTAGCGACTGATGAAGCCGTTGATGTCTGCGGGCGAACAGTGTCATGTTGTAGTTTTATTCGGTACATTTTTATTTTTGAGATTTAGGTTTGATAGTGTAGTCTTGATTTTCCGATGAGAAAAGGACCATGCATAAAACATTTAGCGTAATAAAATACTATAAATACCATAACCATTAATGACACCCACGAGTACAAAGGAAGGAATGTGTTAGTTTCTTGCGATAATAACAAACTGCACGAATAAAAACAATAAATAAATATATTCACCGATAGTCCCTTACGGGTAGCTAGAAGGAATAGAACACCAAGTGTCTCGATCCTTAAATACTTCCTTCGCTTCTTAGATGAATTTATCATCATTATTCATTTATTGCGCACGTTTAGTTATCAAAGTACTCTTGACCCTGCCCTCTTTCGAGGAATTTGCAAATATGGTCTTCGAAAATTTATCTTATTCACTTATATTTTAATTTAGTACAAGTCGCAGCTCGCACTGCACTAGTGTCGTTATTTAGTGCAATACTTTCGTTTGTCGACTTTTTTAAACAATGCTTTACTTTAATAAACAAATAGACGTACAGTTGCTTTTTTAATTAATATAAATGGGAATTAAGTCACTTTTAAATATACTTATGACGACCCCAAACGCAATACGGTAGTTAGTCAAGTGAAATAAAATGTTATTTTTAAAAAATAAATCTAACCTCTACTTTTTAAACTAGAGTGAAAATTAAATAAAAACCTACAACAGAAAGTTTAAGAACCGCAGGCTACATCAGCACGTTGAAAGGAAACTAGTGCTGGCCACGTGCAATTTCACATTTTTCTCAGTTTGTTCATTGAATAAATATACTACTTACCCCATAAACATATCTATGACGCACTTTTTGCGAAAAAACGTTCTATGCGCTTCATTTTTTTATCACGTTTATTATCTAAATATCCCGAAATAATGAATATATATTTTATTATTAACACTGTCGCTTAATGAAGAATTTGTATATTAGTTTGCTTGTTCGAGCTTGACGCTAAAACTACTAAACTGATCTTTTTTCTTTTTCACTGTTCAAAATCATATTTTTCAACTTAAGAACTGTTGCAAGAATTATTAAAATCGGTTGATTATTGCTTTACTTGAACTTCCATTAGCTGGTGTCAATACTTAATTGAAATTGCACATTAAAATTGACGTTATATTTGTGAATATTTGTGAATCTCTTGAACGGATTTAGGTTTGTTTTCCATGGTTTGAAATCCTATCTTTCTTATATTAGATCAAAAACTGTAGTACAATTTATTCCTGTGGGATATATAGGTACCTCAATCCGGATACCATAAGATGGGGATAACAAAGAAAATATTGCATTGGGAATTGATTTTGACATTACGCAACCACTGAGCAGATTACTATGCTATTTTCATGAAATAATTTCCAATAATTAAATTACCGTAGAACTTATACGGAATATAATATGGAATACCAATAACCTGAGGTGAAGTGGGAATATACTTCCCACTTCGCCTCACAGTACCATACATGTAGATTCCTTACATGTCGATTCCCTCGGCTTTGTGGTCAATGTTCATGGTCGACAAGACCACGTGACAGCTTTTCATGTGTCCACTTGCAATGGCTGCTTCCATCGGTAACCACATTACGACGATAGAGGTTTTCGAACGCTCTTTTCCTCTGCAGCCGCATCAGCAGTAAGGTCCCGGCCGGAGGGAGCCTGGCGAAGCACTATTACGAACTTCTCTACTGTGATGATTTCTTCTTTTACGCAAATACTACACATTTAAAATAAAATTTTCGGATTTTATCGCGTTTTTAATTAGTTTTTACAAACTATTTTTATTTCCCGACCTTTCGGATGCTTTACAGCATCCGTGATCACGGGGGGGCTGTGGCAAAATCCGAAAATCGTTTTATTCTCTTCTGTGACTCAAACACTCCCTTAACTATCACGAGTCCACTCAGAGCGGCTATCTTAGGTCGGTCAATTACATAAAGTTAGACAGAGCACGCTGGTTTCTCTAGGTTAACTGTGGATGGCCACACCACGTTTTTTAAGCCCAAAATAAAATAATATATTTCCTCCAGTAAAAAGAGATTCAACATGGACCTATAGTATAATAAATTTCGTGCGATTTTCCAAAATCCTTTATCAATGTTACTCTTCGGTACTCAATAAAAACTGTAAACAAGAATATGTACGCTGTACGCAATATAAACTGTATATAGGTACGCGTACGATTTATCGGGCAAAACTATTACATGAATGAAAAACAGAAATTAAGAAGGAAAACAATAAGACTACTCATACATACTAGCACAAAATGGCGAGATATTATTTTAGATATACTAGAACGTACCTTGCTAGTACCTTTTTAGTAAAGAACCTTTCACCTACCAAAACAATAGTAGAAATCAAAATTAAATGAAAATGAAACAAGTTTACTATCTTTGTGTTTTATTGTTTTATTGTAAATGTTTAAAATTAAACTAAATGCAGTATTTCAATAAAGTTATGAAAGCGTTTAAAGTTTGTATTTGCTTCAGAAAATTACAAAAAATTTCAAGAAATTTTAAGTTACAAAAAAGAACTAAGGAACACTGTGTAATCAATTCAAAATGATGCTTACACTATTTTCGTAGCCTTCATATAATAAGTATCTGTAAATTTTACCTCAAGTCTGAGGCCGAAAAATTATTTTTGTAATACAAACTGCATGAAAAATAGGTTATGTAAATTAGAGAGTACTTAAATATCATTTAAATACGCATTGTATTTATATATACATATAACAGTACGATCCCATAGTGACTAAATTTTAAATTGTTTTTTTTTTGCGAAATAATGTCCTAACCGTTGGTGTAATAACTGTGGAAACTTCATGTAATTAACCTCATTTAAAATATCTAGACCAAAGGGGAAAATGTTTTCCGGTGAACAAGTAAAAAAAAAGAGTCTGGATAGCCTAGTGGTTAGGAGGTCGGAATTTCGAGTCAAGAGACCCGAGTTCGATCCCCAGGTGGCAGGCTCGTACCAGGGTTTTTCGAAAACTTATGTACGAATTATATCGTTGGCTTGGACATAAAGACGGCGACGGGCTCATCACCTGTCACGTTGTCCCGAAAATAATATCGGTGGAAGGTTGGTCGAAGGGACTTAATTGTCTAGACTAGTTCTCTGTCTACCCCTGTATTGGAAATTGCGTGAAGATGTTTATTTATTTATAGTAAAAGAAATTTCAACATGCTTTAAAAATTAAGTTTTTGAATTTTTATTGTTATCCTGACATTATCATTACTTTCAGTTAAATATCCACTGCATAATGAAGACCTCTCAAGAGATTGTCGTGAGTATCTTGTACTTTTTCAATTTTCCAAATTTTGCATCAAAATATTCTCCGCATAATATACCATAACTTAATGATGCGTAACCAATCTGCAATAAACAAATAATTTCGAGGTCACATTATGTTTGTCAACTCGTTTTTACACTCTTTCAATGAAATGCAAATGATTATTTATATTTACCGAACACGAGGGCGCCGTGAACGTGCTTCATAACGTGACATAGCACGTTACGATGCTAACTTAAACACTACAAAACATTTTTATTTTATTATTAAATAGTAGCTTACTAGTAAAATATTTTATTTCCGTGGATAGCATATGAATCGACTAAAGAAAAGGAAAGCTTTAAAATGCTATTGGCTGCCGATAGATGGATATGCTGGACAATCATTTTGAAAAATATGTCGTGGTCCTTTAGAATCAACGTAAAAAAATGACGGCCCCTTTCTTTCAGTAGGTTTCGTAAGAATGACTGCCGTTGGTACGCATTAGTTAACTGGTGGTGGCGGCCGCACAGTAGTTTGAGTAACGGTGCAGCGATAATCATTATAATGCTGCTTGCCAGTGAGACCTGGCTGCTGAGTAAGAAGACTTGCACGCACGTCGGAGTCATGATCGGTACATCCCTCCTTCACTTCTTTCAAATTCATAATTTTGAGTAAGCTTAATCCTCACTTCTTCGAGCAATTTGCTCACGCAGTCTTCGAAAGCAAGTCTCGGTTTACCTCAATACCCTTTTCCTTTACAAGATTTTGATCTTTTTTATAGAAAAGGGATGCAAACGAGCAGGTGGCTCACATGATGGTAAGTGATTACCGCCGCCCATGAACACCGGCAATACCAGAGGCATAGCAGATGCGTTGCCGGCCCTAGAGTCCCCCCCCCCTCCAGGATTGGGGGAAGGGGGGTGTGTGGGCCTCCGGTTACCTGCACTCACCAGACGAAACGCAGATGTTTGTTAGACTTCTACTTCACGCCGGTATTCTGTGAGGTCGTGGTACTTCCCCGGTCGAGCCGGCCCATTCATGCAACAACAAAAGCGTGGCTCTACCACAGTTAAAAACTCTTCCTTTATCTTTAAAATATTTACCATACCAAAAATATAAATATTATGTTTTACTTCTTATAAAGATATTTTTTACTGTACAGGTACAGATGTAATAATTTATATCAAGTAAAGCTGTTACAATAAACATTAATCGTTCTGCGCCGTAAATGTGTAGTTATTAAAGTTTATGACAGTATTACTTCGTACGGAACTGGAGCTAGGTCGTGTCGTAACCTTTCAGGGTTTTTTAACTCCATCGTCAAGAACGTACGCAAGTGCGCGTTACTCATGACCTACTTACTAGGACAACGTATTGTTAGAATGACGAAAGGGATACATGTACCATTACTTGGCATTGTCCACAACTTCACCCTTAACACGGGAGAACCTCTTGTTAGGCAAATTCTGTGCTTTAACCGCCATTCCCCTATCCACTATGACTTCGGTGAAGACTACATCGTTGAATTGATTGAGACAGGTCGCAGGGGAGTCGGTAATTACGATTCGGCGCGCCTCCCGTTTCGCGATCTAAAAATGGTTATACGCAGATCTAAAATCGAGATCCAGCACCGGGTGACGGGTTGATGACCATGACCTCATTCGTTCGAGCAATTCTTTCTGACTACCATGATCTTCGAGTGACAGACTCAGAGAAAATCGACACGTCCTGGCGCCTAATGCGTCTAGTGTGTTCCGATGCCTCTAATCGCCAGGAGGTATTGTGAAAGGGCGCATTGTCTCCCCAGGATTGGATACCAAGGGCAGCCAGCGCGAAGGGGGGAAACGGATGTGTACGAAACAGCTCCCGAGGCGCGGCCATGACAGAACACCGTGTGACGCTAACAGTAACTGTCCTTGCCCCTCTTTAGTGAGGATACCTAGTATTACCCCACGAAGGGAAATTAATGTTATATATTTATGGACAATATCTGATTAATTGCTACGCAAATTTTCGATTTTTACCGGATTATGTCTTTTTACCATTAATGAATAGGCTTTCATTATCTTTTATTGAAGATAATGTAATGCTTTTATCGCTCTACCAAGCGCTCTATTTACAAAGGGCATAACCCGTAATATTCGTGTCTAGGAAACTTCTTTAAACAGTAAACTAAAAAATTTTACGTTCCGGTTCATTACCATAATAATATTTTAACTAGAATCATATGTAAAAGAAAGGTAACATGCATCTTAGAAATTTAGGAGCTTTGAGAAGATGATTTTCAACCCATTAAAAAAATATATAATTGCTAAATAGCTTGGAACGAGCTAATTTTGTAACGCGTAAATTGTGATATGAAAATTAGCTCATTTATACACATTGGTATCCTTATACATATATATTGGTATCCTTAAAACTGCTGTAACGATTTAGACAATATTTTACATTTACACAAGGAATTACCTCCCAAAGTATGTACCGTGTTTAAAATAAAAATTATACCTACTATTACTAGTTTTTCATGAAGTAAAAAAGTGTACATTGTAGTCGCATTATCTCGCATTTGCAAACTTCCGACATGTACATCATGTAAAATGTGATTTTCCATGATTTTTTTTTTGTAAAATTATCAAAATTGCAATAGCTGCTATTCTATAAAATAGTAATTCTAGCTATATAATATTATTTTCATACTTTTATTCGACCCGAAATGATGTAGTTCTGCACAACCTTTCTCTTGTATCCCTCATTCTATCGCTTTTCGGAGTTGAGCTTTTTTAAATAAACCTTCATGTCGTTACCAATACAGGGGTAGACAGAGGTCTAGATAATTAAGTGCTTTCAAACATCACCTTACAAAAATCAACGCTATTTTGTGTATAACCATGTAATTTAATAATCTTATTATGTAAAAAGCCTCAAAACGAATTTATAATATATCACATAATAATCATCCACCATAAATCTTAGGACTCCGTAAGGGAGAGTTAGTCATGATCGCGATAACTTGAATGCTTGCATTCGAAGCAAGCAAGTTTGAATTTGAATACTTATGATTCCATAACATGACATGACCCTTATTAAAGCAGGCTTTATAAATATAAAGGACACCAAGAGAAATGACCTCAAACTGCAGACGTATCTATATATGAGCGACCTGGGCAATAATTGTAGCTGTACGAGTAAAGCAAGGTTGTTGGTGCACGTATCAGCAAGGCTATGATCTAGTTTTGAATGGGCTCGAGGAGGCTTGCGCGTGACGTCACGGGGGCGTAGCAATGACGTCAGCGCTGCAAACTAGGTCAAGCGGTCAAAGACCTTTAGCAATGCTGCAGTCACGGCAGTGTCCTTGCATCCGTAACCAAAGAGCACAACCTAATTATTTTTTTGTATTTTTGATTATATCTCAGCTTTTCCATTATTTTGAATTCTGGATAAAATACGTTATGCTATCCATGTTATCATAAACCCCTCAAATAACAAATAAAAAAGTCTAGTAAAAGTCACGATAGCCGAGTGGCAGGGTGATCAGAATTTCGAGTCGAGAGACCCGAGTTCGATCCCCAGGTGGCAGGCTCGTTCCAATGGGTTTTTCAAAAACTTACATTGGCTTGGACATAAATACGGCGACGGGCTCCCGGGTCTCGAAAATATCTTCGATGGAAGGTGAGTCGAAAGGACTTAATTGTCTAGACTATGCCTCTATCTACCCCTGTATTCAGAATTGGAAGATACTTATTTATTATTTATTTAAAACTTATAATTTATTTTTTTAACTTACAAATAATCTCTTTTGAAATATTCCCATTGCAAATGCAAATTGCATAAAATTTTGCAGTTTCTAGTTTTGATAACTAACTGCATGAATTCAAAATTTTAAAATTACGTTATTTAAAGGCATAATAAAGTTACATAACACATAAAAATAAAAATATATCTTCACGCAATTCCCAATACAGGGGTAGACAGAGGTCTAGTCTAGACATTTAAGTCCTTTCGACCCACCTTCCACGGAAGATATTTTCGGGACAATGTGTGTCGCCGTCTTACATTATATTATTTACATAACAGTTAAAAGTGAATAATTTTTATTAACAAAAACTAAATAAAATATCTTGACGCCATTCCCAATAAATGGGTAGACAGTACTCTAGACAATGAAGTCGTTGTAAATGTTTTAAATTTTTGTAAATGTTTTGTTTTTTACTTTTTTTTCATAAATATTTATTTACAGAAAAAATTATGTTAATATTTACAATACTTATTAACTAAAAACTATTATAATCGTAGAGCCCTACTCCTCGTGGCATGGTACCAAGAACGCTGGCTGCATTTCCACGTTGAATGGCTAGAATTTTTTCATAATAATATTATTTATTATTATTTTTTAATAATAATTTATTAATAGAATTTTTTACTAGTGTAAATTTTCTTGTAAGGTTTGCATAAATTGTTACGAATCGCAAAAAGCTTGGCAAAAAGGAAAGTGCCCTGTGACTGGTGATCATGTATTTTAATTTAGTTTGTTAGTATGTATGGTATACCAAAAAGAAAATAAGTACACGGTACTTAAAATTATTTTTAAAGAATTTTTTACCTTGGTAAGACGTATTTTACTTCTTTCAATAAGGTAAAATAAATAAGTAGACTACCAATAACAATTCAAATTATTATTACAGAATGTTTTCACGATAAGACACGATAGCGGAGTGGTGGGTGGTAGGAATTCCAGTCAAGAGACCCGAGTTCGATCCCCAGGTGGCAGACTCGTACTGCTGGGTTTTTTCAAAAAACTTATGTAGGAATTATATCGTTGGCTTGGACATTAAGGTCTCACCACCTGTCACGTTGTTCCAAAAATATCTGCGATGAAAGATGGACATTAATTAAAGATTCTAGTGAAATTGACTCATTATCTCAGTTTAGTGTAGTTTATGGAAGTGCCTCATTCAACAGTACATTTTTAATATTTTATACGTTATCCCTAATATGTATATTTCCTCCAGTATTGAGGAAAATATATGATAAAATATATAAATAAAAACTTTAAAAAAGTAGACAAAGCATGTTTCTAATTTAGTCCAATATGTTTAAAGATAAGTAAAATATATTCAGTACAAAACAAAAAGAATAAGAAAAGAAAAAAAAGAAATTAAACCTTAATTTTACGATTAGCTGTTAAAAATAAATAACCTTTATTATTTTTAAACATTCGACACTTCTAGGCAACATTATTATTATGTTTATTTGGACTGCATACAATAAAGCATTATATTTTCAATCTTTGAATTTGGATAATACTTTTATTTTCGTCTAGTCACAAAACAAAACCTGAATATAACATTGAAGGGTCCAAACTCCAAACATTTTAATACTTATGATTTTCGGTGAATAATATGGTTTAGTAGTGATTTTGAATATTTCCCAGGCATTTTTCGTCCGTTTCTAGCGTATACCCTTTTACTTTTGGCTGTTACTCATACCAGTTTTACATTGAGCGTGCGAACTAGGTCATAGCTGGATGCTACAGATCCGGGAGCCGCCCTCCGATCGATGTACCAACATCAATGAGTACCAGACCCGCTCTTCAGAAAGCACTCATAAATATAGAACCGTCTATAAATAGAACTCAAGGTGGCTTACACAATGTTTATTCATAAAATGCAGAATAACCTTAGAAAGAAACAATAATTATTTAACCTTAGAATAAAACAATAATTACGAGGACGGATCAAAAAGTAGTGAGAATGAGATAGAATATAATGACTATAGATAACTTAATAATTTATTTTTCTACATAGTCTCCGAGCCTCTTTACACACTAAGTCCAGTGCTTTTCCAAGGCTTCAACCCCTTTATAAAAAAGTTTTGTTTTGTCCTGCAAAAAGCTCTCGTCTTCACACCTGTTTCCCCATAAGTATTTTTCAATTTGGGGAACAGATAAAAATCGATAGGCGCCAGATCTGGAGAATAAGGTGGGGTAGTCAACCGATTCGAAGCCAGCTTACTGAATGACAGCCATCGCAACTGCCGACCTATGCGACCTATATTCTTCTTTTTGTATTAAATTTTATTCCTTAAATACAATAACTTTATATTGCATGCGCACCCGTTGGTAGCTGAATCGTGTCTTATTATTTGAATAGTTATCGTTGAACCAATCAAATTGAACAAACGAAAAGTGAACCGCTTAACGATCGAGTGTTACTACATAAATACTTGATATGAAAAATAATCTATGTTTGTCTATTAATTATTATTTTTGTAGTAGCGCAGTATTATTGTCTGTAGCGCAGACACCTTCTGAGTCCCAAAATTTTAATGCCATAACCTTTCCAGCCTAGACCACGGCACGAGACTTCTTCGGGGTCGGTGATGATGGCCGTTTCCATTGCGAATATTGCTGTTTTGTCTCGGGATCAAAATCAGTGACCCATGTTCCTACATTGTTACGAAATGAGACAAAAAGTAAGCAGAATCTTCTTAAAACTTGTCTAACAATATCTTCAAAATGTCAAATCGATTTTGTTTCTGACTGTCGGTTAATATTCTCGGTACCTATCTTGCGGAGACTTTTCTCATATTCAAAGATTATTTCAATATGAATTAAATACTTTCATATGAACTGCCCGTTTCTTGAATTAACTCTTCGGTCGCTCAATACAATTTTCTCGACTTTCGCAACATTTTCATGATTGACTGACGTCGATATACGGCCACAACGATATTCGTCTTCCGTGTTCGTTGTCCCTACTCGTAATTGAAAACCTTGCGACAGTGGAATTCGGTGGAGCAGACTCTCCTAATGACGCCTCCAAATTGCAATTAATCTCTTGCGTCGTTAAATTTTTTAAACACATGTATTCAATAACGGCTGGCACTTCTTTTTCTCCACTTTCAAGAACACGTTCCGGCACAAAGCAAAGAAATGACTACATTCAGAAAAAAACATCGAGTATCGAAGATTTTTTTTCTTTATTAATATTACAAATATGTATCTGAGTTATGCCTGCCAGTATTTATTTTTTTATTACCAAGAAGTATATCGTTCTCACTACTTTTTGATCTATCCTTGTAATGGCATTGAAGAAAGTATTGGATTTCATTGTTTTTATTTGCATTAAAAAAATGTCTTCACGCAATTCCCAATACAGGGGTAGACAGAGGTCTAGTCTAGACAATTAAGTCTCTTCGACCCTCTTTACACCGCAGATACTTTCGGGACAACGTGACAGGTAGTGAGCTCGTCGCCGTCTTTACGTCCAAGCCAACGATATAATTTGTACATAAGTTTTTGAAAAACCCCTTACGAGCGACGACGAGCCCCTTACGTACGAGCCTGCCATCTGGGATCGAACTCGCGTCTCTTGACTCGAAATGCCGACCACCCAACCACTCGGCTATCGTGACTCAACATGTGTGACACATCAATTTGCATTAGGTAAAGATATATATGGTAATATTTCACGTCACATTTATAGTCCTGAAAAAAATAATTCTGGTTTTTGCGTCTCACTCTTCACCTTCGAAAACTGGGCATTATCATATAGGCTAATAAGCCATGAAATATAGTATAGTTTTGTAGAACACAGTAACAACAATATTTTTAAATATTAACTCAGTAACAACAATATTTTTAAATATTTAATGATCTCAGCGATAAATTAAAACATACTAATGATATACATACATACATTTAGAAAGTCCTTTGGAAAAAAAAATGTTTTGGACGTTTGAAGCCTTTCAATCATATGGGTTGCCAAGCTTCACAAGTTGGAAGCCTTAAGGCGAGCATTTCCCGTATACATATATAAATAATAATTATCTACGCTGGCTTGGACTAAAAATAGGCTTTGTTGAGAGGTGAGTGAAAATTTTCTCTCTGTCTACCTCAGTAGCGAAAATATGTTTAGAAAAAAATGTTTTTCGTCATTACCATTACGGGGGTAGATGGAGGTCCTGAAAATTAAATCATTTCGATCTATCACACCGAAGACATTTTTTAGGACAACGTGACAGGTGCCCGTCGCCGTCTTTATGTCCAAGCCAATGATATAAGTCGCACATAAGTTTTGATAAAAAAATATTGGTACGTCCCACCATCTGGGGATCAACCTTCTTGATACGAATCCACATCACCTTACCACTCGGTTATCGTTACTAGTTTAAATATTCGTGATAAAGTTCAAATATTCGTTCTAGGACATACAATTAATTGTAGACACAATTTTATTTCTGGACCATATACTCTGTAAGTAATACACGAGTAGTACATCTTTTGTAAGAACATGATATTCTTCCTATACATGTACATACTCCCGTGTGTCTTTATCAATTATGATGCTTAGAAAGTGTCAAGAACTTTATAAAATAAAAAACACGTTTGGACTTGGAGGAAAAACCTTCTTACCCAAAAATAAATTCAACTTCTATTTCTGGCATTTGCTGTTTTGTATCGTTTCTATTTTTCGTCGAAAGTTACTTTGAAGTTATTTTCATTCACAGTGGTTAATGTTCACGTTTATTTATATTCATTTAACTTTTTTAGTTAAATTTAGAAATTACCCTATAAATATCAAACGAAAATAATTTCCGGTAGAGAAGCACCAGGAATGTTTTCTTTTCAATTCAACCCTTGCCGACTTTAAGGAAGAAGGCGCGTAGTCGATCTAGAGCGGATGATAAATAATGTATCGTGATGTCAACGCTCGAGACAAATAAAATATGATATACCTTAAGACAAAAATAAAACACGAAGGTACTTGAAATTAGTTTAACAGATTCAAAGAATACAAATCTACTCGCGGAAATAAGGTTGAAGACTTCTTTGAGTTATTGCCCTTTTGATTAAATTTTGTTTGAATAGCTTGAAACATGTCATTATTTTAACATCTCAAAAGATAAAATTTGTAAAATGGTGGACTACATGCTTAGAGGCATTCTCTTTTAGTCTTCCTTTAAAAAATATAAATATCTTCACGCAATTCCTAATACAGGGGTAGACAGAGGTCTAATCTAGACAATTCAGTCCCTTTGACCCACCTTCCACCGAAGATATTTTCGGGACAACGTGACAGATGGTGAGCCCGTCGCCGTCTTTATATCCAAGCCAACGATATAATTCGTACATAAGTTTTTGAAAAACCCATTGGTACGAGCCTGCAGCTAATCACGAAATGAGATTTAATGTTTCAAATAAAAACAAATAATCACAATTAGGGCAATAAAATATAGTACACACACATGCGTACATATACTTATAATGATTACATACATAGTATAAATATTTGTGTTAATATAGAGAGGTAGAAAGAGTGCGATAACTACTTGTCTAACGTAGATAAAAGCGGCTTCTTTTGTTGTTGCATGAATAGAACGGTTTGAACAGGGCTGACCCATGCGCTAGCGTGAAGTATATGCCTATGCTTCTTTTGGTGTGCATTACGTATGGTGAGTAGGATAACCTGAGACCCACCATTCATACCTCTTTCTTCCCTCTTTTGATGATATCTGTACAAAAAACAATAACGAAAAGCTGTGTCCTGTAATACCAGAAAATTACATTCCATACTCTTTTTACGTTAATAACGACTTGTAAAACTGCAATACCTCTCCTGCAAGGAAGATTAGCCATTATCATCAAACTGGGCTAGCGAATTGACGCTCGCAGTACCAGATACCGTGCAATTTAGACGGTGCTGCCATTCGCAGGTAATATGAGTCTGTTTTTTGTGAGAGCGGTATAACCACTGCCATCGTTTAATAAGCATTTGGAATTTTTACTACTATTCGTAAGCTACCTGTAATAGGATGAAAAAGCGATAAATTTTTACGCCGATACCACACGGCACGTTTGGTATCGAGTAAGCAGTGGAAATGGGGTTTTAGTATTGTAATTCACCATGTAAAAGATTTGGCTTCTATACTAATATACCAGTATACTATTCTAAAGTACCACAATAATTTTTCTCTGCACATGTAAATACTTTAGCACCTACAATCATCAATCAACACAGAATCTAAATCGCTAGTGAATCTCGATACCTAAACACTTGTGTGTTTGGAATTTAACGTATCATATATATATTGCATGAAATGAGTTTTAATCCATACTGAAGTTTTTGTAATTAAATAAATGAGCAATTTAAATCTATTTCAACATATTTTTTTTATTTTATTTCCAAACTTCAAAGAGGAGACTGAGCAACAATTTCAAATAAACACAGAATAAGTAGTTATTAATTTTAATTACATTTTAATGTTTTTCTGTGACGAAGTATAATTTAGCTCACATAAACACTTGAACTGTTCCATTTAATAGATTTTATAATAATCTCAATAATTGAATTGTGCGAATTTCTTAGAAGTTAAGACCATTTATATGCCTTTATAGAATGGACTAAGTGATAATACAAATATTTATTTGGCTAGAATTTTATAACTGCGAAATTAAACCGAACTATAAATGCAAATATTACCTGCAGTAAACTGTATTTCGTCCCTTAATCAACCAAATTTAAACACTAAATCAAACTAGATTGCATCTTGATCTAATACCCGTAGATCAAAACTTAGTTCCCAAAATGGTTGCTTTGCTTTAAAAAAAATTTTAGCTTTGCTACAACGCATTAAAATTCGACGCTAAATATTTAAACAAAAAGGACTTGCCACCCGTCATGTCGCCCTAAATAATCTTCGGGCTAAAAGTAAGACGTAAGGACTTCCTTTTCTAGATCTCTGCCTACCCCGTTACGTAAATACGTAATACTTTATGTTACTACTGTTTAACCATATGACGTCATACAGAAGCTTCAAATAGGGCCATTTTCCACTCTTCATATTAGTTTGATAATATTTTCAATGAAGCCGTCAGTTGATTGCAGTTTATGTCTTTTATGCACGAAGCTCTATAAGCGAAACGGATATAATGGTGACGCTACAACAAAAGCATTGCTCAGAAAATACCTGTTTGAGTGAGGTCAACGATAAAGTTACTTAACATTAGTTTATGCAAACATCATTTTAATACATCGTCATGATGGTAGAATAGAATGCGAATTCAATCTCTAGGACAACGTGATTTTGTGAAACTTATGTATGATTTGTTGTTGTCTTAGACACTAAAAGTATGACTAGCTCACGACCTGTGAAATATATATATATATATATATATATATATATATATATATATATATATATATATATATATATATATATATATATATATATATATATATATATATATATATATATATATATATATATATATATATATATATATATATATATATATATATATATATATATATATATATATATATATATGTATATATATATATATATATATAACAAATTAAAAATTTAATGTGACTTAGATGTTAAATTCTGAAAAATTATGTAGAACAAGATTATTCAAGTTTCCTAGAAGCATAAAACCCTGTACGAGAATGAATATGAGCACCAAAGCAAAACATGCACGCATTCGATATTATCAAACTTAATACACGTCACAAATGTAACTCATTGCGTAATCATATTGTCCTGAAGAGGATTGACTAAAGCCGGATTATATGCAATTTAAGGTTTAATCAAAAGCACGATTTTGCCTGGAAATGATTCCCTGCCCTGATGAGCTTATGTTATTATCATGTATTTAACCACCATAACCTTGATTCAAATTACTAGTATGGAACTGTCGTATTATGTATCTGCTCCAGTTTCTATAAATATTGAAGATTTTAAATTCACTGTAGCTTCTACAGATTTTTAACGATATATATCATACATCAGTTCCGTACTCCACTCGCCAATCCGCTTGCCAAGCATAGCAATCCCTTGATCGAGCGATTATGGTAGAAACCTATGTCCTGTAGAGAACTTTTACATACTGTTATGTAGGTAATATAAAAAAAAATATCTTCACGCACTTCCCAATACAGGGGTAGACAAAGGTCGAGTCTAGACAATTAAGTCCCTTCGACCCACTTTCCACCGAAGATATTTTCGGGACAACGGTACGGTATTAGGTAATATACATAAAAAAATATAAAAGAAACACACATGATAAGGAATATTATATTTCTTTTCACCAAACAAATAGCTGAACTCATTTTTTTACATTTTTAAAAGCCTCTTACGCAATAATTTTTACAGTTATATGATGGTGATGGTGATGACTGGAATTATAATTCTCATATGAGTTATTTTTTTTTCAATTGTTTTTAATTTTTTGTAAAAACTATTTAGCCTCAATATCCTAGCTGGTACTGACCTTATTTTCAATGCTTGGAGGTTCCGGATTCGAATCCCGCTAGAGGCAGTTGTATGTCTGATAAAAACGAATGTTTGCACTCGACTCATGGATGTTTTCATGTACACATGGTTGGACAAGACGTTCTCCCAAATAAATTTCGGTGAAAGGTGTATCAAAAAAAATTCATTGTCTAGGTCCCTGTCTACCTTACTAAGTAACATAATCTTCCCACATCATCATAATTTTCTTTTCATACGAAACGATAGAACAGCTTTGCAGTTAGTTGAAAATATAAAAGCTAACGCTATAATTTACCTAGATTATAGGGTTTTAATTAAATTTAATTAAAATTAAAAAAAAATTAGCATGATGTATTAGAATCAGAATTAAATATCAAGCCTTTTATTAAATTTGACTGTAATATATTTTTAAAAAACATTACGTTCATTATACCAATAAAAATATCTGCGAAGTAATTTAAAATAATAATTACAATTATATTAAATAAACATTTCATAAACCACTCTGGGTACAAGTATTGCAAGTTATTTTCTAAAGTCAAAAATAGAATATAATAAAAATTCCTATAAATTAAGTAAACACGTTTTAATGAAACATACTTATGACAATTCATTCTATTTTTTAATTATATTATATTTACGCGACCACTACACATCTAAAATAAAACGACTTTCGAAACTATTTTTACATCCTGACGTTTCGGATGCTTTACTCGTACAGCATCCGTGGTAATGGGATGAGTGTGACAACGGATGCGAATAAATCTGAAAATCGTTTTATTTTTAATTATATTATATACATACATAAAATATGACTTCTATACAAATTCTAAGCATTTAAAAATACATAGATACGTCAATCTTCGTAAACTATCCCTTTATATTAGACCATTAAAGAAAGTTTAAGCCTTTAGTAAAGTGATTATACTTTTCCAAACGGTACTGTATTAACTAGTGTCACTGAATTCTTTCAATTTTATACGAGTATATGTCTCATCACTTCCTGATATTTGACTTTTTTATTCTCTTTTTTTCTGTTTAATAGATAAACGTATGCATCTAAAACAAGAAAACACATTTATTATTAAAAAAATCATGTTTTCCTCATAAATCATACTTATGAGGTAAACAATAAAGTTCTTTGACCTAACGATAAGTTTGAAAACGTTACAGGAACATTCTATTAAGTTGAAAGTAAGAGCTATTATAGGCTAGTGGTCAGGACAGTCATGCTTTGGAGCCCAAGGGACTTACATTCAAACTCCGGGCCGGCACAACATATTTTAAGTGATGAAAATATCATGAGCTCTAAGTAAATAAGAAAATCGTCTGAAAAAAATAAACGAAAAAGTTAGGACGAGGTGTAAAGTCCAACAACTCGAACCTATAGGATGTCGGTGGAGGACTTAAAGTAGATCTGTAGCGGGTCTTTAAAGGTTACTACTTAATTTAGCAGTATTATACTATATTAAATAATGTTCTTAATTTACATATTTTGTCATTCAAGTTACCGAACTTACCAAATAATTATATTCATGTCACGTTCTTTAGACAATACATTTCAAACAAGAAATAGCTCGAGACATTGACCCTGATTTGTTGATGATAACAGGAAGTTTCCGTGATTATTTCGAATTATGAATTAGAGAATTATTAGGTATTTATGGGTTAATAATAGGCAAAATATATAACTAAGCCGTATATAGCATATTTCAAAGTGAGTTTAAACTTTTTACAGCCTCGCAGTAAGTTATTAGTTGGCTAAATGCGATTTTTGTTAGGTAGTTAAACAAATATAAATGAACTCCCAGTAATCTTTAAGCGCTTGAACAGATCTCCACAAATTAAGCTAAGAACCATCTCGTTCGCATCAGCTTTTAAAAATAAAAAAACTGTTACAAATGAACCATTTGCAAACGCGTGATCGTTGATCGAAAGTACTATTAAATGACTACAGTTAAATACTACTGTAGTCCTAGAAAGGTGGCAGCTATGTTGCCGATTTTAAAGAAGCAATTGGGAAAATAGAAGGAGATATAGATTTATTGACCTATTGGTTATTTTAGGAATCAAGGATTTTGCCTCGCTCGAATTTGCCAATTTCTACAGCTCCAGAAGCCGCTGCTTGACTCTACTACATCGTTCGCATTATTGAAAACTCAAAAATTACTGAAACGAGATTCTTTCTTTAACTTGTTACAATAAAACCAAATAATTTAGAATATACGAATCAAAGAGTTCAATGACCTAGGAAATGCGTGCATTAACTTTTGCGATAACCGAAACACAAATGCTCAGATGGTCTCGCATATGTAATCTAACTTTTCTAATCAAAATTCAAAATACACAACAGTTTCTACTTTATAAATCGACTCAAATTCTATAAGGTAAACAGATTCTCTATACAAATGTAGGTAAATTAACTTTTAAACGGTTTATCTACTCGCGTGGGACTAATCTCTGTTAAGGTTTATTTGCAACTTGCATTTGACCATTTGGAATAAATTTACATACATTTATATTGACATCGTCTTATATGACAAAAATATTACTTTTTATATTTTTGTTTAATGCGATATCGGTGTAGTAATATTGTATGCATATTAAAAGTGTATTAAATAGCAACGGTTGACAACCAATAGCGGTTGTAAGTGCTGATTGGAGGACTTAATATTTGAAAATTAATTTTAAAAGTCTTCTTATTTACTAAATGTTGCGGTATTAGGATTTAAACATATTACAAAACAATAAGTTTGGTTTTGAAAACTATCGGTTTACATACTATGCCTCAAATATAAACTATTAGGTTTATATTTGAGGCATAGGAAAGACGGATATGTATATACTTAGGAATTTTTGGGGTGTCACAAAGATATCAGAAAAAAGACACTTATCATTTCATTTATGCAACTGAATATATATATATATATATATATATATATATATATATATATATATATATATATATATATATATATATATATATATATATATATATATATATATATATATATATAACTTATTTTATGTATTTTCTGGCGAAACTTTATTCATTTTTAAGATTAATCGATGTATTGTAAAACTTTATGAAATAAATACTATACCAGTGTTTCATTTTTGGTTTAAAGCTAATTATTTGATATATAAATTATAAGGAGACTGTTCCCATGAGGAGGATTTGCCCTAACTTCCTTACTTGATTAACATCGTTAACTTGTTTTACTACTTACTACTTTTTAATTTTTAATTTTTATTATTTAACTATCTGAAATTTTTACTATACATACTCGTATTTTTTTATGAATATAATGATTTACAAAACTTCTCTAAAACCTAGCAACAAACTCGACTTAAGTTTGTTCCTAGATTTCACTAACGTAGGGCGGGAGATTCTGTCGAGCCGGGGCATACAAAATATAACACAATACATACACAATAATCACATTGCACAATACATATACAATATTCGTATCTTATTAGATTCTATTCTTCAATACGAACAAATGATTCCATTCAAATATTTTTCCAGTTATCAAAGAAAAAATTCAAATATTTACCCTGTAAATCATTTCACTTCAGCAAACCGAATCCACAAGTGCTTAGATGAGAACTAATATGTTATAGATTATACGTCAACACAACTAAGGATTACGCAATTCTCAGGCCGCGTCGGGTAAGTTACCCCACCTAACTCGTATAATATTGCTTAACAAACACTCGTACCTTACGTAATTACGTTTACGTAGGTTGTGATGTTTAGCATAAAAACTAAATAATTCTTTAAAGATGTAAACCCTGACGCATATTTGTAGGGTTTTATTTTATTTTTCAAGAGCATTTCATCAAAAGCTACGTGAATATTGCAGTCCATGGACATGGCTACTAACTTCAACCGAAGAGGGCGGGAAGGTTCCCACAGTTCTCACAGGTTGCGTTATCTCCTTTGCGGATAGAATGTCTCGTTTCCAGTTAAAACTTAGTTATGTTGCTACTTTGCGACAGAAATGGGAAAAATTAAGAAAAGTACTGATCCTGATGCTTCGCATCCAAAAGAGGAGACTTCCGTATAAGTTCCAAGAGATTCTACTAGATAGCTGAGTGAGTATTGTTATTATTCAATTAGAAAAAATATCTTCACGCCATTCCCAATACAAGGGTAGACAGAGGTCTCGGCTAGACACCCACCTTCCACCGAAGACATTTGTCGAAACAACGTGACAGGTGGCGAAACCGTCGCCGTCTTTATGTCCAAGGCAACGATGTAATTCGTACATAGGTTTTTGAAAAATTTGGGGATTGAACTCGGGTTCCACCGCTTCCTTGTAAGCTCAACAAGTAGCCAAGTTTACTAACTCATACTCTCACATTAAGGAAGAAAAAGAAATAAAAAATAAATACGTATAAAAATTACATTAAGGAGGAAGCAAGAAATAAAATGTTCGAATTAAACATAAATTGTAATCAAGGGTATAAAGTTTGCGAGTAACGAATACCACTAAGATATATATAAATGAGACAGACATTTTTAAATATAAAGTACAATTTATTAAGTATAAAGTATAATTTATGGGCGAAATTTCTTTAATTTGCCAAACTCTACAAACTATTTTATCGTCGCTTTCAACTTCGTTTTGTCGCCCTTTGGGGTATGAGGGTTTATTTTTGTTCTCTCAAAATTTAACATACCAGGACTGAACCTAAGGACTTCAGCTAGTAAGTCAACTAGTAAGTATACTAAAATATTAATGCTCAATAGCCTAATAGCTAGAGGTGCGGACTGCGAAACATAACGACGCAGCTTCGAACCCGCCTTTCGGCTACTGCCCTTAACTACTCCAGACACAAGCATGGCAGCATAGTCGGAATTGGTAACAGGAATAACGGTAATATTATTTTGTTTAAAAAAAAACTAAATGAATGTATTCGTCAAATCATTAATCATCTTTATTATATTCGTAACAGGTTGCTACATTGTTGATATATTTGCAAATTTTCGAACATGAGTTTAATTTTAAATTTTATTTTTTTTCAAGCAAACATTTGATGAAAATGTTATATTGTCATAGTAAATATGTACATTTGTAAATATTGTAATAAATATCTTAACTAAGCATTAAATACAAATTAGAAGTGAAGCTACATTTAAATTTCATATGCAGGCTTATCGTGTGATACAGTTTCATTCATTACAACAACTATAAAAGTCGTTTCAGAGGTTTTTTTGGTTGGTAACTTTTCCGCGAGGCTCAAAGAAATAACATTGATGATACATGCTTCCTAATTTTCCGGTGAAATGAGGCTCATAATTATATATCAGATATTTATTCTCTTCGCTAGCGCTCGCGAAACTATGACTGTTCTTCCTGCATTCCTTGACGAAGAAATCCATAAAGTAACGATTTGCTTTAATTGCATTCATTGAATGTGGATAGTGTTTTGATTTTTTCCATTCAAAAGAACTTTTTTCGGGGTGAAATTGGACGCCGTAGAATGGATATCTGTAAAAGACAATGCATCATAATTTCATCATTTCATTTATCTATGGTTATTTTTAGAACTAAATTTTTTTACTGGGTTAGCTTAGCACGGTTCTCAAAATAAAAACTTATTTAATTATATGTATGTAATGTATTGATATTGCCAGTATTTGATTGTTTTTAATTTTGAAGTCAATAAAAATTATAGTATTGGTCAAAAATTAAAGATTATTAATAAGAAGAAAAAAACTTTAGGTTATATGTTGAAAAAGTGTTTATAGAATATATTTAAATAAACATCTATGGACAAATTAAAATAAAGAAAACTCCATGATAATTACGTAGCTACACTGCAGTCATAGTTTAAAATGAAAACATAAATATAAAACCAATTCGACGACCTCCGAAGGGGAGTGGCACAAACACCCATACCACAATTACTTTAGCTTCTTACAGATGAAAAAGTACCCACAACCTGTAACTACGTTGATCTCTTGCACATTTTACTTTGAATACAACAGTTGTTACTCTATAATTTGGCATCTGAAATGGCTACGTCGGTGTGATACTGTCGCAGACACCGCCCTACGCCCTACAGTAAGGACACAAAAGTCTATTACTATTTATAAATGCAAAAAAGTAGAAATATCACCTGTTATGTTCTATTGATGCAATAAATCGAACTCCATATTCATCGTCACTATGTGATGTTACACGCCAATCCTTGTCCAGATCGTGTGAGTGCAGATTCTAGAGTTATTTAAAAAAAGTATACATTAGAATATAAATATATATATATATATATATATATATATATATATATATATATATATATATACTCAAATTTTAGGCTGTACGAAGTTTAGTGGGTCTAGTCCTAAGTCAAAAAAAATAATATGTATTCCCAATATTGGCGTAGGCAGAAGTCCAGACAATTAAGTTATTTCGACCCACCTTTCACCAAACACTTTTTTTGTGGGACAATGTGACAGATGGTGAGCATTTCACCGTCTTTATGTCCCAGCCAACGATATAAACCGAACACAAGCTTTGAAAAAACTCATTGCCTACCACCTTGTGATCCAATTCGGGTGTCTGGACTTGAATTCCGACCACCCAACCACTCGACTATCGTGACTTCTAGTCCTAAATGACTATTGGTATATTGTTTTATTAAATTCAACTATCGATGACAACAATTGATAAATGTGACGAATCAGCCCACTTGTTAAGATGTATTTTAACCAAAGAAACTACAATATTCGCGTTATAGTCGCCCAAGGGTTGAAGCTGAAATACTCAAATTTTTCCAGAAGATTGGTATTTTAAGAAAACAATTGCATGTCCCAAAATACATATACAATTATATGTTATTTCTTATAGAAAGTTTGTACATTTAATTGTTGTTCACTTCATTTCGATTATTAGAATTTTAACTACCTCATCGACAATACAAAATTGATGGGCATTAACCGTCACGTGTTCATTCATTAATATATGAATTATATCATCAGGTGTTTCCGAGAACATCTTGCTGGTCCGATAATCTGAAAGGCAAAAGAAATAGAATTATTTTAGAATTATTTCTTTATGCATTAAGGGTGAAAAAAGAGTAAGTTTTCCACTGCGTACTAATTGGCTGAAGCCTACGGACATTTTCATATAACACCTAATATGAATTTGGAATTATCTTCTTTAAAATTTCAACTTTTAATCATACCAAAACCAGCCCGATACAAATAGTATAGCCTAAGAGATTTTATTACAAGATCATACATGCTATAATGCGGAAAAACTTATTCCCCAACATATTATATTGATTTAACATGAAGTCTTTAAAACTCTCTAAACTAAAAAGAAACTCCTTCCGGTAAAAGGGGTAGAAAGGGGGGTAAAAACTCATAGTGTAAGTTAAAGTGTGACCACGATAAACGCCACATTATGATTTATGTTGTCATCTTAAGTACGCTGTTATTATATTAAATACTAATTCATGAATATCAGGACAAAATAAAAAAAAAACATTAGATTACAGTGGTAGAGCCACGCATCAGCTTTTGTTGTTGCATGAATGGGCCGGCTCGACCGGGGAAGTACCACGACCTCACAGAATACCGGCGTGAAGTAGAAGTCTAACAAACTTCTGCGGTAAGTGCAGGTAACCGGAGGCCCACACATTCCCCTCCCCCAATTCTGGGGGAGTGGGGCACTCTAAGGGTGGCAACGCATCTGCTAAGCGTCTGGTATTGCGGGTGTTCATGGGCGGCGGTAATCACTTACCATCACGTGAGCCACCTGCTCGTTTGCCTCCCTTTTCTATAAAAAAAACAAAAGGTCTTCTTTCTTAAATCTACGTAAATAAGCATATAGAATTCCGAATTATCGAATAAGGTATATTAAGACCGATCTTATTGAAGTTGATGCTTACCTTCTGTAAAATCTAAAGGCAAGTTACTGAAGGAATAACATGTGATTCTGTTTTCTTTTTCACCACGCCCCGAAGCAATAATAATAAGAAGCTCAAATCCAAGACAGGTGCCGAAAACAGGAAAGTAATCGCCTGCATCGTTTAGTTCCTTAGCAATTTCGTAGATATACTGACCGGCGTCAGCATAACCATTAGATTGATTAAAATATGTTGCACCCCCCGGGAAGAAGACACTGAAATATTAGTAAAAATTTCGACATTCATATATATACTGTATATATAGATATATACATATCTATATGTAACAGCGAAGGCTTTTTTATTGTTAGAACGCTCTAAGTAAGACGATGACGATCTGTAGAATGAGGGATGAAAGTTAGTTACGAATCTTGTCACTCCAGGGTTTCAATTTGTGAAAATTCGTACCAGGTTTTTAAATTTCTTTTATTATATATTTAAATAATAATTAATAATATTTAATAATAATTTGACCGTGTGGTAGTAACGGTGTAAGAATATTGCCATTCCCTTTCTTCCCGTGGGTGTCGTAGGAGGCGAGTAAGGGAAACAGCTTTGAGTATCATAATGGCAACCGATAGATGGCGGGATAAACATGTCTAAAAATATCAGATCAAAATCAGACCGAAGATGGGCAGCGGCGTCTGAGATGCGAGTCATCTGGTGCTGTAGTGGACTGCAGGACATAGGATATTGGTCTTTAGGAGCTATACCTATCAGTAAGAGAACCTGAAAATCTAGATGATTATAGTAATAAGTAAATAAAATAAAATAAATAAATAAATAAATAAATATCTTCACGCAATTCCCAGTACAGGGATAGACAGAGGTCTAGTCTAGACAATTAAATCCCTTCGACCCACCTTCCACCGAAGATATTTTCGGGACAACGTGACAGGTGGTGAGCCCGTCGCCGTCTTTATGTCCAAGCCAACGATGTAATTCTTACCTAAGTTTTTGAAATACCCATTGGTACGAGCCTGCCACCTGGGGATCGAACTCGGGTCTCTTGACTCGAAATTCTGACCACCCAACCACACGCCTATCGTGACTCTAGTAAAAGTAAAATGTGCGTAAACCATAAAAAATACTAAACGCCCGATTCGTGTAATACCTATGTACTGGGAAGTATCTGCCAACAAATCGTATATTTCCTCATTAACTATTAAGGATCAGTGGCGTTATTCATCAGCTCAGTATCTTTATATAATGACTCATATACAAACAACTTAATTCTATCACAAAAGAGATGAAACAATATAAGCAATGCTTATGAAATTTGAGAAATTTTGTTTCCTTCTGATTCCATCAAGTGACAGGCATGGTGAAAATGGAATCAAAGTGGAAGCATACCCTTCCATTGAAAAAAAAATTTTTGAAATAGGTTTAAATATAACCGAGTTATGAGGTAACTTCGCCAAAAACGGTAAACATTAAAAAATCGATTACAACTATGAAAGAAAACACTAACAAAGATCAATCTGAACAGTAAATATTTACATCGATACTCACCCATTTAATTTACTCATAAGATCTTTATAATAATTGCGATCTTTTCCAATTCTGTAAATATAATTTTATCATTAATCAAGTATTCCAAACTTTGTCAAACAAAAGTAAAGTATTCTTATACTGACAGAATTGGAACAACTCTTGCACCCGAAGCTTCAATATCCTTTACGTATGACGCAGCAATATAGCTGGTATAATTCTCCTCTGGATACTGGCCATGGAGGTAGAATGACTGTTCTTGCGTTAAAACACCAATTATGGGTCGATCATTGATGGGCGCATCTTCTTGTGAGTGCACAACCATAGCACCATCACAATATAAAAAATATGCAGTTGTCAATGTCAACAGCATATAATATAATACTGATTTCATTGCTATAAACTCCACAAAATTCTGCGTCACTAACATCTTTACCAACTCATGCGTACTGACGGTTGGTTTATAAATCCACCTATAATATTATGAAGATACAATACACTTATTTCATGTTTAAATTTTTTCACAATCATAAGATAAAGCATTCTTTATCTTTCAAATCAAACTTTTATCTTTTGTCCAGATCGAGATTCTTTTTTGATTAAGTATAGAAGCTGCACAAAACAAGAATCGAAACGACCTGCTTTTTAAAAATACATACATTGTACGAGTACACATGCCCAGTACTGATGTGGGCATAGAAGTCTTTCAATGCCATTTCTGCTTTGCTTATATTTGAAAAAAAACTCGACTAATTTAACTTTACTTACCAAATGTTTCGCGCGAACTTACCACAAAATTAAAATATTCACACAATCGTTTATTAAACAAATTGCGACATTTTGTGCCACTTTACTCTTGTGGGCAACACACATAAGTGTCGTGTGTATGAACCCTACACTGTTTTAAAAATAGATTACTTCTCCCTTGGTTTTAAAGATGACTGATACACGTTCGTTGAGAATATTTTGTAAGTCATTGTTTGTTCTAAAAATATTTATTTGTGTTATCTGTAGGGAGAACAAATAATTTATAATTATAAATAAATATAAAAATAAATTTATAGTTATCTTCAAAAGTATACGTGGCATTTGATGACACTCTTATCGAGGCACTAATCAAGAACCCGTGTCAAATCTTCGAAATATTTTTAAAATTGTTGTTTAATTTTTGTAAGTAAAAGTTCCAATTCTAAGTGCCAACGAACAGACAGACTGTCTTATCATTCTCAGAGCATTCACCTCATTCTCTTGACCTTTTGACACAAAAATTGCAGCAGAATACATTTAATGAAATATTTTGTACTGTTATTATATTTTGTAATTCCATTATTTATTTATGTCATTAATCTTCATTTTAACTCCATACTAAGGAACAATATTTTTTTTTTAATTTTTCATGTATTAAAACTTTTCTAATTTTTTATAGTTTTTATTTATCATCTTTTAAATTCATATTTGACTATTCACTATATTGTTTCTGTGCCACGGGTTTAACCAAATAAACCATAAATAAAAACTGACTTCATTCATTTCAAAATTATTTAATCACTAAATTTTTAAATAAATTCCGTTCTCTAATACATTATTTAGAGATATAACGATAATAAGAACAATACTGTCTTGAATTTGTAATATACAAATATACAGAATTACAGCTGACTTGACATGACATCAACAAGAAACCATTAGTGCGCTTGCGGGTTTCGCGTCCTACTCGTCCCACGTTACGCAAAACGGAACGAGTCATATATTTGTAAAATTAAATAAATCATTTATACGACATATTTAAATAGAGAAACAAATTCAAAATTCAATAAGTTATGTTTCAGAGGCGTTAAAAACTACTGCCTACGGCGGTAGGCAGTAGTTTCCGAGATAGTTACGACACGAGAAGATAGGCGTATCTTCTCGTATCGTAACTATCTCGAAAAAAAAATTTAACAGACGATTGCCGGCCAATAATAATTTTCGTATGTTCATTGACAATAATATATTTTACTCAAATCTTATCTCAAAAGATATTATATCATGTATACGCAAAACTTGAGATACTTTATAGTAATGGTACTGTAATGTGTACTTTTTACGTTATGAGTGGTTGGGTGGTCGGAATTTCAAATCAAGAGACCCGAGTTCGATCCCCAGGTGGCAGGCTCGTACCAATGGGTTTTTCAAAAACTTATGTACGAATCGTATCGTATAGACGGCGACGGGCTCTCACGAAAATATATTCGGTGGGTCAAAGAGACTTAATTGTCTAGTTATTTATTTATTATTTTATTTATTTCCGCATTGGCTGCCTTAAACAACCACCTTTTCGAGACATAATGTATCCTCTTCACTCTCTTCTACCTGACACGCCCGATGACAGACTTATCTATCCACTTATGCCCCAAACCACCTGCGCCACCAGATTTAAGAAGACAGAGCTTGAACGAGCATTATCTCACACCGCAACCCACGGTAGATCTTGTTTTTAATTTCTCTCCTATCGAGGCTTCAACTCGGCTGTTGTGGGCTAGGAAGAGACAACGGAAAATTTCCTCCACATTTCATAAGTGGGCGCGCATCAAAAGTGGACTGACCAAGTTCAGGTAGAGCGGACCACCTTGGACCGCTCATGTAAGTTGCTCTTGTTAAGGACAGATCCTTCTTGGTCATCACAGATGAAACCTTGACAAGGTGCTTACCCATCGGTGAATACTATAGACATTAATGTTAACTTTGAAACGAACTAAGAATAGTTTCTTATTTATGATAAATATAAATAAATAAATAAAATACCTTCATGCTGCAATACTGGGGTAAACAGAGGTTCTGGCAATTAAATCCTTTCGCCCCACTTTTCACCAGAGATATTTTTGGGGACATCGTGACAGGTGGTGAGCCTGACGTCGCCTTTATGCCAAAGCCAACGATATTAATCATAAGTTTTTAAAACTCATTGCTACAAGACTACCAACTGGGTATCGAACGCGAGTCTCTTGACTCGAATTCGTAGGTACCACCAACACCCATATCCGGAAAAATGTAGAAAAAGTGTTATTTACATTGATCCGATCGGGAATCGAACACGAGACCTCAGAGCTAGTGACACCATGAAAACCGGTGTGTACACGAGTCGTCCAAGAAGGTCATCGACAACAGGTAACACATCTACGACGAAATATCTCCTGAAAGCAAACAGCATACAGCAACATTCATTTTTCGTATTTAATTAAGACTAAAACTTTTCTGATAAATATATTTTTAAATACATAACTGAGGAAATCTCATCTTTAAATACATGAAACGGCCAGAATTACAAAGCCCTAAAATTTAACTCATAAAATCAGATCTTATTTTAAGTTCTCAATAAAAATAAGTTTTTTTCTTTGTTATCACGCAATTTCGGGACTCTGTTTTCAGGTAATGGAAAGCCAGTGTAATCACAGGTTATGAATGAAAAAATGAAAATGAAAATATATTTATTACTGCAAGTTGAATGTAAGTAATACTCGTAATCATTAAAGTTTAGATTTATACAACAAGTCTTAACTTTATACAACATTTTTACATATTAAACAGATGAGATGCAGTAAATTACTACGTAACCTATTAGTATTACAGGTTACGTAGTAACTTATTGCTTTGTGTCATATGTTCCAGTAGCCATTTGCCAATAAACGGCCTGTAAGCATACAGTTCACGCCACACACATCAAAAAACATTCTCATATTTCATATTATTTAGGACGTATAACATCACGGTACAAATCGTATTGATATATAATAAATATATAGATATAGGTGTAATGTAATAATATAGACATAGGTGAAAATTTATAGTATAGCGATATAACTTACAAATATTTAGATATACATATAATAAAATTAAAATATTCATTTATTTATTTTCATATAATAAAATTTATCGAAAAGATAATAATTATATATCTTCACGTCATTCCCAATACAGAGGTAGAAAGAGGTCTCGACAATTAAGTCTTTTCCACCCACCTTCCACCGAAGATATTTTTGGGACAACGTGACAAGTGGTGAGCATGGCGCCGTCTTTATGTCGAAGCCAACAATATGAATCGTACATAGGTTTTTGAAAAAAAAAACCATTGGTACGAGCCTGCCACCGGGGATCGAACTCAGGTCTCTCGACTCGAATTCCAATCACCCAGCCACTCGGCTATCGTGACTTGATTAATGACGTCACTAATTTTATCGAAAAGATAAAATTATAACTAACCAATCTGTGCAAAATTTATCTTATCGTCAATTAATCTAAGTATAGGAAGTATTAATTATTGGCGTGATTCAACAAAATCTATATCTCCTGTATAGAATTTTATAATTAGTGGTTAGTTATATAAAACTACAACAGTATCGAAAGTGCATAAATGATAAACTTATATTTCTACACTTATTATACTTCACGACCCTGGCAGAGATTGCACCGAGATGTAGCTGGGCAGTTAGTACGATTCTCGCCTTCAACTAAAATATGATGGATTTAGGAGCGACAGTTTAGATACGTCGCAGAGTGCCGAGAGAGCTGGTTGTAAGCCAAATAAAATCCACCTAGCCTGTGGGTGGCGGACTTGAGAGGCTGTGCTGTCAATAAAGCCGCTATAAAGATGATTTTATAAGAAAATTTAATAAGAAAAGATAAGTAAATGTATGAACTTGAAAAAAATATTTCAAAAAACGAAAAGAACTTTAGATACTGAAGTATTTAACATTCAACAATAAAGGTGAAGAGGAATCCTCTTTGATTCGGACAAAAAAAAAGACAGACGCTTTAATAGGGACAGAATGTACTGATTCTGCGAAAGCAGTGTCTGTTCTATCAGTATTTTTTCCAACAATATGAAAAATATTTAAGGTATGACCGCTGGGCATATAATGACTATAGTAGCTCAGAGTTAGGAAATTTGATATGTAATTTTTGGAAGTAAGAAGTTTTAATATAGTGAAGTAATTTCATCTCTTACCAATAAAAATTGTTTTTGTTTTGTTAAAAGATAATTCAGTTCACATCTTAAGATAAGGTGTAGCCCTTATTAAGTTTAAGTTACTTTCCTCTATAATATACAGCTATATTTTCACGCTATTGTTGTATGACGACGTTTTTTCTTAACTTATAAAAAATGTTCTTTCTTCCTTTTCGCATGAAAATTATAAGTTAGTTTATTTACTTAAAAAACCTCTTTGGACTAAAAACTTTGGAATAAGTTAAAAATGATAAATGAATTCGTCAAATTTTGGCGATTTTAACTGGTCTAGATTTAAAAAATCTGGGTACAGCTATAAAAATTAAAGCGTTCCAATAAAATACGTTATGTTCCTTTGTACATAAATGAAAAAAAACTTCAGGCCATTCCCAAAACTGGGGTAGACAGAGGTCAAGTCTAGACAATTAAGTCCCTTTGACCCACCTTCCACCGAAGATATTTTCGGGACAACGTGACAGGTGGTGAGCCCGTCGCCGCCTTTATGTCCAAGCCAACGATGAAATTCGTACATAAGTTTTGAAAACTCATTGGTACTGCCACCTGGGGATCGAACTCAGGTCTCTCGACTCGAATTCCAATCACCCAGCCACTCGGCTATCGTGACTTGATTAATGACGTCACTAATTTTATCGAAAAGATAAAATTATAACTAACCAATCTGTGCAAAATTTATCTTATCGTCAATTAATCTAAGTATAGGAAGTATTAATTATTGGCGTGATTCAACAAAATCTATATCTCCTGTATAGAATTTTATAATTAGTGGTTAGTTATATAAAACTACAACAGTATCGAAAGTGCATAAATGATAAACTTATATTTCTACACTTATTATACTTCACGACCCTGGCAGAGATTGCACCGAGATGTAGCTGGGCAGTTAGTACGATTCTCGCCATCAACTAAAATATGATGGATTTAGGAGCGACAGTTTAGATACGTCGCAGAGTGCCGAGAGAGCTGGTTGTAAGCCAAATAAAATCCACCTAGCCTGTGGGTGGCGGACTTGAGAGGCTGTGCTGTCAATAAAGCCGCTATAAAGATGATTTTATAAGAAAATTTAATAAGAAAAGATAAGTAAATGTATGAACTTGAAAAAAATATTTCAAAAAACGAAAAGAACTTTAGATACTGAAGTATTTAACATTCAACAATAAAGGTGAAGAGGAATCCTCTTTGATTCGGACAAAAAAAAAAGACAGACGCTTTAATAGGGACAGAATGTACTGATTCTGCGAAAGCAGTGTCTGTTCTATCAGTATTTTTCCAACAATATGAAAAATATTTAAGGTATGACCGCTGGGCATATAATGACTACAGTAGCTCAGAGTTGTCAAAGTCACGAAATAAAGTCACGATAGCCGAGGGGTTGTAAAAAAAAATATCTTCACGCAATTCCCAATACAGGGGTAGACAGAGGTCAAGTCTAGACAATTAAGTCCCTTTGACCCACCTTCCACCGAAGATATTTTCGGGACAACGTGACAAGTGGTGAGCATGGCGCCGTCTTTATGTCGAAGCCAACAATATGAATCGTACATAGGTTTTGAAAACTCATTGGTACTGCCACCTGGGGATCGAACTCGGGTCTCTCGACTCGAAATTCCGACCACCCAACAACTCGGCTATCGTGACCGAAAATATATTCGGTGGAAGGTACCTCTGTCTACCCCTGTATTGGGAATTGCGTGCAGATATTTATTAATTTATTTTATTTATAGTGAGTTGTTACTGGTGTTACAAGCTCGTGTTTATATACTTAATAAATTATAATCTTTATAGATTCTAAATATATGTATATATAAACATTAAGCCATTATATTAAATGCTATATTATAATATTTTATGTAAGTTACAATAAAGGCAGACGCATTGCCTAGATACGGAAATAGCCTATATACTATCAGGTATAAGTTAACGTGTGGAAAAAGATTTACTAATTTTGACGGTTCTAAGTACTTGGTGGTGTCAGAAATATCACTACTTGTAATTTATTAATGTAATGTGTAATGTAATTTATAAATTAATGCAGTGCGAAGTGCATATAGATATGATATCCTTGCTGCAAAACATTTTTATAAAAAAGTAATAACGGGCCCGATATTTCATTTCAACACGTGATTATTCGAACCGCAGCTTTGGTAGGCAAAATGTTGCCTTTTAAAAGTAATATTGGTATCCCCAAACTTAGGGACAATAATAAATGCATCTAAAAAATGTTCCTTAATTATGCTCGTGAGTCGATCATTTATAATGTTTTTTTTATGGTGTTTTGAAAGAACCGTGAATGGTTTACTTTGAAAGGGAAGAATCGTGGAAAGTAATTTTACAGTCACAACTGAAGTTTTGTAATAATGTAGCTCAATCTGATCTTCCACATCTACAGCTTGCGATGTCCATCCCTATCCGAAAGCACTACTTTCAACAATAAAACGGTAAAACTAGTCACTCCAGAAAAAGGTATAAATAAGCAAGTAGTTCATTTTGATGTATTTCATCTTTGTGTTACATGCGTCGAAATAATTCTACATAATTCTATTGCTAGTCTTAGAAAATTTATTGTGATATAAAGACATGAACTTCAAAATTAATATAAAATTAATATTAATAAAATAGATTTAGAGGCACATATTATTTTATTAACAATGACCATCAATGCTCCATATCAGTGCATTAGAATAAATAAACGTGTGACTGTGAATAGTGCGAAACAAGAGATCCACAATTTTATAAAAATCATCAAAAACAAAAAAGCAAAATTATCTAAAATCTTATTTATTTAAGATAAAATAATAATGAAATTGTTAAAACAATAAATCAAGAGGATTTCTTCTTAATTGATGAAATATTATGTTCAAATTATTTGACAGGCTTCTGATAGTAGTGTGACTACAGCGGTGGGTAGGGTAGACAACAATGAACTTTGATATTTTACGAGCGGGTCTAACAAGTTTTTTTTAACTGCTAACCTATCTAAGTCACGATAACCGAATGGTTGAGTGATCAGAATTTCGAGTCAAGAGACCTGAGTTCGATGCCCAGGTGATAGGCTCGTACCAATGGGTTTTCCAAAAACTTATCTTGTCTTGGACATAAAAGAGGGCAACTGGCTCACCACTTGTCACATTGTCCTGAAAATATCTTCGGTGGAAGGTGGGTCGAAGGGTCTTAACGCTCTAGACTAGACCTCTATCTACCCCTTTATTGGGAATAGCGTTAAGATATTTATTTTATTTTATTATATACAAAATCAGGGCGACATATAGTCGACTAGCCTTTCTAAAAACATGAAACATGTATCATACTTTTCCCAAAATAAGTGCTCAAGAGTGACACAATAACTGTAATCACATTAAAATGTGTTTGATTGTTGCTTTACTTTTTGATTATTGTATTGCCTTGAAACAGTAATGAAACCATTTATGATTTTAATAGCAGCGATTTAAATTCTTCTGATATTTCTTAAAATTAGTCAAAAAAACGTCTTAAAAAAAGTCACGATAGCGTAATAAAAGCCACGTATTGGGAAGTGCATGAAGATATTTCTTAAAATTACATTGCTTAAACTATTCAGATACAAAACTATTCAGACTTAAATTATTCAGATAAATCTGAAGCATTTACACAAGGAATAACGCTGCTAACAAACAGAAAATATTTTTTTAAATCTAACTTTTTTATTTGCCCTAATTAGGAAACTTTCTTAAAATCTTTCGATTATTTTTTTCTCAGAAGATGTAGTCAAAAAGAAACGATAAGGAGGATGTAGAAAACGCCGCCACTAGAACGATAACATATTCCAAAGAATAACCTATACCAAATCTGACTTTTACCAAATATGCCGAAATGCCTACAGCACTCGAATTAATGGGCCATAGAGTACATTTATACAGGGATAAAGTCAGCGGTATTAGGTATAAGGTATATAAGAGGATAAAGTAGTCCTTTACTGCTTCGCACTTTAAATGCCATAATGTTCATTTATTAAAATAACTATTTATCTATATAGCTTTATTTTTTCCGTATTTATTCCGTAAATTTAAATTGGGAATGTTTAATTTACTTAACAGAAATTTATCAAAAATATTCATTCAGAATCTTTCCGCCTCTTCAACTAATGTAATTTGTATGTAAATGGACGGAAAGATTATAAATGAACATAGAATTAGAATTAAAATAAAAAATCTAATTCTTTTCGAGTTCTTATCATAGTAATTCTATACTAAAACTTGAATAATGATATACGAAGTATGATGGAGTAATGAATAGCTATGGTTATAATCTTCTATTGCGTTGTGAAATGTTAATTATTTCATTATAATTAAAACTACATAATTAAAATTGTAAATTTTAAAGTCTGTGGGAGATATTAAAAAGTGAAATCCACATCCACAGACTTTGTAGAATTCTAGCAACACCAAAATTCTCGTCAAAAAAGAAAAATGCCGCTGCGAAAAAGAAACGTAATGATAAAGGTATTTTGATAATAACTATTATTTGCACAACGACGCCTGTCTGAATAAGAAATATGTGATTTAATTTACTCTCGTTACAATCTTTTTCGAAAAACAGTTAATTAAACAGGAGTTCAAAGAATACGTTGTGTTCTAGGTTGGTTTCCTGCGTTGACAGTGGAATTCGTGTATTTTCTATAATCAGTCGAGTATAATCAAGTAAAATGTTTGAAATGGTAAGTTTTATATTGTTCAGCTTGAATGTTCATAAATATAGTCCCCTAACCTTTGTTACATCTGCGATCACAATGTCGTTATTCTTTGCTCACAGAATAGTGCAGAACCGATGCAGGTGGATGTTCCACTAGAAGATAATGAGAATAACGAGACAGAATGTTATGTAGTTGAGAATCCTACCTTGGATCTAGAGACTTATGCCGCATCTTATAGTGGCTTTGCAAAATTGTACAGGTTAATGTTTGTGGCAGATCACTGTCCATCACTCAGATTGGAGGCTTTAAAAATGGCAATATCCTATGTTATGACAACATACAATGTTAGTCTCTATCAAACATTACACAAGAAACTCTCTGAAGCCATTGCTTCTGCAGGCTTACCAGATGTTGCTGTTCAAATGGGTTCACAGGATATTCCTGTTTTGGACACTATGTGGGTAGAATCAAAAACTAAAAAAGCTGCTATTAAGTTGGAAAAATTAGACACTGACCTCAAAAATTACAAAACTAATTCAATAAAGGAAAGTATTAGAAGGGGACATGATGACCTTGGTGACCATTATTTAGATTGTGGAGATCTTACCAGTGCTTTAAAATGTTATTCAAGGGCCAGAGATTATTGTACAAGTGGTAAACACATTATTATGATGTGTCTGAATGTTGTTAAAGTGTCAGTTTATCTGCAAAACTGGGCTCATGTTCATAATTATGTTTCAAAGGCTGTAGGTACTCCTGATTTTAATGAAGTTCCAGGAAAAGATTCTAATCAGTCTATTTTAACACGTTTAAAGTGTGCTGCAGGCTTAGCCGAGTTAGCAACTAAAAAATATAAATCTGCTGCTAAACACTTCCTAGCAGCAAGCATTGACCACTGTGATTACCCAGAACTGCTAAGCAGTAACAATGTTGCAGTGTATGGTGGACTATGTGCCCTCGCTACATTTGATCGGTCTGAATTACAAAAACAAGTCATAGTTAGCAGTTCTTTTAAATTATTCCTAGAACTAGAGCCACAATTACGTGACATAATATTTAAATTTTATGAATCTAAGTATGCTTCATGCTTAAGGCTACTTGATGAGATTAGGGACAACCTCCTCTTAGATATGTATTTAGCACCACATTTAAATTCTCTATATATGCAAATAAGAAACAGAGCTTTAATTCAATACTTCAGCCCTTATTTGTCAGCTGATATGCGTTTAATGGCTGCGGCCTTCAATCGCACAGTGAATGCTCTTGAAGATGAATTAATGCAATTAATACTTGATGGCCAGATCCAAGCCCGTATTGACTCACATAATAAAATACTGTACGCTAAAGATGTAGATCAAAGAAGCACTACCTTTGAAAGAAGCCTTGCCATGGGAAAAGAATACCAACGACGGACATCTATGTTAATTCTAAGAGCTGCTATGCTTAAAAATCAAATTCATGTCAAGGTGAGAGTTTTAATTTTTCTTAATAATTTTATATAAATATTTGAATTATTGAGTACCTGATATCCTATTTTATAATTCTCTGTCTTTACAGTTAAGGATGACAGAACACGAAAAATAGCAAAGAATAAGTTTCTTAGCTAAAGTTGCTTTTATTAATTTAAATGAAATATTTGAATGCAGTGGTGCAGATGTAACAGATATAATTTTAACACTATTGTAATTATAACACTTGCACCAATTATTACAAGTAAATGTAAAATATTTCATTTCAATTTATAAATAACAAGTTTATATAACAATGTTATTTTGTGTTTTGTTGTTGAAAGTGGTTCAATTTTTTTTAAATACTGTGAATTTGATTTTGGAAGATTTTGTCTTATTTTTGGTAAAAAGAGTGGTGTGGTTAAAAGAGTATGGACTTCACATTTCATCAATTCACTAAATATATATTTATTATAATTTATTTATGTATTTATGTGACATGATTTGACAGACTGGAGGTCAAGGTAGTTGTTGATGGAGCGGGCCTTCAAACTAAATTCTTCAACAATAATTACATTGTTTCTTCTGCATATCAATAACATGTTATAACAAATTAGTTTCCTTTAATACCATAGAAATTACTATACTGAAGCTGTGCAAATATTCTTGGAGTAAATGTCGACGATTGTTGAAACAAATTCATGTTTAAAGTGTATATGAATCAATTTCTGAGAGTTTCTGACTAGGATGGTACAATTTAATCCAATTTGATCCCAATAAGGCACAAGTTTAACCTTTAACTGCTACAATGAAGTTTCATTTCATTCGCATTTTGAGAATATTTTCATAGCTGTCATGGTCAATATTGGAAGCTTTGGTATCAACATATAGAGCGACATAGTTCCAGTATCATCTGGAATTAAAAAAGGATTGTTTGTGTGTCAACAACATATTTATTTATTTATTCTTTATTGAACATTACCATAATGTAAAATCAAAAGGCGGATATAAAGCTAAGAGCATTCTCTATCTGTCAAGCTTAGGGAGTGATAAAACATTGAAGGTGGTTACATACAATAAAAACAAATAGATTGTGTAAAATTATAATGCTATATTAATATCTATGTATACAAGCGCAATGCCTACATTTACATAAATACATACATACATACACACACATACATAAATACATACATACACACATACATATATACATATGCAACATATACATACACATACAAATCGACAAATTATAAATATATAACTACGAAACAAAATTAACTTTTTATTGAAATTACCATGGAAGTTGTATTGTAAGCCGCTCTGTTCACGAAATGCATAAGCTTTTTCAAAGAATTGGCTGCCTCACACTAAAGACTTGTGAAATCAAATGTCGTTTTTTTGTATGTTCCAGAATGTTGGCCGCGAAACTGGTCCACAAAGTGGTGAAGCACCTGGCTCCAGTACCAGTCTTACTACACGCAGTTTCGACCCTGTGCCCTTGTGATGATTTACCTTTTAAGATAGTAACATTTTCTTTCACATGATAATTTAAATGTTAGCTATGAATTACATGACATTATTCTTAGCAATACTTAGAAAAATCATACTATTTTCATTATCATGTGAAAATGAATATTATCCTTTTGAAACAAAAAGTCCTTTATGTGTACTGATATCTGCTAATTTTTTTTTGTTTTCCGAAAGTACAGATATAGATCTGCGTGATTTCAGAAATTTTGTACTTGCAAAATGCTGATTTTGTTTATAAGGGAAATGTTTTATCAGCGATCATAAACATTGAACAGCTGGTGCAAGCATTTGCAATGTTTATATGGAATTATTCTATGTAACCACAAAATATTATGTCTACGTAATTTTTAATAATATTAAAAGTAAAGCGATACTTGTCTTTCTTTACAAATGTGTCATTATTATATTTTAAAAGTGCAGCGTAACTTATTTGCAACTAACTGAATCCTTATCACTTGACTGTTTTTAATAGTTGCAGGTTTACTTAGGGCTTCCTTTATAGCGATTAATTTAACATAATCGATTAATTTCAGCCTATTTAGTTCTGTGAATAGAGTTGTTCAAGGTTTCAAAATAAATTACATGCGGTTTTTTCTCAAATTATTACCCAAAAGACGTAACTTATTTGATTAAGCAGGACAAAATGTTGATTGGGTATATTTCTGAGATAATATATGTATTCAGCAAGTATAAAATTTGGAACGCATTCCTTAAATAATCATTTCATATCTCCTGTCGAAATTGATCCACAGTAATTTTTACACACAGTTGATTGTTAATTGTTCTGAAGTCTAATAACTTATAAAAGTTAATAATTAATTCTTATATATTAATTCTTTCTTGTATGCTTAAATAATATTCTTTGTTAAAAAAGACCAAAGTCCATTAGCTAACTGCTTATTTTAAAAGTTTTCTTATGACTGGGAAATATACTTTTCTTGTACTAAATGTTACATGTAGCGCCGTATACATCGAACTAATAGCCTAGCCTATAAATGCCCAATAAAAAGCGATGACTTTAAGACACATTAGGAATATTAGAGTTCCATTTCGGTTGGTTATTTCAGGTCTAATATATATTTGCATTCCTGCGTTTTGTCTTGATCCCAGCAGAACCTATAAGCAATCAGTTCCCGCGCTCGCAAACCTCGACAACTAGACTGAATTAGTCGTACTTGTAAATAAATAGGCATTAGGCTCCAATAGGGTATTTACAATTAGGGTACAATAATAAATACTCATACAGAAACAAACATGATAAGTAAATTAAAAGTAAAGTACTTTTTATAAATTTTCGTATTATTAAATTGGACTAGTAATTTCAGTTACATCGCATTCAACACCTCAAACTCTAGCAAGTTTTCATACGATACGGCAACTATCGTATAAAACAACATTGACGGTGTCTCAAAAATCTCAGGGGATTAAAGTTTAATGGAAATCTTTTTCAAGGGTGTCAGAGGCCAGACTATGCGCGGTCTATCTAGGTAGGTCTAGCTCGGGCGGTAATGAACACTGCATGTCGTACAATTGTGTATAATCTATTGTATATTTGTACCACAATACTGGTTTCCTTGACGTTGTTTGGAAGTGTCTTCAAAATGTGCATTGTAAAAAAAAGTAATTTAAATGTATTTATGGTTCATAAATTAGGATTTATTAGCTAAGTCACGATAGCCAAGTGGTTGGGTGGTTGGAATTTCGAGTCAAGAGACCCGAGTTCAATCCCCAGGTGGCTGGCTCGTACCAATGGGTTTTTCTAAAACTTATGTACGAATTATATCGCTGGCTTGGATATTAAGACGGCGACGGTCACGTTGTCCCGAAAATATCTTCGGTGGAAGGTGGGTCAAAGGGACTTAATTGTCTAGACTAGATCTGTCTTCCCCTGTATTGGAAATTACGTGAAGATATTTTATTATTAGCTCCCGCATGACCATATTATATCTCATAATGACGCAGAGGGTAATCGACGAATCCAACATGGCTGGGCATTTGGGAAATTGTGCCACATCATATGGCAGTCTTAATACGAAGGTATACAACCAGTGCGTGTTGCCAGTGATGACATATGGATCAGAGAGGTGTCCTTCATTGCATGCCGTATGAGGAGCTCAAGGCTATGCTCGGTGTTTCTCTGCGTGATAAATAAATATCTTCACGCAATTCCCAATACAGGGGTAGACAGAGGTCAAATCTAGACAATTAAGTCCCTTTGACCCACCTTCCACCGAAGATATTTTCGGGACAACGTGACAGGTGGTGAACCCGTCGCCGCCTTTATGTCCAAGCCAATGATGAAATTCGTTTATTATAATTTTAAGAATAAGTTTTTGAAAAACTCATTGGTACTGCCACCTGGGGATCGAACTCAGGTCTCTCGACTCGAAATTCCGACCACCCAACAACTCGGCTATCGTGACTTCTCTCTGCGTGATAGAATCCGTAATGAAGACATCCGCAGTAGAACCACCGACATAGCCGTAAAGATCAGCACGTTGAAGTGACAATGCCGGCCGGCCACATCGTTAGTAAAACTAACTATGGAAGGAACTAACTATGGCAACCTCTTACAGGCAAACACAGTGTAGGATGACCTCCCAAAAGGTGGAACGACGACCTGCATAATGTTGCGGGGAGTCAATGGATGCAGATGGCACTGGACCGCTATATGTGGCAACCTTCGAGGGAGGCCTTTGTTCAGCAGTGGACTTCGGATAGACTGATATGAAAATGATGATTGGCCCATCCCACAGTACATTATCTTCGTGTAACTACCAAAATACGGCATCATACGCCAAGATAGCTCTCAGAGGGCAGGAATTTTTCCTTGTTACTTGATACTTATTATTAGGGCAAATTACACAAAATCTTTATAAATGTTATATAAGCTATATTACTGTAAAGTTTCTTCAAAATCAGTTCCGTAGTTTTTAACACTCGCACTTATAATATTAATATGATGGCAGAGATGTCGAAAACGACTAATTCAGATGAATATTGCATATCATTGGGATGTGCAGGTGAAAGTCTAGAAACATACTAGGTAAACTATTACTTCAGATTCCATAACAAAAGTGTATTAGCTTTAACTTTGGATCAGAATAATGTATTTCCCTCACTATCTATTATGTACCTTTATATGTATGTAAAGTTTCTAAATAAAGAAAAAACACCACTCGACAGATAATAGACAAAAGAAATTTTTACGTTGATTGACAAAAAGAGGCATCTGACTTAACTATTTTTATATATGTATATGTAATTAATGTCAGGATAGCCGAGTGGTTGGGTGGTCGGAATTTCGAGTCAATAGACCCGAGTTCGATTCCCAGTTGGTAGGCTCGTACCAATGGGTTTTGCAAAAACTTATGTACGAATATCGTTGGCTTGGACGTAAAGACCGGGACGGGCTCACCACCTGTCACGTTGTCCCGAAAATATCCTCGGCGGAAGGTGGGTCGAAGGGACTTAATTGTCTAGACTCGACCTCTGTCTACCCCTGTATTGGGAATTGCGTGAAGATGTTTTTTTTTATATTTTATGTAATTAATCTTGTTACAATATCTTAATTTTAACTTAGTCTAATAAAATTAAAACTCTTCACGTATTTACGGGATAAGAAATAGAAAGTGCGTTGAAATATTCAGTGGCATGTTTATGGGAATCAGAGCTGGATTTACCATGCTCTGATTCCCACACACGTCACTGAATGTGTTATTATAGTGGAGGTTGTACCTCTTTCTAAATATACCAAAAGAGGTGACCAAAATACTTCCAAAAGAGGTACCGAACTAAATAGATCGCGATAAGTTCTTATCACCATGCTCAAAGACCTCAACAGGTTAAAGTGAACATGGACAAGATAAAAAAATGGTAAGCGTCCATGTCAGACCAATGACGGTTCTGTTCGGAATACTACGCTCAAAGTTGTTGATAAATACATATATCTGGGAGAAATTGTCAGACTAAGTGAAGCCAACTTCGTTCCAGAGATCAATCTACGAAACCAACTCGGTTAGGCAGCGTTCTGGAAACTATGCCTCCTATCTTCTTATCGAATACGCCTCAAAATCTTGAAGACTAATCAGTGTGAGTTGACAGTGATTACCGGGACCGCGACGTGAGCTTTTCACTGCAGCCCAGATGAGGGAGTTTATAGCTTCCCAACGTCCTACGGAAAGGGCTATGTTTTTGAGCTATTTTTCTGCGTGATAGAACCCGCAATGAAAACATCCGCAGCAGAAGTAAGGTTACTGAAATAGTTGTAAAGATCAGCGCGCTGTGGTGGCCCGGTCACATAGCTCAACGTACTAATAACAGTTTCGGAAAAAAGGCAATTAACTCGTTAAGGAAAACGCATTATAGACGACTGTAGAACGACACGCCAACGTGATAGAGTAACGTCTAGGAAAATGTTGCGGTAAATCCATGAATACAGGCGGCTTGTGGATAATTTTGAGGAAGGTCTATGTTCAGCAGTGAAATTTTTGAAGGCAGGTCTTTTTGCACTCTGTGAAGGATAAACATTACTGCTATACTTAAACCTTTAAATTATTTTTGAATAAAAATATTGATTTTTTATATATAATTTCGAAAATCTGCGAAGATATTACTGATGAATAATCTTCATTGTTTCTGATACCATAACAAAAGTGCAAAGTTAGAATATATAATCATTACAAAAGTGTACTAAGAAATAAGTGTGTAATAAGAAAAACATACATTTTGTGTGCAATCATTAGAGCAAAGGGAAATATGAGTGGAAAAGAGGTATTGTTGTAAAGAGGCGTTAAAGAGACAGATAATATTCTTTGACCTGTTTTTTAAAGGAATCTATGTTTTTACCCAGTTTAATAGAGATAGGTAAAGTTCCACAGCTTAACAGCAACAGCAGTGAAAGATTTATGATAAAAATTAGAGGAATGCATAGGATGGTTGAGGAAGGAAGGGAATGAGAAAAATAAAGAACTTCAAAACTTTCTTTCAAATAGGGTGGACTTGATATATTTAATAGGATGCAGTAAAGAGCAGAAAGGATGTGAGTATTCCGGTGAAGACGAATCGGGAGCCACTTGAGCTTATTTAATATGAAATTAAAATTGTTATTTATGAACTATAGAATTTTATTTTTGATTTAAAAATATTCAATACAGTAAGTATAGTACAATAATTTTATATTTCCAATTATTACAACTAAAGGTGTTTTAATCTTTAATTTTTATTTATTTTGCAGATCTGGTGTGTACACAAATATATCACGTTTTTATTTAATGTATGTGTTATAAGAAGTATTTAATGAAAAATCTTTCAATATATACAATGCAACTGGCTATTGCCAGATGGCGGGTTAACAATCCTGAAAACTACCAGATTGATACAGGCGACAATCTACAATCAGCTTGCCAAGTATGGCAAATTGCCATTACTACAGCAGTTACTGCAACCTTTCTAGATGATTGTTCCATCATCTTTCAGCAATTGCATTCTCAGAGCTTTCCTTTGATAGAGTCTATTCTTATGCTGTAAAAACACGAAAATTATATCACTTCTTTAAATTTTTACTGTACTTCAGCTTCTGTTAATAACATGTTAGGAATGCCTTTGGAAATTGGAAATTGTCTCCCAGACTCGGGGCATGTAAGATAACCTTCCTCTATTTCAACCTCTAACAACACTTTGTGAGCTCTTCTTAGAAATTCTTCGTTTTCTTCGAATTTAGGATCTATTGATTGCGGTAGTCCTTCGCTATGCCCTATACTGTCTGCAGCTTTCCATAGAACTTCCCAGTCTAATTTAGGAATAATGCGAGTTATAAATTCTGGATTAAAGTCAACTTCTGAAACCTTCACATCGGTGGCGTTAATAGCTAGTGGATATCCAGTAATAACTCCCTTTAAACATTTAGATGTAAGCATATTATGAGTAATAAGCTTCATATCGTTAAATTTGGAACAATGACAAGTACACTTTTGAGGTTTGTACTATTACTTTTTTTTTCATTTAATTCAAAACTTCGATGTAACAAAGTGAATAAAACCACAACCTGTTAAATAACCTAAATAGTATTTGGATTTGGAGTAAAAGCTGAAAGTGATATGTCAAAACCCAATTCTGACAGATTTAAAGAGTATATGTATAACTATAACAATAATGGCGATCAGTGAATCGACTTTTTATCGATATAAAGTCTCTGAGTCTGAGTGATATTGTAATGTGTTTTACGCTTCAGTTGGAATCTTCTCCGTAATCTTGGAATTTTCATCTCATGTAAAAATAATATCACCTCAGTGTTTATTGCAACATGTTAATTATAATTTTACTTTATAATAAACATAATATATATGACATTAAAATATATAAAATAAACATTATAATATACAAATTTATATTTATTACTCGTGTATTTTCATTAACTCGTAGCTACTAACTCCGTTCAAACTAAAACGCAGCTACATAAAAAAACAATGACGCATAACTTAATAAATAAAAATAAACTAGAATTGATAAACGTACGAACAAATTGTGGTAAGAAAACGATATTGTTTGAGGGAGTTCAGCTGTATAATACATTGCCAGATGATATAAAAGAATGTGAAAGCATGCCTGGCTACAAAAACAAATAAAACAATATTTATTTTTTACTTTTTAGTTTTTTTTTTATCAAATTAGTGTATTGTCATCGGTCCTTGATAAATCTACAAAGTTTGAACGAAATCAGGCCGTTTAAAATGGGTAAAATCGCACCCAAAGAATTCGGTTACAAATATACAGGTGAAGCTTATAAAAGCGTGTTAAAAACAATATCTTATACTGTAATAATTAACAATATTTAGGATACCTTTCGTTGATTAAATATAGTGTAGATATAGGCTTGATATGTATAAATAAACATATGTAAGCTTAGTTATGTGAGGTTTGTCAAATAATATATAGAATAAATTAATTATTTAAATCTGTGTAAAAAATACTCGTATATTATACATAAATACTTAATTAACAACTTCTATGCACTGATTAAACTACCAAGATACACATTTGTAACATATCATATTTTTCTGTTTCAAGACTTAAATAGTTGAGAATACCTTGTGGCATTATATAACCATGTTCAAGACATCAACTAAAAATTCTGTTCTCTAGGTTATTTTCTTAAATAAATAAATAAATATCTTCACGCAATTCCCAATACAGGGGTAGACAGAGGTCAAGTCTAGACAATTAAGTCCCTTTGACCCACCTTCCACCGAAGATATTTTCGGGACAACGTGACAGGTGGTGAGGCCTCCGCCGCCTTTATGTCCAAACCAACGATGAAATTCGTACATAAGTTTTTGAAAAACTCATTGGTACTGCCACCTGGGGATCGAACTCGGGTCTCTCGACTCGAAATTCCGACCACCCAACAACTCGGCTATCGTGACTTTAAAGTTATTTTCTTAATTTCATATATATGGTCACTACTAGTTTCTAATCATATTCAGAATGTACACAAACTGAAGAAAACGTTTAATTTTTAGTGAAGTGTAAAATTAATAAATATATTTATTGAGAGAAATATGAAATGAAATGAAAATGAAATATACTTTATTGTACACCTATAAAAAAATAATATGTGACAAAAAAATAAAAAAAAAATGTACAATGGGTGGCCTTATCGCTGATAAGCGATTTCTTCCATGCAACCCATAAAAAAAGAACTAAAAACAAGTATAAGGTTAGGGTGTAAACTAACACATGGACCAAAAAAAAATTAAAACCAATAAAAATTACAAAAAAAGGTAAATTATGTATAACTTATAATACATACTAATAATAATTATAGATACACACACATACACATGTACATATACACACATACATTAAGAATGGGCAAGGACTGTGCTTTCTTAATATGAAGTGGGAGAGAGTTCCAAAGTCGAACAGCTTCAATGGAAAAGGATTTGGAGTAAAATAAAGTGCTGTGAGGAGGATTCTTGAAATAATTACTTACAACTTTTTACATAGTCTCCGAGTCTCTCTACACACTGAGTCCAGCGCTTTTCCAAGGCTTCAGTCCTTTTCAATTTTTTATCTTGGTCCTGCAAAAAGTTTTCTGTTTTGCCTCGGGATCACCCCCGGAAATGATGGACCCATAATTTGTCCATTGTTACGAAACGAGACAAAAAGTTTTCAGAATGTTTTTGGAACTTGTCCAACAATATCTTCGAAATGTCAAGTCGATTTTGTTTCTGACCGTCGGTTAACATTCTCGGCACCCATCTTGCGGAGACTTTTCTCATATTCAAAGATTGCTTCAATATACATTGCATATGAATACTTCCATATGAAATGCTCGTTTCTTAAAAAGTATCGGATGGTAACTCTTCGATGGCTCAAAACAATTTTCTCGACTTTCGCAAAATTTTCTTGGGTAACTGACGTCGATGGGCGGCAGCAACTATGTTCATATTTCGTGCTCGTTTTCCCTACTCGAAATTGAAAAGACCACCTTGCGACAGTGGAATACGGCAGAGCAGACTCTCCTAATGTTGCCGCAATGAGTCTCTTGCGTTGTTAACTTTTTGAACAGAGGTATTTAGTAACGGCTCGCACTTCGTTTTTCTCCTTTTTCAAGAACACGTTCCAACACGAAGCAAACAAATATCTATTTTGAGTAAAATACAAAAGCCTTTTCTTTTCTTTATTAATATTAGAAATATGTGTCTGAGCTACGAATGCCTGTATTTATTTTTTTTTCTTACCAAGGGGTTTATCGTTCTCACTAATTTTTAACCCTTCTCATATTTGATGATAAAATAGAAGGTAATATTTGGTTAGTTAAGAGTTAATAACTTTGCGCTTTTTTATTTTATGTAATAATCTTTTGATATTTAGAAGGTAATGGATTAAAAAAAACACTAGATTTTCAATCAAAACATTTAATTTGTGAATTATATGTTTTTTATATATATTTTATACGTATATAAAATAAATATAAAAGAAAAAATATTTGAATGAATTACAAAATGTTAAGTATAAAATTGCTGCTTAGTTAAGGATTAAAATTTTGTAGAAGCTATAATTTCTTTAGCAATATAATAATGGGTGCAACATGCAAAGCAAAATTCTAGCTTTATTGGTCTAGCCGGAAGCTCTGATTGGACTAAGATCAAAATTATTTTTAAAGTAAATATTCATTTTAAATGATATTTTTTAAATGGGGTCATTGTAGAAGCGTGCCCGTCGTGATCCCTGCCGGCCCTTTTCAGGGCTGCAATTCTACACAGCTGCGCACCCATGCCATCCAGGGTTATGGCGTCCCCCCAAGGCGACGTACACCAGTTTGTCTCCGTTGGTCTGGAATGCAGCGCGCAAAGCGGCGATGGGGACCGACACCCGTCACGCACAGCCCGAAATGGCGGAAGGTGGAGGACGGAGTGCAGAGTTGGCACGTGAAATGTTAGAGGAGGCATGAGAGATAAGACGAATGGGTTGATCGAAATAATGAAAGAAAGAGCCGCGGAAGGGCCGCGGTACTGAAGAGCTCACTGGCGGGGCGTTAGCTCTGTGGTCCGGAGTCCCGGAGAGCCAGAGCGCCTGCCAGAGAATGGGGGTGCTGCTGTCTGAATAAAGTTATGACTGAATATAAGGTTGTGAACTCAAGACTTTTCTGGGTTCGCTTTAAATTGGGTCTGACAAAGTTATTCCTTTTGGCTATTTATACGCCGGTAGCTTCGTCGTCCAGGGCTGAGCTGGAGGAGTTTTAGGAGAATGTAAGAGAAGTTCTAGATTTGGTTAGGGGAAACGAAAGAATTATATCAGAGAGAAGATGAAAGAAATATATAAGCTGCAGAATGTTTACACGAAGGCATTGATTGAGGAAGTGCGTGAAAGGTGTAGAATGGAAGCGGACGAAAGGTTGCCGCGCAACTTTAGGGAGAACTCCAAGCTCTTCTGGAAAGAGGTTGGAAGGGTCCGAAGTGGCGCAACAGCCTTAAGAATGAATAAAGTGCTTTCGCGAATCAATGACGTACTACTTTCAAACAAATCGGACGTCATGCAGCGATGGAGTGAGTTTTATAGAGAAATGTATGCGTGCGAAGACCTTAGTGAAGTATCCGGGGGGTGACGCCGTAATCGGTACACTAGACCCGGACTTCGATGACGCTGAGGACATCAGTATGACAGAGATTGAATGTGCGAATCGAAGTTTGAAATGTGGTAAGGTTGCGGGACTAGATGGAGTTACTGCTGAAATGATTAAGTATGGTGAGCCTCGCGTCTGGGGACAGCTTTCATCTGCTGTGCAATTTGTGCTGGCGGACGGGGAATGTCCCCGATGATTGCCGATCCACAGTCATTGTACCTTTATATAAAGGTAAAGGTTCACAGTTTGACTGCGGTTGCTATCGGGCGATCAGCTTGACCAGTTTAGCAAGTAAAGTTTACACGAAGGTTTTTGACGCGTAGGATGCGAGAGAAATCGGAAAGATTTTTATGGGAGGCACAATGCGGATTTAGACCTGGAAGAGGATGCATGGATCAACATCATCATCAAGATCATGGAACTGTTGCCGGGGTATGGTGTGGATGGCCCACTGCTAAGGGCACACAGCAATTGCACAGCAATCGCTCTATTGTGACTGCAAGCCTGTGTGTGGGTAGGGCATGACCTGTCACTCATGTTTAACATCCAAACGGGCGTATAACATGGTTGTGTCATGTCCACCTGTCTGTTCATATTGTACCTCGATAGCTGTTTACAAAAGCTGAAAGATAGTTGTTTGGGTGTGAAATTGGGTGACATTTTTTTTATAGAAGAGGGAGGCAAACGAGCAGGTGGCACACGTGATGGTAAGTGATTACGGCCGCCCATGAACATCTGCAATACCGGAGGAATAGCGGATGCGTTGCCGGCCTCTGAGAAAGGTATAGGCTCTTTTCTTGAAGATCCCTAAGTCGTATCGGTCCGGAAAAACCGCTGACGGCAGCTCATTCCAAAAAGTGCAAGTGCGTGGCAGAATATTCAGCGAAAAACGCACTGTGGTGGAATACCAAGCATCAAGGTAATGTTGATAAAATTTTTGGTTATGCCGTAAGATACGATGGTGAAATTCAGCGGCTGGGATTAATCCGAACAATTCCTCGGAGCACTCCCCTTGGTAGATCTTATAGAAAATGCAAACAGATGCAACATCTCTTCGCAAAGCCAGGGGATCTAGCCGATCGGATAGAGTAGGGTCGTCGACAATTTGAGCCGCTCTTCTTTGGATACGGTCAAATGGAAGGAGCTGACACTGGGGTGCCCCGCCCAGAGATGAGAACAGTACTCCATGTGCGGCCGAACCTGCGCCTTATAAAGTTGCAAGCAGTGGGCCGGCATGAAGTACTGTCGTACTCTACTGAGCACGCCAGGCTTTTTAGAGGCTAATTTGGCCTTACCTTCCAAATAACCGCGAAATTGAACGTTGCTCGATATGTTGACGCTAAGAATTCCAATGCTGGCTGAGGTAACTAGGGGAGTGCTCTTAAAACGAGGTGATACGACGAAGGGTTTCTTTTTTGCGGTAAACGCGCAAAATTGTGTCTTTTTTGGGTTGAACTGGACTAAATTTAGTCAGCCACAGTCCGAGATTTTGTCCAATAAAATCTCGACTTCAGACACAAGTTTGTTCCGGTACTCGTCGACGTGTTCCCGAGAAATATTGGCACGGCCGGTACAAAGGGCATCACCAGTATTGTCATCCGCATAGCAATGAATGTTACTAATTTGTAACAAATCATTGATAAGCAAAAGAAACAGGGTTGGCGATAGCACACAGCCTTGTGGGAGCGTTCACAGACTTGGAGTCCGAGCATACACCGTCAACTACGACATTGATGCTCCGGTCTGTGAGGAAACTAGTGACCCAATTGCAAAATTTCTCGAGAAGCCCATATGACGGAAGCTTTGAGAGAAGCGCTTTGTGCCATACCCGATCAAAGGCTTTTGCTATGTCCAAACTAACTGCCAGGGCCTCACTCTTGCTCTCTACTGCCTCCGCCCATCAATGAGTGAGGTATACAAGAAAATCACCAGCCGAGCGACCCCGACGGAAGCCGTACTGGCGGTCACTGATCAACTGGTGCTCCTCTAAGTACCTCAAGAGCTGGCAATTTATAGTGGACTCCATTATTTTGGAGAACAAGGAAGTGATGGCGATCGGTCTGTAGTTACCTGAGCGATCGCCTTTCTTAGGAATCGGGTGCACCAAAGCTGTCTTCCATGTCATCGGGAGGACACTTTCAGAGTAGGAGTACCGAACAAGACGCGTTAGAACCGGTGCCAACTCTGGAGCACACAACCTCAACACAATAGGGAGGAACACAGTCGGGTCCACTTGACTTCTGGATGTCCAGGGAGAGGAGTGCTTTTCGCACTGAGCTCTGAAAGAACCGGATGTCCGGCATAGAGCTCTCACTGCCGAGATGGTCGGCAGTGAGTTCCCCCTGTCATCGAGGGTCGAGTTGGACGCAAAAAGAGAACCTAGAAGATATAGTATATATAGTGATGGCTGACTGAAATTCCCTTGGACAGCCTTGGCGAGGGACCAGAACGCACGAGTTACCGAAGGAAAACGAACTACGAACTTTTGGTTAGGAGAGACCTAGTGCATGAAGAATTGGAGCTGCTGCCATTCATCTCAACCAGGAGCATTGGGATACTCCTGAAGACGGCCGGTGTGGAGCTAAGGATCTACGCAGCGTACCGCCCACCCGGCCCTCCTCTCTGCTCCTCTGACATCCGAGCCGTCATGGACAACAGTTCTCCTGTCATTATGGCAGGAGATTTTAATGCCAAACACATGGCATGGGGTTCGCGCATCATGAACCCCGCCGGCAGGAGACTGTTTGAAGACGCCGAAGAAGGGGGATATGAAGTGTTGGGACCAGGAGCTCCCACACATATCCCCACGATAACAACACATCGGCCGGATGTCCTGGATATAGTTCTCTGCCAAGGAATCACATACCCGGTCCAAGTGGAGGTGCTGTATGACCTGGACACGCAGCACCTACCAATCCTCATCACCATGTCGACCAGCGCCAACTCCGTAGTGACCTGGGGCCTCCGTACGAAGACCAACTGGGAGCAATACAGAAGAGCGCTGGCGAACCTTACCTACGGTGCGAACATAACATCAGTAGAAGAGGTAGAAGTGGCCGCTAAATATATCTGTGAAAAGATACATCAAGAGTATCTAGCGGCCACCAGGACAATACCTGAAACGCACCGTGGGGAGGTACTCCCACGGAGGCTCAAAACTCTCCTAGAGGAGAAACGATCCACTAGGAAGCTTTGGGCTAGAACCAGATGTCCAAAAATAAAGACGAAACTCAACACTATTACCGAAAAGCTGTCGGAAGGGATAAAGGTCTTCCGAGACGAGTCGTGGAACGCTCGCATCGAGGAGGCCTCGGAACATCCAGCCTCACTATACCAGCTCACCCGACAGCTTTCGCGCACACCACAGCTCATTTGCCCACTAGTGGACAGCACAGGAAAACGGCACTACGGAGCACGAGACCGGGCCGAGATCCTGGCAGAACATTTAGAGGGGCAGTTTAAACCCAACATTGCTGCAGCTGTCGTCACAGACTTCCACAGAGAGGTTGAGCATTGCGTACAGGAGTTCCTGACGAGCCCGGCGCCACCACTAGGAGGGGACGATTTCATGTCCCCTTCTGAAGTAAGGAGAGTAGCACAGCGCCTGCCGCTACGGAAAGCGCCGGGCAACGATTGCATCACCACCACTGCAATAAGACAGCTGCCTAGGAAAGGGGTCGCAGCACTGACCCGTTTATTCAACGGGGTGCTACGCACCCAACATTACCCTTCCAAGTGGAAGGAAGGGAAGATCATAGTGCTGCCGAAGCCGGGTAAAAACAGAAGACACCCGGCAAGCTACCGTCCCATATCGCTACTGTCGTATGTAGCAAAGCTGTTCGAAAGGCTGCTGCTGCGGAGACTGCGTCCACATGCAGAGCTCCGAAAGGAGCAATTCGGATTCCGCAGCGGCCACTCCACCACGGCGCAGCTGACCCGAGTGCTACACTACCTAGCGGCCGAAACCCATCGCGGCCGCTCTTGTCTGGGGGTCTTTCTCGACATAGAGAAGGCCTTCGACCGGGTGTGGCACACGGGTCTTATCTACAAGCTGATATCCAACACCAAGACGCCGCCAGCGCTCATACGACTAGTGGCGTCATTTCTGGAGGGACGGGGCTTCCGTGTTAGCGTCGAGAGGATCGACTCGGCAGCACGAAGAATAGAGGCAGGAGTGCCACAAGGCAGCTGTCTTTCTCCGCACCTGTACGCAGTTTACACCAACGTCATCCCCACACTTGAAGGTCGCGTTCAAGAATGGAAACAAGACGTCATGCTCGCCCTCTACGCAGACGACAGCGCTTTTACGTCGTCCCGTCGGGCAGACATTGCAGCCAGGAGGATGCAGTGTCTGCTGAACCTGCTGCCTGAATGGCTGGACAAATGGCGCATGGCCGTGAACGTTGGCAAGATATGCGCCATAATTGTCAACAGACAGGGACGTGTACCACCACCACTCAAGCTCCGAGGCCAGGATGTAGAGTGGAAGAAGACTGTGACCTACCTTGGATGCCAGATTTACCGCTCTCTACGTATGACCCTTCAGGTCGCATACGTTATACAGCGCGCAAGAGCTGCGAGGGCGGTCCTCCGTCCGATTCTGGCATCCAACCTGCCAACGAAGACCAAGGTAGGGATCTACAAGACCTACATCCGCTCGCGAATCACATATGCTGCACCAGCGTGGTACGCGTTCACATCTCCCGCACAGCGGAAAAGATTTCAGGTTCAGCAAAACATTTCCCTAAGAACGATTGTGGGAGCTGGTCGTTACGTCCGGAATGACGTCATCGCCAGAGATCTTAAAATCGAACCCATTCAATAACTTTGTGGTCCACTTGGCGCGAAAAATGTATGACCGCGCTGATAATGGACCACATGAACACCTGCGCGACCTGGCGTCCTTATCGGACCTCCTGCCGCAGCACGCTCGACCTCCAGAGCGGCGACCTCTCCCTAGGGAATTGTTGCAGCCACCACTCGACCTCGTTGAGGAGGAGGACGGGGAAGAGTGCAAGACCCGACGCATGGCGTAAAATACGCAACACTTCTACATATATACCGCAGAAAGCGGTACCCAGGACCGGGGGAGCAGCAGCCCCCTGAGAAGATGCCCGGGCAATGAGGCCAGCCTCGAGGCCCGATACCTGCGAAAGCAGAAGAAATCCGCTCACGCTCACGCTCAATAATTCGCGATTATTACAAATTATACTTTTACATCCACCTATTACTATTCTATTACTATTCACCGCATCGCCACTGAATTTTCATTCAAAAACAACCAATGGAACATATGTCTACGTGTTGTATACAAATGTTGCAAATGTTCCAAAGTTAATAGCTAAAAGTGCCTTGAAATATATATGTCGTTTAGTTAAGAATATCTCCTAATTTAAATTTTAATTCTAATTTTATTTCATTCAAATTCTAATTTATAATTTAATGCTGTTGCAACTAAAAATACGCTTAGATTTTACTAAAAATGTGAATAGCGCCTTAAAATTCAAAACAATAAAAAGTGAATTTCTCAAAAAATGTTGTTAAGGAGGTATTGCCAATACATCCTTACTATCGATGGCGAAGTGCCAATACTATTGGCGTCGATAACATTTAACAAGGGTAAAAAATTAAGAATTAACCTTAATTTTAAAAATTAAGAATTAACCAAATACCCGAAATTCTAATAAGTAAATGTCGACGGTTGGCTAACTATCTAATTATAAACAATAAATGCGACCATAAGTTTAATTCAATCGAGTTCAATTTCTACTATTAACAAAACTCAAGGGCAAACATTGCATGTAGAGGAAATGTGTATGGAAAAGACAATGCTTTTCCCATAAATAGCATGTAAGCGCGTATCCTATGCTCATAAATATTCATATATTCCATTTGACAGAAAAACATATAATACAGAAGGTATGCAATAGCATCCTAGACTTTAAAAGAGGAATTACTTATTAAACATCTTCATCATCAACATACTTATTAAACGACGAATCGATAGCCTAGTTGAGACTTCGAAGCTAAGAGTTGCGGGTTCGACACCCTTTTTGGGCAAACCTTTGTGTGATGAATATGAATATTTGTCCACGAGCCATGGATAATATAAAGTATTTATTATGTATTTCCGTGTATTGTATCGTTAGCTTAGGCATTAAGAGGGCAATAGGTTGACCACTTGTCAGGTTGTTCCAAATAAGAAATAAAAATAAAAAAAACGAGAATGTGCGAAAGAGAGCTGAGGGAAACAGCATTGGTTCTTAAACCTTTGCATGCAAACCAACATGCATATAATACAGGAAAATCTACGCAGTCGGAATATCGCCTGATAATCAGTCGGATTGAAGAGACTCTTAAAAAAAAAGCATGTCTTGGCTCCTTCATTGATATGGAGTGAGCCTTTCTCAGAAAAAATTCTGCAGCCCAAAATTCAGCATGGCCCACGCCACACATGGCGTGGAATCAACAGTGTCAGGCTGGATCTCTAACTTGTATCGAAATATCATCTTATCTAAAGGCTGCCCTGGGGGCTGCCAAGGGGGGTCTTGTCCCATCGGAACTACGTCGCTAAAAATTTAATAGAGAATCTCAATGCAAACCACTTCTACACCGTTGCGTACACAGACGACTTGCCAATATACGTCAATAACAAATCAACCAGTATAGTCTGCGACCTCGCGCAAACTTAAACATTCCTCCCCAAACGCAAAATACGCGCTCAGTCGTAGAATTGCGGAAACCAGCCCGTCTAATCTAATCTAATTTTTAACTCACTCGCCTATAATTATTAGGTAAGATACAGATTTGAAGTAAAATGTCACATATCGAAATTACACAACAAATAGTTCATTATGCATTTGTCTTTATTTGCTAGAAGTTTTTGCTGATTGAGCATTGGATCTTATTCCTAAGTATTATTAAATAATAATAAATACTATTTCTTGTACTTATTGGCAAACTACAATATATAATATAACACAATACAGATTTGGATCAAAACAATATATTATTACCGCCATAATAGTTTGCCTTACAAAAGAATGTCAAAAAAGAAAAAATACTAGACAGGATTTCTATAAAAACAATGAATAAAGTCAATTTCTTAAATAAAGTAAAATTTTAAAAATCACAATACTATTTTCGTAATAAAAATATTGCTTGTGCGTTCATTAAATTCCATTACATTATATGCTGCTGCATGTACTATTTATATAAATAAAGGAACCAAGTCATTTTTAATAAATTTAAATACCATTATTTTAATTTATCCAAATAGAGTTTACACAGAGGTCATCCTAAATAATTTAAATTTTATTCAAATTGTCAAAAACTATTCTATATTCCATTAAAATTTTATTGTACATAGTATTTATATTATATATATTAAGAAATTCATGTAAAAAGTCAAAGTTCTAGAAAAATCAATAACACCATTTAAATTTGAATGTATACAAAATATACCTTTTGTTTACCATTTAAAATTTTTAATACGTTAGAGATGGTAAAAAAACAACATTAGTGATAAAAATTCAACTATAAATTGATAATACACTTCTAAGATGTCCCATTAGGTCTAATGAGTTTAGTGTCCATTTTCACCATATCTTCATCTCTGTTTAATTCCACCTGTACTATTGAAAATACTTCTATTACTTGTTTAATTCTAGGTAAATTATCTGTGGCTTTCCAAAACAATTCCATTTTAGACAGCTTCACACCAGCATCATTCTTAATACATCTATGTTCTCCAGGGAAGTCCTGTAAAATAATTCCTACATAAGTAATAAACTTTCTTAGTAAATATGGAAATATTGTACTGAAAGGTTCCACTTTTTCGAAAAATAAACAATAACTGCTGATAACATCACACGCTGTGTGACACTATAGGAAACCCCCTTAAGAGATGCTATCTTATCACTACTTGTATCTGGCTTTCCAGCTAGAGATAGTCAACAGAAGTCAGACAGACAAAAAAATATGCTAAATTGATGAATAATTTGATAGTTAACCTATCTAAGACGCAACTTCTCAATTTTAATAAATTTAATAATTCAGTAGATATTACTTATAAGGGCATCCTATACATAGTGCTAATATTGCAAATTTTCTAGGCATTATTATTGACGATAGATTAAAATGGAAAGAGCAAATCGATTCAGTTTGTAGGGAAGTAAATAAATTTAACTACGCTCTTTATAAATTAACTAAAGTTGCTTCAAGAGAGGCAGCACTTTTAGCATACTTTGCATATGTAGAATCAATACTAAGGTATGGACTGCTTATTTGGGGTAACAGCAAAGAAATAAATAAAGCTTTCATTTCACAAAAAAAATGTGTTCGTGCTATCTGTAATGTTCCACCAAATGTGTCATGTAAGCCTCTGTTTAAAACTTTAAGAATTCTGCCTTTGCCAAGTTTATATACCCTTGAAATGGCAAAATTTGTAAAGCAAAATCTTAAGAATGTTTATAATAGAAACCAAGATGTAGGTCAAAGAAGTAAAAGGTTCCCAGATAAATTATTAATAGAAGCTATACCATGCACTTCCAAGTTTAAAAACAATTGTTATTGGATGAGCAAAACAATGTACAATAAAATACCCAAAAAATAAAAGAACTTCCATTCCAAAAATTCAAAGCAATTTTATATAGATGGCTCTTAGAACAAAATTTCTATACCGTCAATGAGTTCTTGAACTATTATGAATGAAATTAAATAAATGCGTTGATTTTATTGTCGTATACATTTGAATTTTAGTATTTTAAGTTTAACATTAATGTAATAAATGTAGTATGACTAAAACAATCCAATATGTAATAAATCCAAAATGAAAATGTAGTAAATTCTCTTAATATATAAGAAAAAAAAATTTGCATGCTATTATTTAGTGACTAAACTTGGAGATCATGTAATTTAATATAATACTATCTTGTAAACACCCAGTTTAATGGCAAATAAAGATTATTATTATTATTATTGTGATTTTAAAAAAAACTTTGTAAACTTACATGACTAATGCTGGGTAATACATTATAAATGCATAAAATAAATTATAAAATAGCAAATTTAGTAATTTTATGTAAATTTCTTCTTAACAACAAATTAGAAATGGTTAAGGCTTTGAAAAAACCCATTGTTTCGAGCCTTTGGGATTGAACTCTGGTCTCTTGACTAGAATTACGATCACCCAACCACTCGGCAATCGATAGTATAATATATACTGAGATCGCCAATAGCTCTAAAATAAGGGATTATGGATTCAATTTTTAATCCACATCACAGTGGATTTAAAATTGTTTCTATAGGAAGGCTGGTCAGTTTTTAATAAAAAAAGAGGCAAAAGTTTTACTATTTTGCCTCAAGTTGTTTGTATATTTTTGACTAAAAAATGTCCAGTTATAGTTATTAGTGACCAAGCTTCACATCAAGTCAAATAGGTGGTGCTTAAATAATGATTTAAACAAATGTTTTTTATTTATTACTATGTAATATTCAATTATTGTTAAGAATTTTTCAGATTTTAGAAGAAGATTTAGATAAAATGCCATCTCAATACGAAAGGTATATATAAACTTATCTATATCCATAGTTTACAAGAAACCGATTTATAAATATTATACAAGATCAGCTCATACATACATATAAGTCCATTACCGCCTATTTTTTTACATAGAAAAGGTGGCTCACGTGATGGTAAGTGATAACCGCCACCCATGAACACCCGCAATACCAGAGGCATAACAGATGCGTTGCCGGCCTTTGAGGTAGGTATAGGCTCTTTTCTTTAAGGTCCGTATTTGTCCGTAAAACCGCTGAACCATTTTCCGCGCGAAAATTCCGCGAAACCACCAAAACCACCTTGATGCTTGGCATTTCGCACTGTGGTGGAGTGCCAAGCATCAAGGTGGTGTTGGTGAAATTTTTGACTAAGCCGTAAGGTACGCCAAGGATTCCGATGCTGGCGGAGGCAACTAGGGGAGTGCTCTCAAAATGAGGTTATACGACGAAGGGTTTCTTTCTAGCGGTAAACACGCAAACTTGTCTCTCTTTAGGGTTGAACTGGACTAAATGTAGTCGGCTCCAGTCCGAGATTTTGTTTAACGAAATCTCGACATCAGAAATGAGTTTGTTCCGGTACTCATCGACGTGTTTCCGAGAAATATTGGCACGGCCGGTGAATAGGGCATCACTAATACTGTTGTCTGCATAGCAATGAATGTTACTAATTTGTAATAAATCATTGATATGCAGAAGAAACAGGGTTGGTGATAGCACACAGCCTTGAGGGACACCAGCGTTCACAGACTTGGAGTCCGAGCATGCATCACCAACTACGACCTTGATGCTCCGGTCTGTGAGAAAACTAGTGACCCAACTGCAAAATTTCTCGGGAAGCCCATATGACGAAAGCTTCGAGAGAAGCGCTTTGTGCCATACCCGATGGAAGGTTTTTGATATGTCCAAACTAACTGCCAGGGCCTCCCCCTTGCTCTCTACTGGCTCTGCCCATCGATGAGTGAGGTACACCCTCTGAGCGAACCCGTCGGAAGCTGTACTGGGGGTCACTAACCAACTGGTGCTCCTCTAAGTATCTCAAGAGCTTGCAGTTTACAATCCGAATCATGCAGTGGTCCGATAAACCCAAAAGTTCATCGACGAAGACCATATAGCCGTCCGGATGAGAGGTCAGCAGAGGATCCACCAGCAGGGAAGGTGTATGATCCTCCACATCCAGAACCGACTTTCGCGAAGTTGTGTCCGATCATAGGCTAAGGCTAAGGCAAAGTCAAAAACATATCTCCCAGCATAAAATATAGTTAAAAATATAGGCATTACTTTTGACAAATTTTTGTCTTGGGTCCCTCAAGTGAGTGAGGTGAGTACAGCCTCCTGTTTATGATAGTTGGATCGCTCCGCAGACTAAGCAATTTCCTACCCATAGCAACTAAAATTACACTCGCGCAAACACTTCTATCACCGATTCTCGATTAAGCAGACACATGCTATCTGAATCTAAATGAAGAACTGCTTAATAAACTTGAGCGCATTCAGAATCTCTGTATACGGTTCATATTTGGACTCAGAAAATATGACCATGTTTCCGAACATCGCGAAAACCTCAAGTGGCTGCCAATTCGCTTTCGCAGAATATTCACATTCTCTCTTTTATACTGTGTTCTATTCAATCCTGCTACCCCTCCTTATCTCAAAGAGCGGTTTGAGTTCCTCCGTGATACCCACGAACACTCACTTCGTTCAGGTCACAGCGTAACCTTAAAAATTCCTTCCCACAATACTTCCTTCTATTCTAAATCCTTCTCTGTTGAAGCGTTTAGGCTCTGGAATTACCGCTTCAGATTCGGCGGGCGTAATCTCTAGATCATTTTAAATCACTCCTCTTCTCACAGGTCATTGTATCCTTTGCAACGTGGTTGCCTGGAAGAAATCGCTTTAAAGCGATATGACCGCCAATTGTACCTAAATTAATTTTTGTATGTTGTTTGTTCATTTAATGTTTTGGTGTACAACAAAGCATATTTCATTCATTCATTCATTCATGTTTTAGGGGAGGGGCTACATGGGCTTCCGGTTACTTGCATAGACCAGACAAAATGCAGAAGTTTGTTAAACATCCCCGGTCTAGCCTGCCCAATCATACTAAAACTAATGCTGATACATGACACTACCATGGTTAAGAATTTTTCAATATTGTTATCCCACTACTTATCAGTAGCCAATAGTATTTACAAAGCTGTTCCCATTTTCTCATATTTCATAATCATTGAGAAAAAGACCATTATGAAAAAGACCACTAAAATTGTAAGGAATTTATAGGACCAACACTGGAAAAGCCTAGAAATGACCATCACTAACAAGCGGAAAGATATTATACAAAAAATTTTCAATACTTACATTGTTAAAGAAAATTCTTCTGTTTAAACACATAGCCACAATGATAACATCAATATATTTTTCTCGAACTTCAACGACAACTGCTTGAGTTACATATGGTGAATTCATTTCAATGAATTTCAAAGTGTACAACTCTGTAGAAAGTTCACTTGCTCTTTTGGCATTGTACTTTTGTTTATTGCATTGTGCAGCTATCATTCTTACTTTATCAACTTCCCAATTAGGTACTTCTTGAAAATTTAAACTTGCAGACAGAAGTCTGAAATAACACAAAATTTATTATGAACAGACGAGTATTGTAAAAAAATAGGAATGTTAATGCGGCAAATTTAATTGAATTTTACCTGTGCACCATAATATCTGCATAACGCCGAATTGGACTAGTGAAATGTGTGTATATAGGAATGTTAAGAGCATAATGGTGAAAGTCGTCATCATCACAGCCATCAGCACAAAAATATTTAGCTCTTGTCATTGGTTTAGCACAGAGCATATTAAGAACCATTGCTTTTCCTTTGTCTGTGTTTCCAGGGCCAACATATTTTAGTAAGGAACGGTGTAAATTACCAGATGAGGAGATATCTATATCAATTCCCATAGGTTTTAGTGATTTGGCTAGTTGTTGCAGCATGTAGCCACTAGGTGGTGGGTGGCATCTCAAAAAAGCTAATTTAGGATGATCATCATAAACTCTTTGTGCCACAGTCATGTTTGCTAATAGCATGAACTCCTCAATAAGTTGGTGGCTCTCTTTGCTTTCATAGATCCAAAGTTGGTCAGGTAGTCCAGTAGTAGGATTCAAATGAAAAGAAACTTTAGGTTGATCTATGCGGAGAGCTCCATTCTCAAACCTAGAGCTTCTGAATATTGATGAAATTTTTCCAAGAATTTTAATTATTTCATGTACATCTTTATATTGAAAACCATTGTATAATTCTGGAAAAGATGATTCGGCATCACATTTATTTTCTAATACAGCCTGTGCATGATCATAGGTTAATTGAGCACATGAATGAATAACAGTTTTAGAAAACCTATGATTCAACACTTTTGCATCATCTGTGATTTCCCAAAACACAGAAAAGGCAAGTTTATCTACACCAGGAAATAAAGAACATAACATACACAAATCATCAGGTAGCATATGATAAGCTTTTTCTACTAAATAAATTGTAGTTGCTTTTGCAGCAACTTTTTCATCTAAAACAGTATTTTCAGTTAAAAAATGAGAAACATCTGATATATGAACACCAATCTCATAATTGCCATTTTCTAATTTCCTGCATGAAACTGCATCATCTATATCCCTGCAATTTGATGGATCAATACTGAAAATGCACAAATTACGGAGGTCTTCTCGTATTTGAATTTCCTCTTCAGGTATAACATAATCCAATCTTGGATATAGGTCTCTCACTTCTGGTCCAAATGGAGTAACATCTAAATCAGTTTGAGCTAATATTGCCTTAGCTTCTGTCAACATATCTCCTGATTGACCAATGTTGCATATTAATTTTCCTATTGCAAATCTTGTGTCATTCCATTCTTCTATTTTAGCTAAGAATAGTGTATTTTCATAATTTTTTGCTTCATTGTAAAAATTGTCTGGCCAACATGTAAAAGGTATATTAAGTCTGGGAACTTTATGATCTCTGGGCACAAATAAAGCTTTCTGGCGGTTTCTGTCAGCCATTAATTTCAGTATGCCAATACAGGTTCTTGTATGTACTTTTTCTTTAATATAAACCACTTTACCCCTTTTTTGTTTATTTTCTTCAGTATTATCATCTTCTTGAATAATTATTTGTACAACAACAACATCTCCCTCTAAAGCTCTGTTTCTATTTTTAATCCCATCTATGAGAATATCTTGTTCAGTCCTATCACTACTAGAAACATATGAGTGCTGAAACTGTTTAGGATTTATTCTTAATATGCCTTCAAATAAATTATTTTCTCTTATTCCAATTTCTACTTCTTTACTTGTTAAATAAGGTTCAAAATATTTTTCATGGTTTTCTTTATAACCATTAATCTTTTCTTTCCTTGTCACAATCAATCTGTGAACCTGTCTGTACTGAAAATTATTATGCCTTGAATATGATTGATTTAATAAAGGATGTTGCATAACATTTTGCAAAAATTTTGGAGAACTCTGCTGATTACCATGTGGGGTGTTAGGAGTGCTCCGTGAATTATAATTGCTATTGGCATTAGGTAAAGGAGTATTTGGAGCACTGCCTACTTGGTTCTGATTTCTGAAGGCATTTGTGTAACTCATTTGCATATATTGATAATGTGGAAGGTGAGATAGATTTTCCAAATATTTTGAACTTGCTGCAGCATATAAGGGACTTATTTGATGTATAAATAACTCTTGTACAGAAGTATATTGATGAAGAGATCTGCTGAAAACAGCAGTTGCTTGGCCTTGAGGATGCATGGCAGTTGATGGCATTTCCAAATGCATGTTTTTAATTTTATCTTTTTTTCTAGCATTCTTTCCTTTTGGCGTTTCACTTTTTATTTTCGAATCAATGACACCATTTTCGTTACTACGTGGGACATCTTGAAATTGCAATGGTACCTCAGTTTTAAGTTCTTCGGATGGTTTTTCGTGGTCAGGTTCTTTATTCTCAGACATTTTTTATACAAAAATGTCGTGTGTTTGAATTTATCTTTTAATACGAAAATTAGTTTCTTTCATTAGTTTTGTCTTTTGAAGATTATAAAATTATCGAGGTACCTTTCCTGATGTTAAAACTGAAATGATTTTACGTCACAATATTCCAAATATGGGACATTATTACAATAATACGACTATCGTTTGATATAAACACTTAACACATCGAATTTGTTCACAAAACACACATCAAACGATGTCATCAACATAGACAATGCATAAAGAGCAAAGAGTATGTAATAACTACGTCATAATGACTGCGTTATAGTATTATACACAGATCACGTAGAGATTACATACTTCTTGCACATGGTTAGAAAAGATGACTAAAAACTAAAAACCATCCACGGGATGCTGTTGGCCCGGAGGCCTTTACAGCGTCATCTGAGGAGACCTGCGAGAACGAAGGCCCGCAGGTAAAAAGAAGAAAAGAGACAACGTCGTGACGCACTCGAACCCTGTAACGAAGCGAATACCTTCGACATACGGGAGAGGGGGAGGGTGAGAGGCCCCGGGGGCCACTCGTGTTGGGAGAGGGTCGTATTTCGGACGGTTACCCGAGACAATCTCGTGTGAACCGTGAAACATGGGACCGCGATTCTGACTACGAACTGTGTGTAGTGTACCTACTGCGTTCGTGTGTTGTTGGGATTACGGGGACGCTGCCCCGAATCTTTTGTTTGATTTTGTGATGACGTCGTCGTCATCAATCAAGACGTGCTTTGGCCGTCTTTCAAAACGGGTGATAATTGGGGAAGGGGTGTAGTTTCCTAGACCCGCCACTAGCGGATTTGGGTGATCCTTAATTTTTTCGAAATATCTTGACGATATTTCTGTAAAAAAGGCCGCCACCGTGGGGATCTCGAGATCTCTATGGAGATCTGCGCTCCTCATGTATTGGGGTGCGTTTGTAGCACGCCTCATGAACTTGTTTTGGATGGCTTGGAGTGTTCTCAGATATGACCTAGGTGCGTGCGCGAACGCGACACACGCATAGGACATTATCGGCCGAACACAGGTCCTATATAGTAACAATTTATGTCCTAGCGACATTTTGCTACGATGGCTTGTGAGATTGTAAAGTCGACCGGAAACGAAGGCCGCTTTGTCTCTGACATATTTAATGTGCTGTTCGAAGGATAACCTACGGTCTAGAACGACCCCTAGGTATTTCACCTTCTTAACCCATGGGATGGGTTTATTGAACATTGATATTTGATTTTGGAATTTCGATTGGACTATGCGCTTTGCGCGCGAAGGTTTCCGGGGAGAACTCTTCCTAGAGAAGAGTACGGCCTGGCTTTTTTCAGGGTTCACATCAATTCTCCAGGTCCTAAACCAGTGGCTTAGCACACTGATCGCGTTCCGGAGACGGATGTAGATCCTGCATTCACTCGAATCGATGGTGAAGAGCGTGGTGTCGTCGGCGAATAATGCCAACTCCACTCCAGCCGTCTTTGGGATATCGCTGGTGTATAGCGAGTATAGGGTCGGGGAGAGAAACGAACCCTGCGGAACACCAGCCCTTATGGGTCTGCTGTCGGACAGGACCCCCTCCACTTTGAAGCGGAAGGTGCGATTTGACAAGTAGTCTTGTATGATGTGTACAAGTCTGTCTGGCACTTTTTGAGCATACAGCTTATAAATTAAGCCGTTGTGCCAGACTTTGTCAAATGCCTTCGCGACATCGAAGAATAGGGCCCCCACCATTGAGATGGCTTTGGGTCGGTTGAGGTTCTCGAGTATGTGCTCCGTGAGGCGGTGCACTTGCTGAGTACAAGAGTGTTTGGCTCGAAAACCAAACTGCTCGTCGGGAATTATGTTAAGAGAATTGACGCAGTCATTCAGTCTAGCGATGATGACGCGTTCATAGACTTTCCCCAGGGAACTGAGGAGGCTTATGGGCCGGTAACTCGAGGCCTGGTTTTTATATTCTGTATATATATATATATATATATATATATATATATATATATATATATATATATATATATATATATATATATATATATATATATATATATATATATATACAAGGTGTTCCATATTTAGTAATAAATACCGGCACGTACCCATGCTACTTTGTTGTAAGGGTAAACTCAGTGGTAAGGGTAATATGACTAAATTAAGTTATAAATATTTCCATACAAAACTTAAAAATATTTTATTTAATCAAACTTTTGATGACGCTAACTCAGACACTGTTTCTCTCTATCGGATAAATTAAAAGTAGGTTTCTAAATCTAATTCATTTACATGTGACCCCAATAGCTTTACTTATTCCCAAAATATTTACCTATTCACTTGTAATTGTATTCGTAACACAACGCCCTTATGTTTACGTTATCCCGATTTTCTACCTAATACTTTTAGAAAGACCGCCGCCTCGGCGCCGACGCGCCAAAGCGGCGGCTCGTTTGATTCGCCACTCGAACCTTGAGTACCTATCGCTGTAGGTGCAAACATACGTATCTAATAACTATTGATCGTAATTATTTTTAATAAGACACACGTAGTTGTTATTTACTAATATGATGTTCAGGTAACCTAATTTGTGAAAAGAAAAAAAATAGTCTTACTTGAAATATTCTGTTCAGAGGTTCGCAGATAACAATGTGAAAGCGGGAAACAGCAAAGTTAACTCATCGCAGAAGTCATTTACATACACTTATAGCAGAAAATTCCTTTGAATAATCGAATGTACCACAGCACACTGTATTTAACAACACAACCTCACAAAAATGGCTCGATTTGAAATCCATGTTTTTATAGGCATAAACGTATTCTGCGAAACACTGACTCAGTGGCAGTATTCAGCATCTGGGGTGTTACAGTCTGTAATGCAGCGACTATTTTCTGGCGCATTTCTTCTTCGTTGTTACACTAATTTGCGTAAGTTGTTTACTTTTGAAATATCCCCATAGAAAAGTCCAGTCAGTCCATAAGACTTTCCGGTTGGATAAGGGGTCAATAGCTACTTGATCACAATACCATCGCGCAAACCCCTCACGTGGAAGGAAGTCACTCTTGACAAGTTCTTGGGTCTTGCGATAGTGATACGGATCTTAACCGTCCCTATTCAATATCCTCCATACTGCTCCATTGTTAACACAAAAAACTAGTCCAGCACGGCGAGTATTGGATGTTGGGTCCTCATCAAAATATTCTAAAATATTGTCTTCCATAGCCGCGCTGGTGGAAAGAACCAGTTGTGTGTAATCTATCCACCAAATTTCTAAAATAAGCATAGGATGAAAGAACTCGAGAAAGTTTGATTAAATAAAATATTTTTAAGTTTTGTATGGAAATATTTATAACTTAATTTAGTCATATTACCCTTACCACTGAGTTTATTACATCAAAGTAGCATGGGTACGTGCCGGTATTTATTACTAAATATGGAACCCCTTGTGTATATATATATATATATATATATATATATATATATATATATATATATATATATATATATATATATATATATATATATATATATATATATATATATATATATATATATATATATATATATATTGACATAAAGACGACAACGGGCTCACCACCTGACAAGTTGTCGCTAAAATATTTTCTTATTTACCACTGTCTACCCCTGTATTGGGAATTGCGTGAAGATATTTTAATATTTTTTTTTATTTAAAAGCAGTTCAAACTTGAACCAACAATATGTAAATTAATTTACCGAAACATTTTGCTTGCTTTGAATTTTCGCTGCTTTTATAATTAAACGAAAAACTGCTTTTATACTTCATCAGGCTTAGGACACTCCGCTTTAAATGGGTAATTTAATATTTAAATTTCATAACTCATAAATTATTACATTTATATATTAATCAACCAATAATTATTACATTACTTTTTGTACTGAGATCGATCGCATCGTGAGAAACTGGAGTGATCTGCCACGCACTTGCACTTTAAGAAATGTGTTGCTGTCAGTGGCTTTTCCGGACCTGATACGACTTAGAGACCTTCAAGAAATGAGCCTATACCTATAGCGGCGGTGATCACTTACCATCACATGAGCCACCTGCTCATTTGCCTCTTATTCTGTAAAAAAAAGCATCTAGAGCTTATTATATACATAAGTAGCAACAAAAAATACTAGTCTTATCAACAAAAAATACTTCTATCATACATTCCAAGTTTTTTATTTGCAAATACAATTCTGCTTTCGATATTCGTATAACGATATACCTCTTTTCTTTGCAAGTGCATATGCCACAAAATACTTTCAAATATTTATAAACCTGGTTTTCGACTCTGGTTTTTTTACATACTGCGAGAAGTGTACTTGGAAGACGTGATATTGAATATATTTCATCTCTTAAATAATCACTTCATTATGCTCATATACGAGAATGATTTTGCAACTACTTATCTTCACGCACAATCTCTTATCTTCGCGCGGCTATTACACATCTTACTTTCATGCACAATCCCTAACGGGAAAGCCAACGACAACCGATGGACAAGTGTCACGATCCAAACATACCTTTTTCGCTTCTTTCAGATTCTGAGGTATCTGAGTACTCTTGACCCTCACCTGTTCGAGCAATTTTCTCACATGGGCTTCGTAAGTTAGTCTCGGCCAACTTCGACTCTAATGTTAACTTTCACATTATACATTTCCTTAACCATGCGGTCATTTTTTATTTAACCTGTAAGTGATAAGCTCATCTTTCAAACCTGCCATACTACGAATCTCTTCGTTTCGTTTTCAATTATCCAAGATCAATCGCATATTTTACGAAAAGACAATAAAAGTTGCCCTTTCTATCTAAATCTTATTCCATTCAATCGGTTTCTTTATTGAGTCGCCTTTGAGCTATGATACCCTGGGCCGATTTCTTGCCTTGGCTTACTGGCACCGCGGTTATGAATTGGATATTTGTTACTGCTTTAGTTATACAAATAAATTTTATGTTGACAAATTAATAAAACGTAGGGTGGATTCGATGTACCGGTACTTTACATCGAGTATTTTTAATATACAGATGTATATCCTCAATCTCTTTGATGATGACAGTAGCGTAGTGATCAGAGAGTGTAATAACATACAACGGGAAGAGATCCCTCTCAAAGCTGACAATTTTGGTAACTGGCGCCACCTAAACTTTGGCCCCGGAAACAATTATATTTAACTGCCTAGCTGAAATTCATCTTTTATACTATATGTTGTGACAATATAAAGTAACTATCTGTAGACTACATTTATTTTATTGCAAAATAATACTGTCAAGTATAGAGTTAGTAATTTAATTTTGCCACATTATAGATTTACACGATTTAGTACAATCAATTGTAGTATTTGGCAAAAATAAAAGGCAATGTTTGTATATTAGTTTTATATTTTTATGCAAATTATTATATTCTTGAGCAGCTATTTTAGTTTTAATTAACCTTACATACGTTATGTTAAATTTGCGGACAAAATTTGACTTTTCGATCATAACAATAACATAAAATATTTTACCAAAATTTCATAAATAACGCACGTACTTCTTTTTGACTGTGTACTCAAGGGAATTTTTAAATCGAATTCAAGACAACAAGGCGGAGGAACATAAAGCTCGACTAGACACATTTTTACTTAGCTTCGCACCATTTATATACAAATGTGAGCTGGAAAATACAAACTTGCGCACACGCTAGTAGGCGCCATCTTGTGCCAAATTATTTTAATTAGAAATATCATTGTTATTAAAATCATTATCAGACTCGGACTTAGATGATATTGAGTTCATCAGTATGAAAACGATTGAATGTGCGATTCGACACGACTAGATAAAGTTATTGCTGAAATGCTATAGTATGGTGGGCTTCGCATCTGGGACAGCTTCCATCTGCTGTACAATTTGTGTTGGCGGAGGAGTGATGTCCCGGATGATTGGCAATCCGCAGTCTTTGTGCCTTAATATAAAGGTAAAGGTTCAAATTTTGACTACGGGTGCCATCGAGCGATCAGCTTGACTAGTTAAGCAACTAAAGATTAGTCGAAGGTTTTTATGGGAGGCACTATGCACTATATTTAGACCTGGAGGAGGATGCATGGATATAGTGTTTTCTCTGTGCATGGTCACGGAAAAGCTTCTGGCTTCTAACCAGAAGATTTTCTGTGCTTTTGTAGAAAGGGCATTTGATAAAGTAGTCAGGAAGAAAATGTGGGAACTGTAACTGTAAACTGTAAATGTGTACTTGTGCCGGGGTATGGTGTGGATGGCCCACTGCTAAGGGCTGTACAGTCACTTTATTGCGACTGCAAAGGCTATGTGCGGGGGGTGCATGACCTACCACGCATGTTTGGCGTCCAAACGGGCATAAAATAGGGTTGTGTCATGTCCTCCCCCGTCAGTCTATTTGACACTTGAAAGTGTTGCCTTATAAATTTTACATAAACTAAAGAAAATATAGAATTACTATCAAAAGTAATAAAACATATTGTGATACACAAGAATTTAACTACAAAATAACATACATGACATTTGATATCCCGTCGATTATAATTATGAGATATCTTTTTAAATTTTCATAATACTTTATTCATTACTATGATTTACATTATATATGAAAAATATATAAACTTATCTAAATATATTTAAAACTTTTTTTTTCCTTAAATAGCATTATTTATTTTAATGCAGACCACACCGAACCCAAAGTAGTGATTATAAACTGTTTGATATATATCTTGCTTATTTTTGTATATCAAATTCAAAACATGAATGAAACAGAAATACAGAAACTTTTTTGCAATGATAATTGTAATAATCTTACTACATTAATAGAGAATTTAGAAAATTTCTTTAATAATAATAATAACAATAATAGTTCAAACCTTAAGGAATTAGATTTGATAAATAAAACTTATTTTGAAGAAATTAAGGAGATGGTTAATAATAATAGTTGCGTTAATGTTTATTTTGGTAAATCTTTAGGAGAACTTAAATGTGTTACTTGTGATAATGAAGGATTGAGAAAACATGAAATTTACTTAAAATGCACAGGGCCAAAGAAATATGTCATATCCTCTGTCAATTTACCCTTCTTTTCATATCAAGATAAAGAATATAACTCTTTTGATGAAATTATTCACAAATTTGAAAACCACATCAATTGCTTAAGCAATTATTTTAAAGAGTTGGACAGTATTGATCACCTCTGTGCTGTTGTGGAACCACTGAAGCCTACCTACAAGGATGACTATAGGAAAATCTGTCTAGGTTTGTAAGAGTATTTTTTTACTATATTGTAAGGCGTAAGTCATAACACGCAACTTTGCAAAAATTCGATTCTGCATAATGCCAAAATAAAGTATTTGCACCTTGTGCATCTACATTTTGCATGGTGAGTGAAACATATTCCTTTTCATGTCCTTTTTTAAACATTGCATGTATATGGCCATCATTAGTCATTTACTATCAGGTGAGTGAATTGGCCCTTTGATTTCTTATCCAATAAGGAAGCTGAAAAATAAATTGCCATAGCAATTCATTGGGCTGTTTCTTTACCGGATATCTTGCCTTTGTATCAATTTAAGCTGTACTATGATCAAATTATGTGCACTTCAGATGCCGTTATTTATAGCTAGGTAAAATAAATGATAACAAGGAATTTAATTCAGCTGTATTCCAACAGATAATAGAACTTGGCTGCATGTAGAAGTTACTCCAGATGGCACTGCAACAAATATTCATCTTATTGGACAATCAGAATTATGGCATGATAAATTACAAAAAGGGCTTCTGTCTTGGGACCATGACAAGAATATTGTTGACAATATCATGCATATATTTGGTAATTACCTCTTCAAATGTTTCTTCTTCAGTTGTTGTTCTTTCTTCAATTGTGTAAGTTTCTTAGGTACAGATGTGCTTTTATCATAATTTTTGTTTAGATATTTCGAATGTTTCATCAACACTGGATCGGATTATAACCCCACAGCATGAATTTGCATCTGTGGCTGAGAAACAAATCTGTGGCATCTGTCTTTGTCATGAGTTAACAGACATATCTGGTGTACCTCAGCCCTTGTGTCAAAACAATACCTGTGGAGTTTATTTTCATAGAAGTTGCCTATTTGAGGTACATTTTTTTTTCATTTTTTTATGTATAAAAAAAATATCTTCACGCAATTCCCAATACAGGGGTAGACAGAGGTCTAGTCTAGACAATTAAGTCTCTTTGACCCACCTTCCACTGAAGGGACAATGTGAAAGGTGGTGAGCCCGTCGCCGTCTCTATGTACAAGCCCACGATATAATTCGTACATAAGTTTTTGAAAAACGCATTGATACAAGCCTGCCACTTGGGGATCGAACTTGGTTCTCTTGACTCGAAATTCCAACCACCCAACCACTCGGCTATCATGACTTTTTATATATGATTGATATATTGATTATATTTATGAATGGCAATAGTGACATACTATGTATATGTGGAATCATTTATATAAAATAAATAAATACATATATAGATAGGGACAACATCACATACATTGCTCCGATCCCAATGTAAGATGCTAAAGCACTTGTGGTATGGGAATCGGAAACAACGAAGGCATCTCAAACACCCAGACCCGAGAAAATGTAGAAAAAGTGGTTTTTCTACAGTGACCCGACCGGGAATCGAACCCGGGACCTCGAGATGGCGACACATTGAAAACCAGTGTTTACACCACACGTCCACGGAGGTCGTATATGCTATGGACTCTTAATTTGGGGCAACAGTACATAATCAGATAGAGTTTTTAGAGCACAAAAAGAATGTGTGAATTAACTATTACTATATATATTGTGTAGTTCAGTACATTTCATGTTGACCTTCATTCAAAGATTTTACCAGTACCCTGTCTTTTTATATTTGAAATGCAAAAGATTATTTAACATGAGAAACAATTTTATAAACGCAATAAAGAAATGGTGTCTAGAAATACTAGATACCCAAACAAATTAGTAATAAATGATATCCCAGAAAGTATGTGTTTTAAAAGGAATTGTTAAAGGATGTAAAAAGACATATTCAATAAACTACCAGTTACAAAAAAAGTCATGACAATATTAAAATTTAAGAAAATTTTGTCACTCATACTTCTTCAAAATAACTTTTATTTAGTAAACAAGTATTTAAATTACTAAAGACAGATTGACATTTAAAGTATTTCTTATTAAGTTTGTTTCAATTTAATTTATCATTTTATTTGAACATTAATTCGACCAATCTTTATAATAATGTTCTTTTATAAGAAAGTATATTCCAATGTTTGTAAATATTTATAAAATTGCATGCTGTTTTCAATGGCTGTAATGGTAGATCATAATTATATTGAACACCATTTAAAAACAAAACTTATCATATCGATAAAATAAATATTATTATTATAAGACAAACATACTAGTTTTTTTCTAAGTATTTTATTAGTAATTATTTATGTTTGTAAGTACATTTCATAAAAAATGAAATCACAAAATTACTTACCTTGGATTACTATGGAATTTATCAAGATACTTAGGTAAGAACCTGTTCATTGCTTCAACTGTGTAATTAGATGCTTTGCTCCACCATAGAACTTGGTAATAAATATCAGAGGTCAACTGAATATTGAATTGAGCATTAGCTGATTCTGTTTCTTTGAGAAATAATTACATCTCAATTACTTTTTTCTTACATAATTTTAAATTATGTTTCTAAATACATGTACTGAGGAGCATCACATAATACTTGATCCCACTTTAAGTAGCTACAGCACAACAAAATAACCACAAACACCCATCCCAAGACAGAGGGTTCTTTAACATACTTTGACACATCCAGGAATTGAATCTAGGACCTGAGAGTTGGCAACATCTTGAAAAATTGGTGTGTGCTACTCTTCCACAGAAGTCGTCATAATATCATATGCAAAAATATAAATGTGTTGGTAAGCTGAAGCCATCTTGGTGTTCAAGCTAATGATATAAATCATACATAACTTTAAAAACGGTGCAGTGCTGACTCTTGTCTGGGTTTTATATTGCAAAAGGAAAAACCTTTATGATTTTGATTGATAAAGATATGACAATTTTTATTTAGTTTAAAATATTTGCAATATGTTGTAAAATATGTTTGTGGCCTAGTAGTTGTGTCAAAATACTTCAAGGTTTTTATATATTTCACTAGTATTCCTATTTAAGCCTATTAATAAAGTAAATATAGTTTAAATTTGCTGTTGAGCATTTCTTCCTCATGGAGGAACAGGACATGATGTATGGACAATACATGTACTATTTTTACTATTAGTATTAGATCATAAAAACCATTATTTATTATATAATAGTGAATGTTCATATTTCATGGGTTTATCAAATAATTTGAGGTCTTTTCAATAACTAAAATTTGGTTCCATTTCAGTGGCTGGTAGCCTGTAGCGGAGGTCGACCACCAGCTTTTGGGGTGGCTACTGGTAGTTGCCCTACATGCCTGTACCCAATATCTTGTGGTGAAAAAGAAGATAGAATGTGCAAATAATTAAAAATATTGCTTTTGGTAAATTTCATTGATTACTAACTGGCATACCATGGGGTATCAACATTTTTTTTTTATAGGAAAAGGGAGGCAAATGAGCAGGTGGCTCACGTGATGGTAAGTGATTACCGCCGCCCATGAACACCCGCAATACCAGAGGCTTAGCAGATGCGCTCTACCACTGTTAAAAACATGAGAATAGAATGAATACATCTCACTGTGGATAAGCAAATAGAATGTGCAAATATAATGGAAAAAAACTGTTTTTCATTTAATTTTAAATGACTACGACTGATGGAAAGACCTGTGGCGTGATGGGCGCTCAACATTGGAAGTAAATGCACGCGTGCAGCGCGCGAGAAACACCTTAAGGTGTCTGGTATTGCGATTGCCAAACCGCTTGCAACTAGCGACTAAATTATGGCAAATTTAATGTAAAATTTTCTTCTTATGGTAGAATTTGGCTATTGAGCTGTTAGTTCAAACCAACAGTGATTACTGACGCCAATGTACACTTGTATATGGAAGAAAAATATTTCTCTACCAAATAGTATATTACAGTTATATTTAATTAATTAAATATAACTGTAGTATATTTCTACAGACAAGTACATATAAGTAAATATTCTAAATAAAAATATTCAAAATCTTAGTTGATCATTTGCAATTTGTTAACACGCGGCCTAAAAAAACTTTAATGTGTGCGTACAACCATGCACACATACAACCATTACAACAATTGCGTACAACCATTGGGATGAAATGTGTGAGAGCCAAAAAATATTTAAAAGTCGGTTAAGGTGGTGTCAAAATCACCAAGACCAAGTTAAAATGGATATCATAGCCTCACACAGGTCATCTAAAAATTTCTCCAAATTTTGGAAAGCGACTAATAAATTAAATGTACAACCTAGTTTACCATAGAGTATCGGAGGCTGTTCTACTCAAGAAGAAATTGCCAACTTGTTTAAGGATCACTTCAGAGTGTCTTCACCAGTGTGACCCTCGGTGAGGGAATTTGGTGCAGAGGTGTGTTGTGATAAGGAGCTTCTGCGTTTTTCAGCAAAGCAAATTTCGGAAGTAATTAATAAAATGACCAGGAGAAAATCGCCTGGGCATGACTGCCTCAGCATAGAGCATTTGAAATACGCGGGCGTGCACCTACCTAGTGTATTATCTATGTTTTACACGCTTTGCATAAGTCACTCGTACACACATCATGCCCATAGCATGAAGAGAACTATAGTGGTCCCTATTGTTAAAAACAAGACGGGTGATATTGCAGACCGAGCTAACTATAGACCCATTTCGCTTGCTACCATAATTGCAAAGGTGTTGGACAGTCTGCTTGATAAGGTGCTTAGGGAAACACTAAATTTTCATGACGCACAGTTTGGTTTTCGACCTGTACTTTCCACAGAAGTTACGATACTGGCCCTGAAGCAAACAGTCCAATACTATACTAGCCGAAACACTCCGGTTTATGCTTGCTTCCTTGATCTTTCCAAAGCTTTTGACTTGGTCTCATACGATGTGCTCTGGGAAAAGATGGAACAAGCGGGCGTGAAGCCGGAGTTGCTTAGTATAATGAAATTTTGGTACGCAAATCAGTCTAACCAACTTAGATGGGATAAAGGACTCTCTGATCCGTATAGTTTGGAGTGCGGTGTGAGGCAGAGTGGGTTGACTTCGCCAAAGCTCTTCTACCTCTATGTAAATGAGCTGATAGTGGAGCTCAGCAAGAAGCCAGTCGGCTGCTGGATGGACGGCATTTGCGTTAACAATCTAAACTATGCTGACGACATGGTTTTGCTGGGCCCCACAGCTGGCTCAATCAGAGAGTTGCTTAAATTCTGTGAGGCATACGCGTCTAAGCATGGCTTAGTTTATAACGTATCCAAAAGTGAATTCCTGATCTTTGAGGCTCCTGGAAAGCGAGTACAATATGACCCTAACATTGCACTAAATGGGACTGCACTTAAGCGAGTGTCACAGTTTAAATATCTGGGTCACAATGTTACAGAGGACCTTAAAGATCATGTGGACATGGAGCGTTAGCGAAGAGCCTTGGCTATAAGGTGCAACATGTTGGCCCGCGGGTTTTCTCGGTGTAGTAAAGAAGCTAAAATAACGCTATTTAAAGCTTACTGTCAAACTTTCTACACGGGAAAATGCTATGGATACCCTTAGAGTGCAATACAATAACGGGTTTATGATACTGTTGGGTTTGCCGCGGTATTGTTCAGCCTCTGGCATGTTTGCTCAAGAGCGAACAGATGACTTCTATGCCATTTTAAGAAAGAAAACATCATCACTACTAGCAAGACTACGTTGTAGCTCTAACAGTATTCTGAAAATGTTAGCTGAAAAGTTAAATTCACCGACCCTTCACCGTTTTATAAAAGTGCTTGTTCAGTGAATCAATATGTCTTTATAAATAAATGTGCTTATTATTATAATTATTGTGATTGTTTTTGTGTTATCTTGTTTTATTTTTCAATGTCTAGCTCAATTTGTAAACTAACATAGCGCTTAATTAATTTGTTTATAACTTTTTTTTTGTATACTAACAAGTGGGCCTAGTTGCACCAATAAAGAAATTATTATTATTATTATAACAAACAACACCTAATCATTGAATGCGTCCTACGCTCTGCATAGCCTCAAGAATAAGGTTTGTTTTTTTGATTATATAATTAAAAACGATTCAACTATTTATTCATCCTGAACAATAAATTACATTATTAGTAATGTACAACACAATATTGTAATTTTTATGATTTCACTATGGCTTAGGTAAAATAATGTCAATTTTATTACAATTCATCTGTGAAAGGAACAAATGCAAGATTTCCAGCTGCTCCCATTGATAACTTATTCCTGGCAGCATTAGAAAGAGCCTGTAATAAAAAAAAAAAACATGTTTATATTCTTGAGTTAAATCTTTAAGTGCTAAATAAACTACTTGGTAAATACTTACTTGTGTAATGTCATTGGCCGATAATTGATCAATGTCTCTAGCAAGGTCAGCTGGGGTTTTTGCATTGCCAGTGTACAACCCTTGTGCAGCCAACGATTCTGCCAGAGAAGTGCCTTCTTCAGCTTCAGTTAGAACTTGAAGTTTAAGTTGGTTCTTGCCGGCTTTAATAGCATCAGCACCAATAGAAGGATTTTTCAACAGTTGACCCACAGCTTTAACAGCCTGTAAATAGGAGAAAACTAAATAAGTCTTGTACTTTGTGCACTTTGACTTTTATAACAAATAACAGCATTTCCTTCGCTTGAATAAATTCAGATTTATTCAAGTTCAGTCCCCATAAACAAGTGTAAATTTTAGCCTGTCAGTGAAATATTTTTAAATGTTATTGTTGACATGACGTTATGAACTGACATTTTTAACCCCTTAATTTTAAAGATGTTACAAAGATATAGGTTGACAGCATTTACACATGATTTGACAAGTATTACGGTTTTTTCGGTATTATTCTATAAATGAATTATTAATTACAATTATGTCAATCTATTTCAATAGACTATAAAAGTTATAGGAACATATACAGAATTTTTTAAACAACACATTACACCAATGCAAATAGCGTAGAAAGAAACTCGATCGAATCTATACACATTTTGAATTAAAATGTAAAAACGTGTGTTTTAAACTCAACACGTTTATGGCTAGGAACACAAAATAAACCAAAAGGGGCGTTCAATGATAATACCGTAATGTTTTCCATTACGGTGGCAACTGGCGGGTGTACATCATCCCCCACTTGCTGCTTTTTGCCGCCCACATAATGTTGCCAGTTTAAGGCTACTTTATTATTATTTATAAATAAATATATAAATATCTTCACGCAATTTCCAATACAGGGGTAGACAGAGGTCAAGTCTAGACAATGAAGTCCCTTTGACCCACCTTCCACCGAAGATATTTTCGGGACAACGTGACAGGTGGTGAGCCCGTCGCCGCCTTTATGTCCAAGCCAACGATGAAATACGTACATAAGTTTTTGAAAAACTCATTGGTACTGCCACCTGGGGATCTAACTCGGGTCTCTCGACTCGAAATTCCGACCACCCAACAACTCGGCTATCGTGACTTATTATTTATTATTATTTATATATATATATATATATATATATATATATATATATATATATATATATATATATATATATATATATATATATAAATTTCTACATCTAATAAATACTATTATATAATTTCATATCAATCATGTTTTTTTGTGTTGGTCTTTAAGTTTAGTTAAAAAAGTATTTTATGTTATTCTCCTTATGGTGTTACTGGCCTTTATAACTTAAAACTGCCTCATTTAGTCATTTAAAAAAAAATCAATAAATTTTTGTGATATCTGACTTTGTATGTATTACTTTTACAATTGTACTTTACAATTGTTCTCTATCCATACTCTTGTTCTTCTACAATAAGTTATGCATACTAGGAGCGTCATCGATTGTACTAAATCCGTAACTGAATATGTTATTAATTTTTAGTTTCTATGGAGATTCCAATACACTATTCGGGACACTGAAAAATCAAAAACGATCTATAAGAGACCGCGATTGGAAGCACTGTTAAAAGCATAGGTAAAATTTATCTGATTGTATAAATTAGGTAGATTTTAAAGTTTTACTTCAATTTTAAAAAATCGCTTCTTTTAAAGTATCACTTGTTTGTGCAAACAAGGCAAAGGTAATAAGCTGTTGAAGTCTGATAGTTTATTTAAAAGTGCTACCTTACATTTATTATACAAAAGCGCAAATATCTGTATCACAAATATAAACATTTGTGTATTAGACAATCTCAGTTTGGAAATAGAATAAGTCTGGTGGCTTAATATATAAATATTTTTGTTGAATTTATTTGTTTAAAACATAGTAAAATAAGTGTTGAATCCTTACAGCGTTTGCCTCGTCTTTTGGCACTGAAAGCACTACTCCAAACAATCCATTGTCAGAGTAGGAGACGTTAAAACCAGCAGCAGCAAAAGGTCCAATATTGCCAACTGCCTTGGCCAGAGGAGAATTGCTAGCGCCCCACTTAGTGACAGGTCCATTACCTAAAGCTTAAAAGAAAACAGTGTGTAATATAAACAGTGTGTAAGACTAATATTACATATAGTTTGGAAAGATCCAGACACTAATGCAGCCAAATGTTTCTGTTACTAACTGTTGCCTGACTTAAATTTAGCATTTTTTTTTTATTTTTTTTTTTTAAGTTTGCGCGTTTACCGCTAAAAAGAAACCCTTCGTCGTATCACCTCATTTTTTGGGACAACGTGACAGTTGGTGAGCCTGTCGTCGTTTTTATGTCCAATCGTCGTTTTTATGTACATATGTTTCGAGAAAACCTACTGGTATGAACCTGCCACCTGGAGATTGAACTTGGGTCTTGACTCAATTTCCGATCACCCAGCCCCTCGGCTATAGTGCGGTTAAAAAGTTCTCAAGCACTAACTTCCTTAGAAAAAATGGCCTCTTGAAAGTATTATAGCGGTGTATTGTCACTGAAGATGAAATCATCATGATGAATCAATAAACTTACCTTTAGCAGCAATGGCCAAAGCAAGTGACTGTGGAGTACCTGCTGGAGCCCCTTGTACAGCAATAGCCACATGGGCTAGCTCTCCTCCCATCTCTTTCCTGAAATTAAATAAATATTTTGGTGTCATTTTCTTTTATTATTTGTATTCTATTTTTATTTTACATTGGAAAATATATTTAAATTGTATGTAAATGTTATCCTAATCAAACCACTAGCTCATTGTTTTGATTTTTGTTTTATTCATCACCAGTGTTGTAACCACCTGGAGTACCAAATAAATTATGAGGCATTAAGAAAAAAATATATAATATCTTCACGCAATTCCCAATACAGGGGTAGACAGAGGTCTAGTCTAGACAATTAAGTTCCTTCGACCCACCTTCCACATAAGATACTCTAGGGACAACGTGACAAGTGGTGAGCCCGTCGCCGTCTCAATGTCCAAGCCAACGATATAATTCATACATAAGTTTTCAAAAAATCCCATTGGTACAAGCCTGAGGCATTAAGCAAAAAAAAAAGTATAATATTGTCAATAGTCATTTTTAATGCAGTGTTTCTCTCCTGGTATGCAGTAAACGGAAATAATCTCAGGAAATTCCACAATCTCTATAGTGGAGTTAACACTAAAACAACCCTATTCCAATGGGTGTAACCCAAACCCGTGTGGTGTAGGCTTTCTTCTCATGGGTGTCATAAGAGGCGACTAAGGGAAAAACCCTGTAAATGCCAGTATGTACTGCCCAATTATAGTATAACTATATCAAAAATATCAGACCAAAATTTAGGTCAACCGGGTATCTAAGGAGCGAGATGCCATACACCTCTGCAATCGTCAATCCGCTGGCCAAGCATGGTAATTACTGCAACCCCTCACGCATAAGAGAGGCCTATGTCCTGCAGTACACTTTACAAGCAGTTATGGTTATGATGATAAAGTCAATAGGCAGTCAAAAGCAACAGCAAACACTTTTAAAGTTATGTAAATAAGTATAAATAAATTTAGACTATATTACACCTACATTCTCTTACTTTAATTAATACCTTAACTCTCCACCATAATAAGTGCTACCTTCTCCCTGAGCCTGACTACCTGACGAGAGTTGCAGAGCTTGAGCAACAAGATTAGCTTTATCCTGAAAGTGTAAAATCATTCATTAGAAAATACTTAAGCTAATAAAAAAATCAGATTTAAACTAACAGTCACAAGTAGATTTTTTAGAATTTATTTTAAAAATTTAATTTTTATAATAAATTCTAAAAACTAATGTCAAAGCTTAGAAACGGCTAGCATTGTACAGGCTGTACAATGAATATGCAAAGATTTGAAAGATGGTGATGATCATATTTTAAAAAATCTTTGAAACCTTTCACGCATTTCTCAATGTAGGAGTAGTTTTTTAAAATTTTTTAAAAGGTTTTGAAAATTTCGTCTCTTCAGACCACATTTTACTGGAGGACATTTTAGAACAATGTGACATACTTTTTAAAATAATATTAAAATAAATATAAATAAATATCTTCACGCAATTCCCAATACAGGGGTAGACAGAGGTCTAGTCTAGACAATTAAGTTCCTTCGACCCACCTTCCACATAAGATACTCTAGGGACAACGTGACAAGTGGTGAGCCCGTCGCCGTCTCAATGTCCAAGCCAACGATATAATTCATACATAAGTTTTCAAAAAATCCCATTGGTACAAGCCTGAGGCATTAAGCAAAAAAAAAAGTATAATATTGTCAATAGTCATTTTTAATGCAGTGTTTCTCTCCTGGTATGCAGTAAACGGAAATAATCTCAGGAAATTCCACAATCTCTATAGTGGAGTTAACACTAAAACAACCCTATTCCAATGGGTGTAACCCAAACCCGTGTGGTGTAGGCTTTCTTCTCATGGGTGTCATAAGAGGCGACTAAGGGAAAAACCCTGTAAATGCCAGTATGTACTGCCCAATTATAGTATAACTATATCAAAAATATCAGACCAAAATTTAGGTCAACCGGGTATCTAAGGAGCGAGATGCCATACACCTCTGCAATCGTCAATCCGCTGGCCAAGCATGGTAATTACTGCAACCCCTCACGCATAAGAGAGGCCTATGTCCTGCAGTACACTTTACAAGCAGTTATGGTTATGATGATAAAGTCAATAGGCAGTCAAAAGCAACAGCAAACACTTTTAAAGTTATGTAAATAAGTATAAATAAATTTAGACTATATTACACCTACATTCTCTTACTTTAATTAATACCTTAACTCTCCACCATAATAAGTGCTACCTTCTCCCTGAGCCTGACTACCTGACGAGAGTTGCAGAGCTTGAGCAACAAGATTAGCTTTATCCTGAAAGTGTAAAATCATTCATTAGAAAATACTTAAGCTAATAAAAAAATCAGATTTAAACTAACAGTCACAAGTAGATTTTTTAGAATTTATTTTAAAAATTTAATTTTTATAATAAATTCTAAAAACTAATGTCAAAGCTTAGAAACGGCTAGCATTGTACAGGCTGTACAATGAATATGCAATGATTTGAAAGATGGTGATGATCATATTTTAAAAAATCTTTGAAACCTTTCACGCATTTCTCAATGTAGGAGTAGCCAGTGGTTTTGAAAATTTCGTCTCTTCAGACCACATTTTACTGGAGGACATTTTAGAACAATGTGACATACTTTTTAAAATAATATTAAAATAAATATAAATAAATATCTTCACGCAATTCCCAATAATTAAAATTTGTGGACCAAAATGTGAGAGAAAGGTGGTCTGGTAAATACATATTACAAAATGCTATTTATTGTATCAAATAATTACTCACTTGATTGTCACCAACGACAGTTACGGCGCACCGACTGGGTACTAGGTTATTACCAACGAAGTGCTGAAGTGATTCAGAGCTAATGTTTCCAATTTTCTTGGGCGCAATAAAGAGAGAATTTCCAAGACCACGACGGAATGCAGCTTTATGCAACAAATCAACTGCACGGACCTAATAGTAAAAATATTGTTTAAGTATTGTATATGTGTAAAAGTAAGTTTTAATCTAGGTTAGAATTATATAAATAAATAAAATAAATATCTTCGCGCAATCCCCAATACAGGGGTAGACAGAGGTCAAGTCTAGACATTTAAGTCTCTTTGACCCACCTTCCACCAAAGATATTTTCGGGACAACGTGACAGGTGGTGAGCTTGTCGCCGTCTTTTATGACCAAGCCAATGATGAAATTCGTACATAAGTTTTTGAAAAACTCATTGGTAGTGGCACCCTGGGGATCGAACTCGGGTCTCTCAACTCGAAATTCCGACAACCCAACTACTCGGTTACCATGACTTATTGTTATGTGTTATATGTTGAGACTTGTGGGGTCACTTACAATAAATATATAATTAAAATGCTGTGTTTAGTGCATTATTCCATCAGTAATTTAATAAATAAAACAACTATATAGTTTAAATATATTATGTACCTGAGGTGGAAGGGCAGCAATATCATATCTGAGACGTGGAACATTGTCGCTTAATTCCCAGGGACGGAATTCTTGATTCGAAACAATCTTGTTAAGGTATTCTAGGGCATTTTGCAAGTTGTCTTGAGTAGCCTAGGAATAAAATATATGACAATTACATTAACATGAATAAATATATGACAGAAACATACTGCAGTAAGTTTTGTTTAGTAAATAAGTTACTACTTACTTCAAGAGTATAGTAAATGAATTCACGGTCACCAGATGCCGTGAATGAAGCACCAATTTGCGCAAGTTGTCTGCGGATCATAAAAGCACTTGCATTCTTTGTTGTAAGGCCAGCTGCCGAACGAAGGACATGAGATAAACCAAGCTCTGTTTGAGGTTCAAAGCGGGAACCAGCTCTGTAAATCATGTTAAAAGTTAATTTTTATTCAATTTGTAGCTATATATATATATATATATATATATATATATATGTATATATGTATATATATATATATATATATATATATATATATATATATATATATATATATATATATATATATATATATATATATATATATATATATATATATATATATATATATATATATATATATATATATATATATATATATATATATATATATATATATATATATATATATATATATATATATATATATATATATATATATATATATATATATATATATATATATATATATATATATATATATATATATATATATATACATATATATATATATATATATATATATATATATATATATATATATATATATATATATATATAATATATATATACACATATATATATTAAAGGCCTACCCATAAATGTTTTAACTTTTTGTTATTAAATTAAGGAGAAAAACTATTTATAATTTTAACTTACTTTAATTTAATAATAAAAAGAAATCTGTAAAACCAATACCAGAAGAAGGCATGCTTGATTTACATTACCTTAGTTTACCTATAAAAATCAGTCATCTCTAGCTCTAATAAAATATTATATTTTTCGCCAATTATGACAAAGTTTCATCATAAGTATTGATTACTTACTTGAAAGCAATAGTTACTCTAGTAACTGGTGATCCATTATCAAGTGCAGCAACAAAGGTTTTGTTGGGTAAGACACTTGTTTGCAGTCTTACATCTTTTTTTACAGCTGGTGCAGCCTGGGCATATCCCCTGCTCTAAAACACAACATTTATTTAAATTCTGCATTTGTAGTGACCTATAACATAATAAAAAAATACATCATAATTTCATAAATGTGCCTAATTCTTTCAATAACTTACAATAAATATGCTATTTTATATCAAAGTGTATTTAATAGTATTAATATTTCATCACCAGAGATTCGCCTCAGTATTGATTTACAGCATCAGGGGGTCTTAGATATGCTAAGCTTTCCATGATTCTAAAGATATTTTGCCCAATTCAGATAAAGAAATTTTTAAGTTATTGAGATATTGATTCAATTAAGTATATTTTATATAATTATGAATAGCAGATATTTCATAATTAGGCAATGAGCAACGTATTTCTAAATATTGTCTTTAAAGGCCGAAAACCATAATCTACTACTATATCTCAAATAGTTTTACATAACAGGGCTTTGACAGGTAACAATTTTTTTTAAAAGTATGATGTTCTTAATATAGTTTATAATATTTACCGTAACATGACGAATTAAAGGGTTGGCAAGTGCTTTAGATGACATTTTCAATATATTTTTGAATATTTTTAATGAAAATGTTAGATATTGAAAAAACACAATTATGTAGTCACATCGATCGACTGTCTGAAAAAAATCCAATCAATGTTGCCAATAGCATTACCACTTGCTTGCTAGCTCAAATTCAAAGATTATATAATGTCAACGTTATCTGAACAGAGTTATAAAAGCAGAAAAGTTATTTGCTGAAGAGTACGTTCGTATCGACAGCACCGCCATCTGTTATACAAGTTGCGAAAAACCAAATTTTTGTGGTGTGTAAGTTTTCCACTATAAATATTTATTTTCACGCAATTCCCAATACAGGGTAGACAGAGGTCTAGTCTAGACAATCAAGTCTCTTCAACCTACCTTTCACCGAAGGTATTTTCGTGACAACGTGACAGGTGGTGAGCCCGTCGCCGTCTTTATGTCCAAGCCAACGATATAATTCGTACATAAGTTTTTGAAAAACCCATTGGTACGACCACGGCACCTGTGGATCGTGACTAAATAATAAAGTAAATATTTAGTTCATATTTATATACAGTATGTACACTCCCCAGTCCCGTATGTCGGTTGTTGTTGGGAAATACTACCTGGGACATGAGTATGTCCTTCTTCAACCCAGAGGATAGTCGACGAATCTAACTTGGCAAGGCAGCATTCGGGATACAACTTCTCCCCGAGTATACCTCAAAGTCTTAAGAGTAAGTCTAAGTTTACAACCAGTGCGTGTTGCCAGAGAGGCCATATGGATCCTTCACAGCAGGCCATATGAGGAATGAATCAAAGTTGCTCAGCATTCTAAGAAAAGGGCTATGCTCGGTGTTTCTCTGCGTGATAGAATCCGCTACGAAGACATCAGGCAGCAGAACTAAGGTAACTGATATAGCCGTAAGGATCTGCGCGCTGAAGTGGCAATGGATCCAGTTGATTGATGGTTATCAATTGGCCGAGCTATGTGGCTATAGCTCGGCCAACTGGGGAACCGTTGGGGAAAAAGGGTTCTCGAGTGGCAACATCGTAGAGGCAAACGCAGTGACTTCCCACTGAATGGAGTGGCGACTTGCAGAATGTTTATGATTGAAGAAAGTTCTTTGTGGGGCGGGGGGGAGGGGGGGGGGGGCTATGTTAAGCAGTGGCCTCTTGATAATCTGTAAAGAAGAAGAACACGGTACAGTCCAAGTTTCTCAACTACATAAAATGTTTTTAAAAACTAGTTCAACATTTATTAGACGTGTGAATGATTTATTAGATATAGAATAACTAATCTTACAATAGGTCATTATTATCTATCTTGTATTAAATGAGACACAGGACAACCTAATGTAGTGAAGAATGGTTCGGTTAAAGTTCAAAATGCTGCAATACGCTTGCTTGAGGAGTTTGAATGTCTAGGCTTACCACAATACAAAAAAAAATCCAAAAATTCCAAAAGTAACGAAAGAAATTATAGTATCAAAACGAAATCTTAGAAAATCTAATTATGTAGCTATATGTACCTTAATAAGCAGAACTGGATTGCTCTCCTAAACTATGGTGGAATCGATGAGGCTGTAGATTTGATGTATGCTAGTATAAATAATTATGTTCCTATAAGAAGAACACTTTTTAGACTTCATGTCCAATGTGGTACACCCAAGCACTTATTAATATTATAAAAGAAAAACTAAACCGCACTCACGCTGGAAAACCGTCTAAACTATGATGAGTTCTCAATATTATGTGCGAGAGAACACCGTGCGATAAATATATGCTTTAAAAAAATTAGTACTACTTGTGAAGAAAATGTCAAATCTCACTCAAAAATTTTCTGGACGAAACGAATGGACGGACGAAAAACGCTGTTCGTGGATGATCTTTAGGATCTTGGGGTAATTAGACCAAGATCCTAAAGCTAGGTGACAATACAATCTCTGATGAAAAGACGTATGTGTCATATGAGTGCAGGTATTAAATGCTGAGTGTTAGGAATTCGGAGTCAAGAGACCCGAGTTCGCACCCCAGGCGGCAGGCTCATACCAATGGGATAAAGCAATGGGCCAATGACATAAACCGTAAATACGTTTTTTTTTTTCTTCAAAAAACGTAAGTACGGTTTATGTCGTTAGCTTGGACATAAATGACGGTAACGGGCTCACTCAATGTCGCTGAAGTATTTGAACGCATAATTTATAACGAAATGTATGCTACTATATCCCAATCATTTATACCGATGATTACATGATATACATGATTTCTTGAAAAAATGTTCGTTTACATCTAATCTAGCATGTTTCTCTAACTTTGTTTTAACGAATATAGAAAATGTTGGCCAAGATAAGTCACGAAAGCCGAGTGGTTGGGTGGTCGGAATTTCGAGAAAAGAGACCCGAGTTCGATCCTCAAGTGGCCGTACCAATGGGTTTTTCTAAAAACCTATGTACAAATTATATCGTTGGCTTGGACATAAAGACGGCGACAGGCTCACCACCTGACACGTTGTCCCAAAAATATCTTCGGTGGAAGGTGGGTTGAAGGGACCTAATTGTCTAGACTCGACCTCTGTCTACCCCTGTATTGGGAATTGCGTGAAGATTTTTTTTATATAATTTGGGGACCATATAATTCTTGCATACTTACTCCTACTCCTGATAGAGAGTACTCCTGACAATATGCACAATAAACTGCCTTAATTGCTGATATATCTGAAAAAAGTTGACAAAACCAATAAAACGAAACCCAAATTTTGAAAAGCCTTGTTTGCTATGTAATGATATTGATGATACATTGTAATTTTTTATCAAAATATATACCCAAGTCTCTAACAGCGTTTAAGCTACGACAAGATCGTAGGTTTTACAATAATCCCTTCACAATAATAATCTTGTAAAATTGGTTTAAATAAATTAAAGATAAAGTTCCACCAAAAGACCACAATCGAAAGTATTCAATACAATTGGTTTAGTTTTAGAAATGCATTCACATTTATTTAAGTTAAATACGATTTTCTTTTTATTATAGTATGCTGTTAAGTGATCAAGATTTTTCTGCAAAATTCTATGTCATGACTATTACAAAATTTACGAAAAATGTTGTTGTCATCAGCATACATTCGGTAATTTGAATGTTTAATACAGATTCTTATATTATATAAATATACAACAGATACATTATTCAAGAAAGGTCCCAAATTAAGATCCCTGAGGTACCGTGTGGTAACGGCATAAGAATATTACCACTCCCTTTCTTCCCGGGGATGTCGTAAGAGGCGACTAAGGGAAACAGTCTTGAATATTGTTATGGCAACCGATAGATGGCGGGATAACCATCTCTAAAATATCATTTCTAAAAAGCGTTTGGAGCGAACACAGAAATCTTATAATAATTGTCTAAATTTTCGCAGTAGTAAAAATATGGTGAATTACAACAATAACTGTAAAACGTACTTTAGAACAGAGGCGTACTGTTTTAGATATGTGCTTACTATTGGATATTATTTATATTGATTGATATAGACTGTCTCCAATTAGTCTCAAAGATTTCATATCGTTTTCCCTCACTCCGTACTCGCCACCAAACCTTATTTCATGTACATAATTATCGCAAAAATTACTCAAAGAACTTCTTGTGAGCACTGTCACAAGAATTGCTGATTCGTATGTTAAGAATTTTGGTAATATAGACATATTTTCTTCTTCAAAACACAGATTTAAAAAAGAAATTATTATAAACTTACTTAATAACAGATTGGAATAATTCTAGTATTTTTTTTTATTTAAATAAGTATACTTTAAAACTTTATTGATGAAATATTTATTTATATACACGTACAAAATTCACTCAAAATTCTAGAACTTTCTTTAAAATAACATTACTGTCTTATTTAGCATAGTTATTTTTGGCACTGATTTGCTACAATCTGATTTAAAATTAAGTAACATTTTTTAACAACGATTGCTTATATTCTTAAATTGTTTCTCACGATATGTTATTCAATATTTCATAGGAATACCTGTATTGGCCTTATTTGTATTCGGCTATTTTTACCTATAACTCTTTGTTATCGCTTTTGGTTTTCTCAATAAATAAATAAATAGTCAACAATATTCAAAGGTTCGCTAGTATTTTTAGGTACAGAAAGTGTGTGAACACACTCTTGGTTTTATGTTATTATAATACGTAAGAAGTCACGATAGCCTAGTTGTTGGGTGGTCGGAATTTCGAGTCGAGAGACCCGAGTTCGATCCCCAGGTGGCAGTACCAATGAGTTTTTCAAAAACTTATGTACGAATTTCATCGTTGGCTTGGACATAAAGGCGGCAGCGGGCTCACCACCTGTCACGTTGTTCCGAAAATATCTTCGGTGGAAGGTGGGTCAAAGGGACTTAATTGTCTAGACTTGACCTCTGTCTACCCCTGTATTGGGAATTGCGTGAAGATATATTATTATTATTTATTATAATACCGTTATCATGTGGCTATTTAAAATTTTTATTAAAATATCATCCTGCTGTCCTGTCCATTCTATCCTGGTCACTTGTTTGACTACCACTTCTTACTCGTTACCAGAATTTCATCTAATAGGTAATGACCATGTAGGTGTGGCGATCTTCCTACGTTCTTACATTTCTTTTACTGTCGTTAGTTTATCCAGTGAGCCACATCCTTCTAATGTGGCCAAACATTTATTTATTGAAGTTTCACTATCCCAAACCAAAATTCTTATTGTGTTTTTACTGTGTGACAATACTTATGACCTGACTATGTATATATTCTTCTTTGAGATATTCTTCTAGATTATTCTTATATATATATATATATATATATATATATATATATATATATATATATATATATATATATATATATATATATATATATATATATATATATATATATATATATATATATATACATATATATATATATATATATATATATATATATATATATATATATATATATATATATATATATATATATATATATATATATATATATATATATATATATATATATATATATATATATATATATATATATATATATATATATATATATATACATATATATATATATATATATATATATATATATATATATATATATATAAATATATATATATATGTATATATATATATATGTATATATATATATGTATATATATATATATGTATATATATATATATGTATATATATATATGTATATATATATATTTATATATATATATATTTATATATATATATATATATATATATATATATATATATATGTATATATATATATATATATTAAATATAATATATAAAATTTAGTATACGAGGTAAGCTTACATTTGCAAGCATTACATTGAAAGTAATGCAATCTTTCCTGAAATTGCAAGGATGCGGCTTGCTAAAGCTTTATAAAACGCCATTCCAAATAGTTTAACACAACTAACTAAAGTAATATTTATATGGTCCAAGAAGGTGTTTAAAATATGAAATGCAAATTTTAAAAATATGAACAATAGATTAATTTAAACTCGATATAGAAATAAAACTAATACATAAATACAAAAAGCAAGAAATAATTTTAGGAAAATTAACTAAAAACTGTAAGGGTAATTTCATAAAAATGTGGACTGTAATATGCAATCTCATCTTCGTTGCCAATACACTGCCCAGCACAGTGAGCTGCTTATTGTCCATACCTCGTCAAATGTCGTCAGTAACTTTAAACAACGCTGTAGCTGTTCTATTACCCAACCAGAAACCAGATTGGAAAGGATTAAGAAGGCAATTCTTATTTATATGGGGATTTAATTTTAGGAAAATTAGTTTCTCTAGGACTCCCGACAGAAATGGGGGAATGGATATAAGACAGAAATCAGAAAGGTGAGCTTTCTTTGTAACAGGAGTTATTAGTGCACTCTCACATGCTTCAGGAAATTTAGACGTAGAAATATATAGGAGTAATAAAGTCAAGGATAGGCAAGACCATGTTGCGACTAACGCTGTCATTTGCCATGCATTAAATGAGACCAACAATATGTTCTTCTTAACATTACACTCAGTGAATGAAGTGAACTTAAACGGTGGATATTTTGGAGTTTGCATTGAATAAAGGATATTCATTATGAGATTCATGCTGGCCATGATTGTGGACGGTGCGAGGGTTGGATACGATAATAATATCCAGTAAAAAAGGGATACAATCAGGCTTACTATTTGTTGCCGACAGCGGTAATAAGTGTACATACATCGATAACCGGTTTCACATCGAAATCTTCCTTCCTATATATATATATATATATATATATATATATATATATATATATATATATATATATATATATATATATATATATATATATATATATATATACATATATATATATATATATATATATATATATATATATATATATATATATATATATATATATATATATACATATATATATATATATATATATATATATATATATATATATATATATATACATATATATATATATATATATATATATATATATATATATATATATATATATATATATAAGATACATAGTCAGGTCATAAGTATTGTGACACAGTAAAAACTTTTCTTTTAGAATGCTGGCCACAAAAAAGTTTATTGAATTCGAATCTCGAATTGTTCATGAAAATAAAACTACATACTTGTTAGAATTTTACTCATTTTTAAATATGGAGTGGACGCTTAAAGAAGTCCGTGTTGCAGTTATTGCGTTGCATCGTTGCGGTTACGCGCCAATTCAAGTTTTTGACATACTGAAAAATTTGAATATAACCATTATTTTAATAATAAAAATTATTTCTTGCTTTTTGTATTTATGTATTAGTTTTATTTCTATATCGAGTTTAAATTAATCTATTGTTCATATTTTTAAGATTTGCATTTCATATTTTAAACACCTTCTTGGACCATATAAATATTACTTTAGTTAGTTGTGTTAAACTATTTGGAATGGCGTTTTATAAAGCTTTAGCAAGCCGCATCCTTGCAATTTCAGGAAAGATTGCATTACTTTCAATGTAATGCTTGCAAATGTAAGCTTATCTCGTATACTAAATTTTATATATTATATTGGATAATATATATATATATATATATATATATATAAATATATATATATATATATATATATATATATATATATATATATATATATATATATATATATATATATATATATATATATATATATATATATATATATATATATATATATATATATATATTCCCCTCTCGCTCTCGGATCGCTGAGGAGCTCAGTCGTGTAAATAGTTAGCCCGCATTTTGTTTGGTGTTTTTAAAACCAAATATAAAATAAGTACAAAGGTTAACAATATTAGAAGTACATAAGTCGACAAGAGTTTACTGGTCATGGGAAGGCGAAACTAATATGAGAAATGTCGCACCAAATCCGTAACTACACTACGCTATCATTAGGACTACAGAATATTCAAGAGATAAAGGATATTGCTAGTGAGTATAGTTTTCTTTTATTAAAGTAAAAAGAGGTACACACTTACTAGTAAGAAACGCACTATATCTCCAAGCATTTTGCTAAACAGAGACAGATGTAAGTGTCAACTTATAGTGGACGGAAAGCAGAAATCTATGAAATCGTCGATAGCGTCCACTTTAATCGGACCTTCCTAACTGCAAATACAAAATTGTTTATCGGATATTATTTATGATAACCTAGTACATTCAAGACTGCACAAGACTGATACTTTTTTCTAATTGAGCTTATGAAAAAAAAATGTCGGTGAAACACTCTCTAAACAAAGAAAGAACATTGAACACGGGTCATCAGAACCTAATATTGCGAAAAAATATCTGATCTCGATAATGTGGGGAACTATCAAGTTGTATTACACTACGATCAAAGCGTATTAGGCTCGAAGACTCTCCGCCTGTTTCTGTCGAAAGCGATATAAGCGAGTTGAAGAGTGCTCTAAAGAACTTAACGAGCACAATTTATTCGTGGAAAGAGAATCAAGACATTATTTTAAATAAACCTGTAACGGATATGTCTGATCTTAAAACCCAATGCCGAAAAATTCAAGAATCTAACTCTGAAATTGAGGCTTCCATGAGTTTCATTAACTCCAGTTATGAGGAAATGAGGAACAAAATTGAAATATTGGAGAAAGATCGGAAAAAGAACCTAGACTGTATTAGCAACTTAGAAAAGCAAGTTCAAGACCTGCACTTGAAGTCTAGATCGGCTTCCATAGAGGTAAGAAATTTGTCGGCGGAAATCACGGAAACGTCAGATGACCTCGTCTCTATTGTTACTAAGCTGAGCGACACCTAAATATTAAAATTCAACCTTCTGACTTGAGAGATGTGTTTCGTCTCCCTAACAAACCGCATGCCCCTAGAACAATCGTAGCAGAATTTTCTTCAGTTCAAACCAAATTAAAAATATTGTCCGCTGTAAGAAGCTACAACAGAGATCAACCTAAAGATAAAAAGCTTAATACGGTCTCAATTGGACTACCGGGAGAACAAAAACCAATTTATGTGGAGGAACACCTGACCTACTCGACAAAAAAACTCTTTCTCAAATGCAAAGAACTTGCTAAAGAAAAACAATTCAAGTTCTGTTGGTGCTCAAACGGAAAAATATTTCTACGCAAAGACGATAAATCTAAAATAATATCAATTGAATCAGGACAAATTTTGGAGAAGATTATAAAAATGTGACTAGTACCAATTCATGCTGAACTTTTTCTTATTCGTTATTTTTGTTTAATATTAAGCTTATCTTTAATTTTCTAAACCAAGCTTCCTATGTGAGTATTTTAATTGTAGCATTAATTCTTACTGCCTCATTATTACCTTGTTTGTATACACATAACACAAATTACAAAACAAAACGACAAACAAATAAAACATTTTCGACATATAGCTTTCCCATTACTTATGTGTTAAAATACTTATGTATATCATTCATACATATGCTTATTGCGACGAACATACAAAACCTAATTCTTAACCTGAACTTTTTCAGTTTATTATTATTTCATATAAAATATTATACATAGAATTCGATTCCTTAAATCAAGATATCGTAAGATTAAATCAAGAGATTGATAATATTGCATTAGCTAGTGTTTCGAAGGGACTCCTGAAGAGTTTGTATCAATTTGCCCTAATTCGAACAACGGGCTAAAATACTCTCTCAAAATATACGTAGCATAAAATGCAATATACTAAATTTTGAAACATTGCTATTTCGAACAAAAATAGAATGGGATCTTATAATTCTAACCGAATGCTGGCTATCCTCGACTTTTTCCATACCACCCATAAGTGAATATTATAACTTTGGCACAACCCATAATAATAATCAGAATGAAGGCGTTGTTGTATATTATAGGAATGATATCTGTTTCCATAGTGGAGGCAAACATACAGGAAGCAAACTGCTTATTAGTTAAACATAATAAAAATACTGTGATAATAGCTATTTACCATCCTTATGGTTACAAGGACGTAAATATATTTTTAAAATCTTTAAATGAATTACTTAAAACACTATCACATTACACAAATATTATTATTATAGGAGATATAAACATTGACATAACTGAAAGTTCTAGTGACAAGTATGCATCTGATTATTTGGAAATTCTAGCGTCCCATGGTATGTTACCGGGATTTACGATCCCTACCCATGGCCTTACCTGCCTAGACCATGTGGTTATCAAAACGAAACTTAAAGCAGAATGCTTCATTTTAGAGTCATCTATCACGGATCATTACAGTGTTTCCCTCTTGTTACACTGGAACTCTAATCTACAAAATAAAAAAAATAAAGTTATCCTTCAATATTTAGACTCCAAAGGATTACACGATGCAGTTCGACAGATTAATTACAGTGAAATTTACAATATGACAAATGTAGATGATGCAACATTTTTCTTATTAACTCATTGACCCTAGCATTATCAGCAAATACAAGGCATTTGAAATTATCATCACGAAAAAAAGTATGCAAACCTTGGATTACACCAGGACTATTAAGATGTATAAGAAATAGGGATTTGCTTCATAAAAACGAAAAGTCTCCTCAAAATGAAATATTAAAACCACCTACAAAGATATCGGAACTATTGTAATGCTCTCATTAAAAAATAAGCGTGCTTACGAAAGATCTGAAATACAGAAAGCTGGACAGAACAAAAAGAAATTGTGGGAAGTTATTAAAAAGCTATAAATACAACTGCGCAAACTGTCACATGTACTGAATTATTTACATCTGATAGTCCACTCGTAGTGACGAACAATGCGAACAAGTACTTTGCAGAGATTGGGAGAAGTCTAGCGGAAAAAATAATTACTATCAGCCCACACAATTGGCGTGCAAGTCTAGTATAGCTGTCGAACAGTCATTTGTGCTACTCCCGACCCACGAGTTGGAAGTAGAATCTATTGTTGCTGGCCTTAAAATGATTGTGCTCCGGGAGTAGACGGAATACCGAATAATCTGATCAAACAGCATAAGGATATACTCATCAAGCCTCTGACGCACATTTGCAATTTAGCTATAACTTCTGGAATATTTCCACTTTTACTCAAAAATCTCTAATAAAACCTATTTATAAGAGTGGCGACAGAGGCAGTATCAACAACTATCGTCCAATTTCAATATTACCCTCCATTTCAAAGATACTGGAAAGACTAATCAATTCTAGACTCGTCTGTTATCTTGAAAACAAGAGTCTAATTTCGTCAAATCAATTTGGATTTCGCAGAAGTAAATCAACAGCAGACGCTGTCCATGAACTGACAGATTATGTAGTAAGGAAACTTGATAGTAACAAAAGTGTGTTGCTGTATTTCTTGATTTGGCGAAAGCCTTTGATACTGTCTCTGTCCCCATCTTGTTACAACGGCTTGCTAACATTGGCGTCAGGGCATACCTCTACAGTTGTTCCGAAGCTATCTCACTAACAGGACCCAGCAAACAAAAATGGGAAAATGGATCAGCCAGGAGCTTCCAGTTACTTATGGTGTCCCACAGGAAGCATTCTTGGACCGTCTCTGTTTCTGGTATACATGAATAATATAGGTCAACTTGATATTCCGGGAAGAGTCCTAAGTTTTGCAGACGACACCGTACTCTTATTTAATGCGGATACATGGCAAGAAGTTTTTTTCTTGCACAACATAGCCTCGACTCTGTTACAAAATGGCTACGTGACAGTGTATTAACGCTAAATATTGACAAAACCAAATACATGACTTTCTCCATTAAAAACAGAATAATCCTACATATTCGTTACACGTCCACTCTTGTTTTGATACTGATAAGCTATGCGACTGCCCTATCTTACAAAAAACTGATACTCTGAAATACCTCGGTGTATTGATAGACATTGAGTTTTCAACCGCATGTAAATGCACTAAATTGTAGACTCAGAAAAATGATTTATATATTTAAAAATCTCAGACATATAGCCGACCGGAACATATTAAAATAGTTTATTATGCGCTCTGCCAGTCTATAACTATATATTGCATTACATCATGGGGCGGAACTACTAAAACCAATATCTTAAAACTTGAAAGAACGCAAAGAGGTATATTGAAAGTTGCTGCGTTCATGCCATATCATCATCCCACTGTAAAAGTATATGAATTCTGGAGCGTATTAACTGTTCGTCAGCTATTTGTTCTATATACAGTACTACGAAAGCACTCTAATACTAAGTACGATCCGAAACTGGTAGAATCAATAAGAAAAACGAGTAAAGTATGCTCCTATTCTAATACGTATAGGACAACTTTCTCACACAGGTTTTATTGTTTCCTTAGTGTGTACTTGTACAATATGTTAAATAAAAGATTATCATTTTACTCACTACCTACCTTTCACTGTAAAAGAATCTTAATAAATTGGCTAAAAGGACTGTCATATGAATATACAGAATCTTTACTTGTACCTCCATCGTGAGCACCAAATTTTTTGTTTATTTAACACACACGCACAAACACACTACTAACTCACACGCACTCGCACACGCACACGAACACGCACACACACGCACACGCATACACACACACACACACACACACACACACACACACACACACACACACACACACACACACTCACTCACTCACACACACACACTCACTCACTCACACACACACACACACACGCGCGCGTTTCATATAAAATTTTCTCACATTTGCATTTGCACTCTCACATACTTGTAATCTAGTGGTTAAACCGATCCCAAGACCTTGTCGTAGGGCTAGACACAAAATGTCAAGTCACTTCAGATCATATTATTTCCTTACAGAGAAGTGGGAGCCTGTTGACTTGTAACTCAGGTTTTGTAAAACCTACAACGGGCAACAGTCCCTCACATTACAGTAAATGTTAAAACTAAATGTAGACATTTAAGTCATATGTGAGAAGGAAATAAATAAAAGATTTTATTTTATTATTATTATTAATATATATATATATATATATATATATATATATATATATATATATATATATATATATATATATATATATATATATATATATATATATATATATATATATATATATATATATATATATATATATATATATATATATATATATATATATATATATATATATATATATATATATATATATATATATATATATATATATATATATATATATATATATATATATATATATATATATAATATTGAAGATTGATCCCTGTGGTGATTATATACTCTATTTCTTTGAAAAGAGAGACCATAAACCTAAGAAAGGAAGATACTCTGGTTCTGACAGTTCTGAGTTAACGTAGTAATTGTCAATGTCAACTTTTATGATTTTGAAATAAGCGTATGAAAATGAAATGGATGGCGCCAAATAATGTTAAAATTGTTTATAAGTTTGCATTATGCTAAGTACCTAGTGCTTATAGTAAAATACATCTAGTATTTGTTGTAAAATTAACTATATTAAATTGTAAATCAAAATTATTTCAGAATAAAACTTAACTAGTATGTAAAACAGCTTTATTCAGAACCTCATGATTAATTATTACAAGAAGGGGTTGTATTGAAAAATTTGATTTGAAAGGAGGAATGTCAATCTGCTTGGACACATTTAATGGTGATGTTGAAGGATAGTTGCTAAATTGCATAAAGATATCATTAACCACAATGCTACATTTGTTTTACGTTGTAGTGAAAATATTCCTAGATCAAAGTGCGGTAAAGTGCTGAAACGGAAGTTTAAAAAATTTAAGCTACGAAAAGATGGAACAGAAGATCATGAAGTCTTAGATGTGTCGCAAGACTGTATTTCTTCATTGACTATTAAATCACCAAATGTGTATGTATGTTGATTTGAACAGTGACACCTTAGTTAAATTATTGAAAATTTACAAACAACAATTTAATAACCAAATTTTTAAAATGGGTAGAAAAAAAAGGAATACAGATTTGGAAGGTGAAAATAGTACAAACCCAGGAAAAGCATCCAAATCATTAGTTTCAAATAGTGATCAACAAGACAAAAAACAGATGGATGCATTTAAATTACTTATGGACTCTAGAAATAAGGTAATTGGAGGTAATTCTCCAGGAAAAGATAGAATATTAGATGATCACAATATTGATGATTTAAAAGAAAAGAAAGAAATCAAAGCAAAAAGAATATTAGCACTTCAAAAAATGGCTGAATCGAAAGGAGCAGGTCAGAACCAAGAAATTGAAGAATTTAAGGAAATGTGTATTAAACATAAAATGGAAAAAAGAGCTGAAAGGTTAAAAAATATGATTATAAATTCAAGTTCCAATTCAAATGTAGAAAGTAAGTTTAATAGACACCAAAAGTCAAATCAAAATATAAAAGACATAGCAAATGTTTTGAACATTACATGTAATGATGTTGACCATGTCAAAGCACTTCATTATCCAAATCCTAGTTTTTCTTCTAATTGTACATTTAATGAGACCTTATCTACAGAAGAAGAAGAATTTCTTAAGAAATTGTCCCCATCTATTAAAAAGAAGGAAAATATGCTGTGTTATTATGATAAAGTATCAAAAGATTCTGCAAACACTTCCAACTATTCGCAAATGAAAAATACTAACAATAATAATAAAACAATTATTAAAGTCAAGTTTACACCCAAAAATAAAAAGAAAAATAAAATGAACCAGATCAGTCCTGAATCAGTAGATAAACATTTAAATCCTAAAACTGGGTCTAATGATGACATTTTTCAAAATATTGTTTCTAGTAATTATACAGATGTTAAAAGTAATGATGATGCAAGTGATCATGATAGAAGAAAAAGGAAAAGAAAGAAACAAATTAAAGAAATGGATAATAATCATAAATCTAGTGAAAATACCAAAAACACAGAAATATTGGAACCTACAGAAGCAAGGCCAAAAAGGAATATTACTAAACCTATAAAATATGATGATGATGCTACATGTATAAGTTCAGATGAAGAATTACACATTTTTACACCAAAAAAGAAGAAAAGCTCAGAAACAAAAGGCAATTGCATTCAAAGTTCCATAAATGAAAAGAATAATGTAAACATGTCTAAAATAACAAAACAATGTTCTGGAAAGTATATAAATAAAAACGAAGTGAAAACAAATGTTACATTTCATACTATTCAAGATAAAAAAGTACCAAAATTGGCTCCAATATTTGCCACAAAACCCCAATTAACTGCTGAAGAAATTGAAGCAAAACAAAAATTTCTTCATAGTGGAATTCCAGATCATATTAAGAAAAGCTCAAACCTACAAGTCAATTATACGTCAGACAGCAATATATTTCAAACCGTAGTACATATTCAACAGATAATTCCAGCACAGGTGGAAAAAGTATGCTCAATGTCATTTCTTCCACAGTTGGAATATGATTTTGATTGGGATGTCAATGATATCACACCAAATTTTTTCAAAAACATGTTAGTGCCAGAAACTTTGGCCAATAATGCTTACCTAACCATTAATTGTAATGTTGACACCTTATTGCACACTATGAAGCAGATGTATTCCAAGTTTCCAGTATATCGTACATATCATTCTCTAAAGTCAAAAAATACAGGAGATTTTGGGCATTCAGACTATACTTCCTTAGAAGATAGTATAGAAATAATGAATGGTACAACAAATATTTGTAATGATAATCCAGATAAATTAAAATGGACTGATAAATATAAAGCAACCACAACAAAGTTATTAATAGGAAATTTTGAAAGTGTACAAGAGCTAAGAAAATGGTTGATATCATGGACACAAAGTGACATTGCCACAAAAACTGATTCTGACTTGTCTGACTTTTGTCATTCTGATACTGATAGTGGAGATGCTGTGAGAATGAAAAATAATCTACTTATACTAACTGGTAAAACTGGCAGTGGCAAAACATCAAGTGTGTATGCAGTTGCTTCAGAATTATCAATAAAAGTAATTGAAGTAAATGCCAGTAGTAAACGAACTGGTAAAAAAATGCTACAAGATTTACAGGAAGCTACACAGTCACATAAAGTAGACAGACAAAGGGACTGTATTGACAATTCTCAGAAAACTTTGGATAAGGTCTCAACAACAATTGTGAAAAAACGTGGAAGACCTAAGAAAAGCATAGAGAAGTTATCTCAACCAAGAAAACTTGTTAGTTTTATGAAAAATGATAGCAATCCTGAACAATGTTCTAGCCAAGAAAGTGTTAGAACTGGTATGTCTCTAATCCTTATTGATGATGCAGATATAGTGTTTGATCAGGATGATGGATTTTGCTCGGCTATTTCACAGCTCATTAATTGTTCCAAGCGTCCAGTAATTATAGTAACGGAATCGTTACAATGCCCTTATTTGCAGAAATTTTTGAGATATGGTCAGATAATACATATGCAACCGCTCATGCCCCGAATGCTTGGAACATGGTTAGATATTATGTGCTTGGCCGATAATGGTACTTGCTATCCAGGACTAGGAGCAAAGTTGTTAGATTTTTTTAAAGGTGATATAAGAAAATCCATTAATTGTTTGCAATATTATATGATGTCACAAAAGCATATTAATAAACAAGAAAATGGTTTCGCTGAAAGAAATGACTTTAATGATAAGTTTAACATCAATGATGAAGGCTCTAGCATGTCATGGGCTGTGAATGAAGATGTTGAAGATAATAATTCCACCACTAATTACTCAAATAATAACATTCAATATTTTATGAGTAAACAGTTAAATTTGTACTATCCAACGCCTAATATTCTATTTAATGTTTGGTGGAGTATGCCCTCTCTTTTGGAGATTAATTTGTATGATGTAAAAGTAACAATACCAGAAGACAAAGATACTGAAGTAACTAAATATTTACACTTAGAAGCTATTGCTGCTGTAAGTGATACTTTTTCTTTTCTTGATATTTTAGAACATACAGAAGCTAAATCACTCCCCAATATTACATCAAAACCATGGTATTCTCCAGAAACTGCTAGTTTAACAGAGAGTGAAAACTTTCAGTATTATGACAGGAATAATGAATTAAGACAAGATATCTCACAAAGATTAATGACTAGTAGTATTGAGTATGCACAGAAAATTTTAAAATGTAAACACAAGACTGATGTACATTTTCCCTCTATGGATTTACAAAGGTGAGTTTTGTATTTGATTGTATTACTGTATCGTAAAAATCAGAACTTAACATGAAATATGAACTGTGACTAAGAAATTTAAAGGAAAAAAAATGAAATTTATTACAGAAATTGATGATGATGCAATAAGAAATCTTCACGCCATTCCCAATACAGGGGTAGACAGAGGTCTAGACAATTAAGTTGTTTCGACTCACCTTCCACTGAAGATATTTTGGGACAATGTGACTAGTGGTCAGCCCATCGCTGTCTTAATGTCCAAGCCAACGACATAATTCGTAAGTAATTACGGAAAATTTTCGAAAAAAGCTATTGATACGAGCCTGCAACCTGGGGACATATATGATGCAATTAATTTTTACCTATTTAAGTTCAATTGGCATATAACAACTACATAAAATGGCTTTTTAATAAGATCTGTAGGCTGTGCTTTGTTTGATATTTGTAGCTGCCGTAAGAAGAATTTCTATAATACACTTTTTTTCCGCGTAGTAACGGCGTACCTTTCTTCCTGTGGATGTCATAAAAGGCGACTAAGGGAAACAGACTTGAATATTGTTACGGCCACCGATAGATGGTGGGATAACCATCTCTAAAGACCTAAATTATCAGACTAAAGATGGGCAGCAGAATCTGAAGTGCAAGTTGTCTTGTACTGCGATCGCCAATCCGCTTGCCAAGCGTGGCGATTATAGCAAATCTTCCCTATGGGAGAGGCCAATGTCCTGCCGAGGATGATATGTATGTATGTATATAACTTGCAGTTTAGATAAATCTGTTTTTGAGGCATTTTCCTTCCTATATTTATTCTTCTTGCACTAATCCCATACCATACTGTTTTTATTATTATTTTCTTCATTCACATCAATACTATTATATATACCAAATTATTATTTTAGTTAAGATAGTTGAGTGGTTGGGTGATCGGGATTCGAGTCAAGAGACCCCGAGTTTAATACCTAGGTTTCATGCTATTCACCAATGGGGTTTTACGAAAAAGTACGAATTATATCATTGGATTGAATATAAAGACGGCGACGGGCTTACCACCTGTCACATTGTCCTAAAAATGTCTTTGGTGGAAGGTGGCTTGAAAAGACTTAATTGTCTAGACCTCTGTCTACCCCTGTATTGGGAATGACGTGTAGATATTTTTTTTATTTTTATATGGGTAATATGAAGGCTTAGATAACTTAGTCCTTTCAACCCACATTTCACTGTAGCTTATTTGAGACAATGTAACAGGTACTGAGCCAGTGCCTGCCTGAGCCAATCCAACGATACAATAAACTTATGTAGGTAGGGACTCAAGTACAAATATTTGTATGCATCACACAAATGTTTGTCCCTAGTGGGACTTTAATCCTTAACCGGCCTTAAAGGGAATCTTAACCAGCAGGCCAGGTTTAAAGGGCCTAGTTGGAAGTGACTTTGTCACTAGGCTTTCAGGTTGTTAATTCTTATTTTTTTTCACCCAATAATATTTAGACATTCTTTTTGTTACATCAATGTAATAGGACTTACTTTAATGTTTTGTTGTTTCAGAGAGAAAGATAAGATAGTAAGTCGGCATAAGAATTTGACTGGTTATCTAAATCAAGCAGCTGTGCTAGACCGGAGAGCAGTCTCCCTAGACTACTGGTCATATTGTCGTGCTATATGCAGAACAGAAAGAAAAAAGTCTGATTTAAATAGCAAAAGAAATAATAGATACTGCCATTATCTAAAATCTTTAAATGTGCTTTCTAAGAATGACTATTTTGATAAATTGGCCGACAGTTTGCATACAAAAGAAAGTGAAAGTTAGTATTTTATGAGTATTGTTTTTTAATTTTTTAACTCTCAGTACAGTGATTTGAATATAATATTTTGACTTATAAAATAAAATATAGGATAATGCAGCAAACAAAAATCTTACTTCACATTTGAAGGTTTTGTAAATTACAAAAATTATAACTATAAATAAGTGAAATATATATGTTGCTGTGAAATGAGTTACTAAACCAATCAATATTTTTTTAGAGAGTATAAACAATCACTGATTTATGCAATGTTTGTTTGTAAAATATTTATTTAATAGTCAATGTATTAAAATTTTTGGATGGTAACTAGATTAAATTATGGTTATTTAATTACTATTACTTATTTCATTAAATAAAAAAAAACACTTAGTAACATATTTATGTATGATAATAAGCTCATGTAATGTGATAACTAGAATATCAGTTGATTCAAAGGTTTTCCATTGTGGATTACCTACCTATACTAGTAATAGTCATGTCGGGATCAGATGTCGAGATCCTTTACTGACCTAAAACCAGCACGATTTGACTGTGAGGATTTTACAAACGGGTCGATTGAACGAATGAATGAATGTTATTTTATTTGTATTTCGGATTTAGATACGATCTCTTGACACGCACACGAAAACTAAGTTTGAATTTATATCAATTAAAGGTGAAAAACGTTGTCTGTGTAGCTGTAAGAGACACTATGTGATCAGGTCATCCTCGCTGATAGTTATGTTTTTAGACTACAAATATATTATCTATATAAATAACACGCTAGAAGACTGCATTTGTGCGCGTATCACCAAAGTTTGAAATCTGTCCAGATTGTGATTAAGTGTGTTTTCTATAATTTAAGTAAACTATCTATGAAATATATAGATAGTTTACTTAAATTATAGAAAAAAAAATATTGCATTTAATATAAAGTTATTAGATAAATTCTATATTACAGTTGCAAACGGAGCAGCGAATAACATTATTTACAGAGAAATTTTGTAAGACAAGTATATTTTTGCTTGCGATTTTTTTCATGATTTCTTCTTTGCACAAATGAAAATTTTGTCAACTTTGCAACGAGGACGAAGTCGCGGGTATCATATGTACTAAATAAAATAAAGTACTGAAAGCTGAAACTAACTGACAAGTTAAGTGTGCTGAAGTGCAAATGAGCTGGCCTATAAATATAGTGTCATCCCACAAATTGTGGGGAGTCGCTGGGAAACCAATTTGTGCCAAAATTTAATTAAAAAAACAACCAAAAGAGGCTTATGACAGCACCACTCTTACTACATTTATTTTAAAAACACGATTAAAGCACACTTTCTATTTTCTACAAGGTTTGTAATAAAAAAAAAGATGAAAAAAAGTGTCTGTAGATTAAAAAAAACCTTTTGACATGCTGACCACCTGTCACGCTCTTTAAAATAAGTCTTCGGTGAAAGGTGGGTCGAAATGACTACATTGTTTGGACCTCTGTCTTCCCGGTATTGGCAATGGCGTGAATATATTTTCGCAAGCAAATAATGTTTGAAATTTTGTTGTGTTTAATATAATTACGCTTCCATGCAACCCTTCATTCCTTTTTTTACAAATCATAACACTCGTACAACATAAAAGGCATCAATTGGTAAAACTTCAAGTTTAAAGCACCAGCGGTTTCGACTTTGTTAACCATTTGCTGCAAACAAACATAGCAACATGGCAATATGTTTGCCATATTTGCAGTGCCTTCAGGCGGTGTTTCATCTTCAAAGGCGCCCCCGAAATCCTTTTTAAGAAGAAATGTTTGTAGTATTGCGTTAGAGGTATAAGTTATTTTTATATTATTTTTTAAGAAAAATCTAGGAATGTACCTTTGTCTAAAGTTAAAAAAACAAATATAGTTTAGGGGTTTTATACCACGAAAAATGGCATTGCCCTGGCTTGTCCCCAGATTCTGAATTATGTTATATTTTGTAGATGGAAACGCACGAGGGGGATACAGACGTTATTAGTCTCATTTATTTAATGTGAAAATCTTAGTAATCTTAAATTAACAACAACTAATATAAGCTTTTTGGTAAAGCGAGTAAGCTCATGCAAGAAGATTTTTTTGACTCGGAGCCTTGGATGTCAACAGTAGTAGTTAACGACGGAGAGCCGGGCATAAGAAACATGACATTAATTTTTCTACCTCACCAATGCTGGTATAAAATTGAAAGGAATTCTGAGTTATTTATTTTTTCAGTTCTGTAAATTTACTAGTCACTTGAGACCCTAAGTTGTTATCTGGATGAGTTAATTTTGTAAAACTCATTCATAATAAATAATAAGAAAAAAAAAATTAATAAGAATTTAATATTTCTCACGCTGTGCTTGTTGGATGCGGATGTCCTCACTCGCTAGCTAGTATATCGATATAATTTACGGATAATTCGATTAAAAATGTAAGTTATATAAAAAAATGGATGCTAAGAAATCTCAATTTATTTATTATTGAAATATGACTATAAAGTGATCCTATAAGGGTTTCTTTTTATTCTGTATTTAAATAATCGGGAAAATGTATGTAAAAAATATTCTCTATTGCCAATACATAAATGTAAGAATTCAGGTAACACGAAAATTAAAAAATTCCATGTTTATAAAACATTATCTTGTAACTAACCATTCCATTTTTAATATCTCCAATACAACAAAAAACTACGAGAATTTAGTATGACGAGCGATAATTTTTTATGCGTTGATAAGTTATAAAATTTGTTCTATTTTTAATTCAGCATTTATCTCTAGAAATTACTGGCAGGTTTTACACACATATATTGTAAAACTTCATTTACTGCAGGTCTTCCCGGAAAGGAGGGTTGGTCATGATCCATATTTCCTTCCTCTCGTCGGTCGCTAAACCTAGTTTAGGTATTTTTTGTGAAGTTTATCTAGCAATCATATTCGCAGCCATATTCTTACGCCGAGACGTTGTTGATTATTAGTATAATTAAATAATAAATTCATTTGATCTAGGTACTTTCATTCACTATACGGGTGAGCAAATGTAGTAGATAATGCCATGACTCATTGTTAATTGAACTGTAGATTCACGTCATATTTGTTTAAAGATTGTTCCATTTCTAATTAGAAAATATTTCACCAAATCATTTTTAGAGGCTTAGAGTGACAGGGATAAGCATTTTGTGTTCAAGGTGAATAACCTTTTATCACTGCCACAGACGAACAGAACCAAAGTTAGCACGCGAATAGCATTTCTTGATAATTTTTTTTATTATGTATTAATATAAACTAAGTTTAGTTTATATTAATACATAATAAAAAAAATAAACTAAACTTATATTAAGTATAATTTTGAAACTTCCTAAAATCCTCAAAAAAACGAATCAGCTTTCAGTCGCGTAGGACGCTTCGTAATACCGACAAATGTTAATATACTCTTTGATACCGACGTTTCTTTTCCACCACGACACAACGATCTCCACCAGACACCCCACCGCGAAGGACAGGTGTCCTTATTATCATATCAATACGTCTCTTCTACCTTGCCTCATCCTCGACTGTTGAGGGTAAGTAGAAAACAAAGGAAACTACTGCCATGACAAGTAACCGGAGTGCCACTATAACTTTAACGCTTTTGTCGTAAATAAATACAATGCGACGAACTACGAATACGAACATTAAAGGGTTGTTTAAAAAAATTAGTCTTGAAATTGTGAATCTTGAAATGTGATACCTACCCTGGAACATTTTGCTGCACGGATTTATCGTAGTAAAAGGCACAAACCTAATTCAATCAATTAACAAGGAGCTATTTGTCTGTCATACTACGAATGACTATAGTTTTCATTTCCTGTTCATATCAGACCGAGTGTGAGTTTTCGTATAATCTTGGAAATATCAGTCAAGTTACGACCAGGACTTTATTAATAGCATTGACTTGTTTACACCATCCACGCGCGACTGATAACCGCTTTGTCAAGTTGCTCCTTGAATATGAATCTATATTTCTAGAAACATAATTAATGGAAGATTGAATTTTTGTTTGTTTAAAATTTTTTGATATCTTAATAATATAAATAGACTGATGAATTTAAAAAATGAATAAAAAGGTGAGAAAATAAAGATGAAGACTAGTTTGTTTTAACTCGTTAACCTTTGGAACTGCCAGTTGTTTATGAAAAGTTATTTCACAGTCTACCTCCCAAAAAATTGTATCATATCATAAGTAACTCCACGGTCACTCTTAAGTAATAGCGAAAAAAGACAAACATCAGTAAGCAAAATTAACGATAGCCGAGTGGTTGGGTGGTCGGAATTTCGAGTCCAGAGACCCGAATTCGATCCCCAGGTGGCAGGCTCGTACCAATGGGTTTTTCAAAAACTTATGTACGAATTACATCGTTGGCTTGGACATAAAGACGGCGACGGGCTCACCACCTGTCACGTTGTCCCGAAAATATCTTCGGTGGAAGGTGGGTCGAAGGGACTTAATTGTCTAGACTAGACCTCTGTCTACCCCTATATTGGGAATTGCGTGAAGGTTAAAATTGCAACGATTTATATTAGTATTCTTATAACGAGTGGTGTGGTATCTCAAAAACTAGCAACTCTTACTTCTGAGCACAGATTAAGTTTTTTTTATGAGAGAGACCAGTCTGTAGCTACTACAGAACCAATGAAAGGATAAGGTAAACTTCTAATTGTACTGCATTTTTGTGTTGAATACATTTTTTGTTTTTCAGTGATCGCTACATATTATTCAAGAGATAAACCTTATATCATTGTTTCTCCTAATTCTTCAGAAACACTATTAAGCATAAATGCAATGTTGTACAGACGTTTCAAGATATTACTTATACATTATTTTTCGAGTTTCGGGACAACGTGACAGGAGGTGAGCCCGTCGCCGTCTCTATGTCCAAGCCAACGATGAAATTCGTACGTAAGTTTTTGAAAAACTCATTGGTACTGCCACCTGGGGATCGAACTCGGGTCTCTCGACTCGAAATTCCGACCACCCAAAAACTCAGCTATCGTGACGTGATTTTAACCGATTACAAAAATGAGGAAGTTCTCATTTCGGTGGTCTGTAAATTGTTTTTTTAAAGAGGATATGATAATCGGATAAAATAAATAAATAAATATCTTCACGTTATTCCAATACAGGCTATCCCTGTGTTGGGAAAAACAAAGGTCTAGTCTAGACAATTAAGTTCTTTGACCCACCTTCCACTGAAGATATTTTCGGGACAACGTGACAGGTGGTCGCTGACGCAAGAAACGCACGGAAATTGAGAGCCGGCGACAGCTTGAGGACCTGTGTATACGCCACTTGTCCACCAATAAGAAGTGTCGTTGGCTCTTTTAAGTTGGCCTAATGATTTACATATACGTAGGTTAGAACAGCATATCCCATACATTATTCTGCCGTGGCCCTGTAATTTGAAAATTACTGGGAATTTTGTTTGAAAATTGTGTGAAATCACACTGTCTTCGTGTGTATGTGCGTATCTTGTGTGAAATCTTCGTGAATCACTTAGTACTCTTAAACCCAAACTGGTTCCATTAGGTAAAATAATTCACATTTATTAATAATTATAACGTTTTATTAATACTACATATTTTTAAATATTAATGTGTACCTGTAGCTTATTTTTCACCAAAAGGCTGGAATGTTGCAACCCGGTATTTTATTTTGATGGCCCGGTAGCGGATCGCGATCCGGCTAATGGGAAACTCGGGGTTAGAATAATTGAACAAATCAGCTCGGTAAATTTACGTAAATTGTTAAGGAATTTGAAATATTCTGATTTTCTTTCGCGGCCCTAGTATGAAGTTTCATTCGTTGGTACTTCGGTATTTTATGAATATGATAACTTGATAAGATGCTCGTTAAATTGTTTATCTAAACCATTATAATAAAACATTATCTTAACTGAGTGACAATGCACCATTATGCTGTTATATTTGACACAAATATGTTATATTATTTTACAGAAGCAATAAATTAAACTTACATCGTACAAAAAATCATACATTAAATAGATATGCATTAAGAGAGCGACTTTAAAGTTGGGTGCAGTGTATATATACCTAGTCAGGTCATAAATTCTGTCACATGTTTAACCTAAAATAATTAAAACAAGTTTATTCATTATTTAACTATTTATATACCAAAATGAACTTAACAAAACATAGATTCTTATGACACTAAAGTTTATTCAAAATGACCTCCGTGATTTTGAATACAGGCCTTCAATCTGCTCGGCCAGTCGTCTATCGCAGCACGAACGAGGTCCATGTCAATATCGGCGGCTGCCTTAATCAAGGGTGTCTTGAGTGACTCCAAATTGGGTTGAGGCTTTGAGCACGCCTTTTCCTCCAAGTGTTGCCATATCTTGTAATCTAACGGATTCAAATCTGGACTGGAGGAGGGCCAGTCTTCGTGCCCGATGAAGTCGATTTCACGCGCCGCCAGCCACTCTTGTGTGCTTTTCGCTCTATGAGCTGGCGCCGAATCTTGTTGAAATACCCAGTGCTTGTTATTGAACATGGTATGAGAAACAGGTTCCACAAGGTTCGTCAGGACTGTATTTTGATACACAACTGCATTCGTTTTTACACCTTTCTCGCAAAAATGTACCTCTGTTAAGCCCCAATAAGAAACTCCCAATGATCCCATGAGCGAGGATGGAAAATGACCTCGTTGGACACGAGGAATACGGTTGCTCGCTTCTTCACTACTATGTGCGTACACCTTATCATTTTGTTTGTTGTAGCTCTCTTCTACCCCATCAGAAGGGCCAACAGTTTCTGCTTACGTTTGGGATTTCTTTGAATTCGAGCCTTCACAGCTTTTATCACTGCTGGAGTCCTAACAGACCGAGGGCGACCACTTCTTGACCTGTCATCTACCCTAGAATCTTCATTGTATCGTTTGATGGCACAATAAACAAATCTTTTGGTTATATTCAAATTTTTCCAGTATGTCAAAAAGTTGAATTGGCGCGTAACCGCAACGATGCAACGCAATAACTACAACACGGTCTTCTTTAAGCGTCCACTCCATATTTAAAAAGGAGTAAAATTCTAAAAAGTATGTAGTTTTATTTTCATGAACAATTCGAAATTCGAATTCAATAAACTTTTTTGTGGCCAGCATTCTAAAAGAAAAGTTTTTACTTTGTGACAATACTTATGACCTGACTGTGTATTTGTTATTTTAATGACATAAATATTATATGATACACGAATTATTTTTTAATATTTATTAGTCATATAAAACTATTTTTATTGGTTTTTCTTTAATATTTAATTGTAGCGAATATAAATAGAGCGAGAAGCTATCCCTAATGTATATAAAATTGGTATACAATAAATTGCACCGTGTTGGATGGGGTTTAGAATATATTTACCACCTCTTTCAGTACGAAGGGAACCTTATATCTTTACTTAGCTGTGACAAAGATCAACTAAAGGAGAAGCTCTGTAAATCACAATGATTATTCACCAACTAATCAGAGTGGTGTCTGGTAATGCGGATTTATTTATAAACGATTATGGCAAATGGCTTATCCCGTACCTAGGATTTGCCATAATTGCCATACCAGGATGCGTCAATATAGAATCGACTTTTTCCATATTTTCTCGAATCTGGATGTTTGTGGTACCATCGTTGTTTTCGATTCCATAATTCCATATCGTTATAAGCTTTGTGATTGGAGCAATATATATGATGTTGTAAATGTATTGATTGATTTAATTATTTAAAATATTATTGTAACCTATTTGTCCTAGCTGGGGCGGTTATTGAAAAAAAAAAAAGTAAAAAGCCCCCCTTTATTTTAGGTTGGCCGCCGAACAAAGGAGCTTTAATTTGTGTTCTACTAGTATATTTACTTAATAACTTAAATTATTACTAATACCGTTATATACTATTTATCCTCATATACTTTTTACAGTGGTAGAGCCACGCATCAGCTTTGTTATTGCATGAATGGGCCGGCTCGACCGAAGAAGTACCACGACCTCACAGAATACCGGCGTGAAGTAGAAGTTTAACAAACTTCTGCGTTTCGTCTCTTGAGTGCAGGTAACCGGAGGCGCACACAACCCCCTCCCCCAACCCTGGGGGGGGGGCACTCTAAGGCCGGCAACGCATCTGCTATGCCTCAGGTATTGCGGGTGTTCATGGGCGGCGGTAATCACTTACCATCACGTGTGCCACCTGCTCGTTTGCCTCCCTTCTCTATAAAAAAATATCCACATATAATATTCTAACTAGAAGTGAAATGGAGTGGATGCGATTTCTCCCGAGCAGTGGCTGTTCCCAGCCAGCCAGCGCCGGAGGGTTGCGTATGTGTAAAACCGTGAACTAGCCAACATCCGGCGGCGACAGACAACTGTGAGGTTATGGTCGAGCCTAGGCATTTCTGTACGGATAATAAAAGGTATAGGCCTTACTACAGAGTTCAACAGCGGTGTCGATCTAGTATTTGGCAGTAACAATGACTTTTAAGAACTTTCTGGAAAGCTATTTGCATTTTCTTGAATACAGTTAAAATAATTTGACAGTCGAGAGACCCGAGTTCGATCCCCAGGTGGCAGTACCAATGAGTTTTTCAAAAACTTATGTACGAATTTCATCGTTGGCTTGGACATAAAGGCGGCGACGGGCTCACCACCTGTCACGTTGTCCCGAAAATATCTTCGGTGGAAGGTGGGTCAAAGGGACTTAATTGTCTAGACTTGACCTCTGTCTATCCCTGTATTGGGAATTGCGTGAAGATATATATAATTTGACAGTACTTTTATACATAATTGGTGATTAAAAAGGCTTAAATGTAATGTAAGCGTTTTAAGTGTTGCAAATATAATAGCTCAATAAAAGCTGTCCGGTCATAGCGTGAATTGTTAATGTAATCCAAATGTATCGACGTGGGAATAAGATAAAACTGTATTTGTTTACACATATTATTGAATGTAGCTGCCCTGCAAATGAGGTTGCTCAGCCAGTGATTACTGGTAATGAATCTAGAACAATATTGATTTTATCGAGAATTTCTTGTCTTTATACACAACTACTGATTGCCATTCTTAATGAATAGAACATATTATGTTCATACAAATAAATTTTTTTAATATTTATTTCACTTATACTACTATAATGTTGTTTGTTTTTAAGTTTATATGGTTGAGTAAAGAATATAAATGTATAATAAACAATTTAAAAATGATCAACCATGTACTTAATCAGCAGAGGTCCGAGGTTTCGAGAATTTATATTTTTCGATACATTTTTCGAAGGGTCTATTATGACTATTGAATATCTTTTCTCACACCTTATCCACTAAGTCGACTCGAACTCAAGTCTTCTCGATTTGAAATTCAGATACCTAAAGCATAATGATACTTAAGTAACCTCGATTAGCTTTGGTGTTGCTCAATTGGGCATTAATTTTTAAACAAAGATCAATTTTGTGCCCTACTTTGTACTGCTTCCTTTCGTCCCAACATAAAAACTGTGAAAAAGGATTTTTAATTTACTACGGGCGTGGCGGAGAAAAATTGAGAACGTCGGCATCTGCCATTGCGGCAGCGTGGAAAACTTATAAAATTTATTTTTTGGAGAAGGTTTTCTAGCCTATTATTTTATTTATACATATAAAATTCTTACTTGTCTTAATTGTAAAAATATTACAATTATTCCCTTGATGAATGTTATTTTACTAATAACGATGGAAAAGGAATGAACTCTACATAATAAGTATTATCTTATTTTTCAAATATATGTTTACAATTATTAATAAATGAGTTATACTCTTAAGTGGCTAATTAAACGAATGTTTATGTTACCGAAAATTACATGACTGCTGTTAAAATTATCAAAATTTAATAAACGGAATAAATACATGTTTCAAGAGATAAACTGCGGTTACAAATTAGTCTTCGTCGTAACCCTATACAATATTTAAGGCCGTAGCTAAGCGGTCGGTAACACTGGCGCCGGACCTAGGGTTATCAACAGACGCGTGCGAGACGCCAATCGTCGGCGACGCGACGCACATAAATATAGAGCTTTTAGCCACTTTGCAGTAGTCATTACCGAGTGTTATCTACCAACAGCGCGACAAGATGGTCAGAAGCGTACTACGCGGAGATACTTGCGGCTACTGTAACGCATGCGTTCGCGTACGGTTATGTGCTGCGCGCGGCAGGAGTCCTGAGCCTTTGGAGTGCGCTTACAAGCATATTTTAGAATCGTACAGCGGCGAAAGTGGAACTGCTAAAATACAAGACACGCCAAAGTCGGTGTGCGTTTCGTGTCGATGGACATCTGACGCACAGTTTCCTGAAACACCACCTTCCTTGAGTGATCTCAGTATGGAGTGGAGTTCAAGGTCCTCACAAAGATCGCGGACGCGTCGAAGAAAGAGGTAGGCTTTGAGTGCAATGACTCTGGTGCTGTTTGGACAGGACGCAGTTTGACGGACGCAGACGTCCTCAGATGGATGAAAGTGTTAAATTATCAACACTGCTAGTCATTAGGATAAACTTAACCATATTTTGTTATAGTATTCAAATCTATTCAATAAATTATTGCAAAAAATAACATTTGCTTCATTGTTTTATTTATTTTTAATTACTACTTTACTCTTATGAAAATTTGTTTCATGTAAAATTTTACGCAAATATTTATTGGTAAAAATAAAAATGAATAATAAGAATAGTTATTTCCTTGCATTTACATTATTTTATGACTATATCCCTTAGTCCTTGGATTTTAAAGTAATGAAATCCGTCTTTATGTTAGCAATTACGCATGCTAAATTACCGTAAAACCGGACACCACCTTACCACAGACTTAAAAACTAATAATTAAAATCACATTAATATTATGAAAAATACATACACATATCAGTTCATATAATACTCCTGTTCTTTGACTAATATATCATATATCATAGCACGATACATTTAATGTAATTTTCTGATGTATACAAACAGAGTCGAATTTACTGCTAAAAGGTAATTTATACTTCTATAAACCAAATTTTGTCACGATGGCCGAGTGGTGGGGTGATCGGAAATTTCGAGTCAGGAGACCAGAGTTCGACCCTCAGGTGGCCGACTCGTACCAATGAGTTTTAAAAAAAAACTTATGTACGATTATATCGTTGGCTTGGACATAAATACGGCGACGAGCTCACCACTGTTTGTCCCGAAAATATCTTCAGTGAAAGGTGGATCGAAGGGACTTAATTGTCTAGACTAGAATTTGATTGATTAATTAAGAGAAGTAGTAATGGTGACAATAGGTGATCTGTTATCCTTGGCTTCCTTGCTAGTGTTGGTTTCACTCTCCGTAACTGAATAAGGCACGTCGAGTTGTATGCTTGCTCCGAATCTGTGAGTTTGAGTGACGAATAAAAATGTCTATATACTCTGCACACATACACATGCACATATATGTATAGGGCAACACTTGTGTTATGCTAACAGTAACAACGAACATGATTTTATACTTTGACCCGTCCGGGAATCGAACACGGAACCTCAGCGCTGGCGACACCATGATAGCCGGTATGTATGTCACTCGACTACGGAGTTTATGAAACGATTATCTATCTGCGTAAATATGTAAGTACATTGTATCATTGGCTTGAACACAATGCCGTTGTTCCGAATAGGCTACGGTTGAAAGGAGTTATTGTCTATATTGAGTTGGATTGTCTATAACTCTGTCTACCCCAGTATCGGGAATGTGCTGAAAATATCTTTATTTTAATTTAGCAACCGAAATATATAACGAGTAAGAGCTATCGGCTAATAAAGATTAGCAAAATCTCTCAGAAAAGGGGTAAAATGTGGAGTTATATGAAACCATGCCATCTGGACTTAGAAATTTGAAAATTAATATCTACTTTATTGATGACAATTAAAAATGTATAGTTATAACATTAAATGATGGGGTTATAATAGGAACGGGACGTTTATTCCGGCGGCAGAAAACTAGGAATTGATAAAACAAAGAATGAGAGACCTTTATTTTAATATTAATAAGTATGGGGAGGTTAGTGATTTTCATAACATCAGAAGTGTTTACGGGTAAAATAAAAATAATTATTTACCGATTCGATTTCTAAACATATGTATTTAATTAACTTAAATTAAATATTCCTTTTTCTACAAAGAGGGTCCGTCATGCCAAGTTTAAGGCATTAAGTGAACCTAGCTGGAGCAGTTGATGATTATAGACAATGCAAAATATTATGCCATAAATGTGAACTTGTAAATAGTTCGTAGGTCAATTTTTTTAGCAAATAAATATGAAGATAAAAGGTTAATATCCTGATAGAGATACACAAAGAGCGTAAATTTCGAGGCACGTTTTGAGTTCGTGATTGAAGTGTTTCCTCTCGCTTATTTGTCGCTCCACGCATGATAATTGATTTGGTACTTTATCAGATTTGCCAAAAATAAACTTTTGCTGTAAATAATTTCTTACAGATTTTTCATAAGAACGGCTGCAAACCAAATGAATAATGAATTTTACATTCCCAGGAATATTCGTTTTAGTAATAAACCAAAGTATTTTACAAACTTTTATAAGACGTTAAGATGATAACGACGATGTCTTGTATTTGTTTCGTTATTAACTTTTTAGAATTTTTCTGTTCTTTTTTAATTCACTTCTCCCATTATATTTTCATATAAGTGTTTTCATCGATTTTGAGTATGTATTTACACACTCAGATTAAACCCTAACCAATAATAGATAAGAAGTTAAACATAACTAAATACATGAATTTAGATATTTAAGTGTTTCTCATCTTATCAGACATTTTTCTTAAAAACTGTGATCTATATTATTCCATTGAATGAATTAATACATATATTTTTTAATCATATTGCTGAAGTATTGATGTTCTTTTTTCTGCCGAACAACGTCCCCTCTTTAAGTGGACGGCCTCGGTGGACGAGTGGCGTGTACACCGGTTTTAATGGTGTCGCCATTTCTGAGGTTCCGCGTTCGATTCCCGGACGGGTTAATAAAAGAAAATACTTTTTATTTAGTTTCTCGGACCTGGGTCCACCGTCATTGTTTTACCATCGTTTTTTTTTTGGTTTCATATATTATGTTTCATGTGATGTTGTCCCTATCTATGTATTAAAACTAGTTTTTAAAAGATGAATAGCTGAGGCGAATTATTGAATATCCATTTCTTTTCTTCAACAGTTTTGACATAAATTGAACATTGGGGTGTTCCCCTCCTACGGGTTGAGGTTAGGTAGTTGATTTATTAAATCATCAAATAATAGTATTCAAAAACTGATATATACGAATAAATAAATAAATAAATATCTTCACGCAATTCCCAATACAGGGGTAGACAGAGGTCAAGTCTAGACAATTAAGTCCCTTGGACCCACCTTCCACCGAAGATATTTTCGGGACAACGTGACAGGTGGTGAGCCCGTCGCCGCCTTTATGTCCAAGCCAACGATGAAATTCGTACATAAGTTTTTGAAAAACTCATTGGTACTGCCACCTGGGGATCGAACTCGGGTCTCTCGACTCGAAATTCCGACCACCCAACAATTCGGCTATCGTGACTTTTAATATCGATAATATCGTATATATACGAATAATTTTATTATTTTTTCGTCTACACCCCAAGTCACGATAAATCGTCAACGATTACATGATTAAATCTTTAGCAGATCAGCTTTTATTCGCATTGGAATATACTGGTAATCTTCTTGTGTGTAAAATATTGTGAATGTTTGTGAAAAGGTATTTATACAATAACAATCTATTTTAAGAACAATGAGTATTGTTATCTTTTACTTTAGTATTAATTAACGTGATTATGAGAGTGAAATTGCTTTAGAGTAAATAAGCTTGGGCAAATCTATATCATTGTTTCATCATTCTCCATAATCAGAAAATACAAGGGTATCACACACCCTGGATGTGTGTTGACTAGGCCGTGAGTAAATTATTCGAAACCCTTTCTTTTGACAACCTCCGTAGAAGACTGGCGTATACACCGGCTTCAATGTGTCGCCACCGATGAGGTTGCAGATTTGTTTCCCGGACGGTTCAATGCAGAAAAACTACTTTTGATACATTGTTTTGGATTTGGATGTTAGTGATACCTTCGTTGTTTCTGATTCCAATAACACAAGTGTATAGCTACTTACATTGGGATCAAAGCAATGTGTGAAATGTTGTCTCAATCTATATGTCACTATAGTTATCAAAAAAAAAAAAAACTAATAAATAAAAATAAATATACGCCATCCCCAATACAGCGTTAGACGGAGGTCTAGGCAATTAAGTTCTATCGACCCACCTTCCACCGAAGACATTTTAGGGACAACATGTCACGTGGTGAGCCCGTCGCCGCCTTTATGTCCAAGCCAACGATGAAATTCGTACATAAGTTTTTGAAAAACTCATTGGTACTGCCACCTGGGGATCGAACTCGGGTCTCTCGACTCGAAATTCCGACCACCCAACAATTCGGCTATCGTGACTTTTAATATCGATAATATCGTATATATACGAATAATTTTATTATTTTTTCGTCTACACCCCAAGTCACGATAAATCGTCAACGATTACATGATTAAATCTTTAGCAGATCAGCTTTTATTCGCATTGGAATATACTGGTAATCTTCTTGTGTGTAAAATATTGTGAATGTTTGTGAAAAGGTATTTATACAATAACAATCTATTTTAAGAACAATGAGTATTGTTATCTTTTACTTTAGTATTAATTAACGTGATTATGAGAGTGAAATTGCTTTAGAGTAAATAAGCTTGGGCAAATCTATATCATTGTTTCATCATTCTCCATAATCAGAAAATACAAGGGTATCACACACCCTGGATGTGTGTTGACTAGGCCGTGAGTAAATTATTCGAAACCCTTTCTTTTGACAACCTCCGTAGAAGACTGGCGTATACACCGGCTTCAATGTGTCGCCACCGATGAGGTTGCAGATTTGTTTTCCGGACGGTTCAATGCAGAAAAACTACTTTTGATACATTGTTTTGGATTTGGATGTTAGTGATACCTTCGTTGTTTCTGATTCCAATAACACAAGTGTATAGCTACTTACATTGGGATCAAAGCAATGTGTGAAATTTTGTCTCAATCTATATGTCACTATAGTTATCAAAAAAAAAAAACTAATAAATAAAAATAAATATACGCCATCCCCAATACAGCGTTAGACGGAGGTCTAGGCAATTAAGTTCTATCGACCCACCTTCCACCGAAGACATTTTAGGGACAACATGTCACGTGGTGAGCCCGTCCCCGTCATTATGTCCAAGCCAACGATTTAAATCGTACATAACATTTTGAAAAACCCATTGGTACGAGCCTTGGAAATCAAACTCGGGTCTCTTGACTCCACTTCCGATCCCCAATCACCATATTTATCAATTTATTTATTATTTTTTCTTTTTACCATTTTTCATTGAAAACGACCTTCACCTGCTTGATTCGACGCAGATGCAGCCTTTTGAAGTTAAATTTGGTGTATCGAAAAGGCTACCAATATAGCGGGATAACTATTTAGAAAATTACTAGGCCAAAAGTAAGTCAGTGATGAATGCACTTGTTGTGCAAGTAGGTTATGACAAATCCACTTCAAGAAAACAGGGCGTTAAGTAAGAGATTGTGATTGTTGTTTACAAGGCCTATACGTAAATAATTGCGTCAAAGCAAATGTATAATGCAAGGTAATAAAAACACTTAAACATATGGAGCTGATTTTAGGAATTTAATAGCGTGATTTACAAAGTGTGTTTTTCTACGTTTAACAAATATATTTCATTAAATTATATTTCAATATTAATGAAACTTTTATTTAAAACACGATGTGCGTATATGCACTAAATGGAACCAAAAATAACAATTCAGATAATTTATACAAAAAATAAATATCGAAACATTTGTAATTATAAAAATATTTACATGAATATTTACAACAATACAATATTAGAATTTACCAAGCAGGAAGTAGCTGTAGCAGATATAAATTATCTAAATGTTTTCTACTTTAAAATGTGATTAGGTTACAACAACTTTGATAATAAATAACCTAACAAATAAATAACTTATATTAAGAACTATTAAATGTAACTTAATATATGACTTAAATCTCATTAAAAGTAGGAATAAGGTAGTATTTTTATATTTATCTGTAGTATGCAGGTACTGTAACTTTGCTACAATACGAATGTTTTTTAAGATACAGAATTTGTAGCTTACTTTTGTATTGGATAATACATAAAATATATGCAGCAAATGTTTGATCAATATTACAGTTTGAAGTCATGACTATAATATTTAATAAATATCTAAAAGAAACATAATCCAATTGATGTTTTACAAACGTATTTTGTGTTCAAACTCGCGTGTAGATTTTAGTAATTGGTATCCCGCAGGACATTGATTCGACCTAGAAATATCTTGCAGTTTGGTTAGCGAAATATTAGTATATAAGGACATCAGGTATCAGATCAAGAAATTATGATCCGTATAAAGTGGTGCGAACTTCATTTACCAAGATGAGGAGAGTTTTGTGCTGTCGACGAATTGAGGTCATGCTCCGGTTTAGGATTCCGCTATCTTACATCTGCTCTATCGTTATGTACGGTTGCGAAGCTTGGACATTAAAAGAAGATACTCAAAGACGTCCCAAAGCATTAGAGATGTGGTGTTATCGTCGTATGCTTCGCATCAGTTGGACGCAGAAAGTCAGGAATAAGATTGCAGTCCAGCGCGTCATCATGAGCTAATACGTACTATCAAGAAGCGTAAGATTGAGTATTACGGCCATGTGCTTGGGCACGATAAGTGTAAATGGTTCCGACTCATCATAACAGGCAAGTTGGAAGGAAAAAGCGCGCTGGACGCCGGAAAAAGCCGCGGCTACATAACATTGAAAAACCCATTGGTACGAGCCTTGGAAATCAAACTCGGGTCTCTTGACTCCACTTCCGATCCCCAATCACCATATTTATCAATTTATTTATTATTTTTTCTTTTTACCATTTTTCATTGAAAACGACCTTCACCTGCTTGATTCGACGCAGATGCAGCCTTTTGAAGTTAAATTCGGTGTATCGAAAAGGCTACCAATATGGCGGGATAACTATTTAGAAAATTACTAGGCCAAAAGTAAGTCAGTGATGAATGCACTTGTTGTGCAAGTAGGTTATGACAAATCCACTTCAAGAAAACAGGGCGTTAAGTAAGAGATTGTGATTGTTGTTTACAAGGCCTATACGTAAATAATTGCGTCAAAGCAAATGTATAATGCAAGGTAATAAAAAACAATTAAACATATGGAGCTGATTTTAGGAATTTAATAGCGTGATTTACAAAGTGTGTTTTTCTACGTTTAACAAATATATTTCATTAAATTATATTTCAATATTAATGAAACTTTTATTTAAAACACGATGTGCGTATATGCACTAAATGGAACCAAAAATAACAATTCAGATAATTTATACAAAAAAATAAATATCGAAACATTTGTAATTATAAAAATATTTACATGAATATTTACAACAATACAATATTAGAATTTACCAAGCAGGAAGTAGCTGTAGCAGATATAAATTATCTAAATGTTTTCTACTTTAAAATGTGATTAGGTTACAACAACTTTGATAATAAATAACCTAACAAATAAATAACTTATATTAAGAACTATTAAATGTAACTTAATATATGACTTAAATCTCATTAAAAGTAGGAATAAGGTAGTATTTTTATATTTATCTGTAGTATGTAGGTACTGTAACTTTGCTACAATACGAATGTTTTTTTAAGATACAGAATTTGTAGCTTACTTTTGTATTGGATAATACATAAAATATATGCAGCAAATGATTGATCAATATTACAGTTTGAAGTTATGACTATAATATTTAATAAATATCTAAAAGAAACATAATCCAATTGATGTTTTACAAACGTACTTTGTGTTCAAACTCGCGTGTAGATTTTAGTAATTGGTATCCCGCAGGACATTGATTCGACCTAGAAATATCTTGCAGTTTGGTTAGCGAAATATCAGTATATAAGGACATCAGGTATCAGATCAAGAAATTATGATCCGTATAAAGTGGTGCGAACTTCATTTACCAAGATGAGGAGAGTTTTGTGCTGACGACGAATTGAGGTCATGCTCCGGTTTAGGATTCCGCTATCTTACATCTGCTCTATCGTTATGTACGGTTGCGAAGCTTGGACATTAAAAGAAGATACTCAAAGACGTCCCAAAGCATTAGAGATGTGGTGTTATCGTCGTATGCTTCGCATCAGTTGGACGCAGAAAGTCAGGAATAAGATTGCAGTCCAGCGCGTCATCATGAGCTAATACGTACTATCAAGAAGCGTAAGATTGAGTATTACGGCCATGTGCTTGGGCACGATAAGTGTAAATGGTTCCGACTCATCATAACAGGCAAGTTGGAAGGAAAAAGCGCGCTGGACGCCGGAAAAAGCCGCGGCTACATAACATTAGAGAGTAGACGGTCATCACTGCCGAACAACTGTTTCGCTTGGCCAGGCATAGATAGAGCTTGGAACTGACGAACAATCTTCAGTATTGAAGACGCACAAAAAGAAGACATTGTTTAGGTAAATAGACTGATTTAGTTAAAATATTAATGAAGATAATATCAATTTTTTGCCGACCGGCAGCCTCGGAGGCACAGACCGTCTTCAAAACTGAGTATTGTGATGAACGTTTGCAATCAATTTGTGGAGGTTTATATTGCATTATATTGTTATTTATCTGTGTAGGTTTCATCTGTGAAGGCATATGTATCTTATCACCATCCTCTTACCAAGACAACGAATCCTACTTTGAGACTGGGTGACGTTTTAAGAGTGCCATTAATCAATAAATTATAACTTAATGAACATTACATTAAAATATAAGTAAACAGTACAGAGGGATGTTTATACTTTTACGCAGGGTATGTTTATGAATATTTTATGCATATATATAAACACTTACATAAATGTTGTTATGTGTTACGGTTATTACTATAGATATGTTAAACGATTACATAATATTAGCACCTACAGTAATATATTTTAATTTTTATATCACGAAGACGGTCTTATTTATTTGATCGCTACATTTATTTAATGCATACCTAATTCCGTTTCAGTCTCGCTACAGCTTAAAAAGATAAAACTTCATCACCTATGTTGAAAATATTATAAAAAAAGAAAAGAAATTATTTATACAACTATTACAGATAGTCGTCATGGACTTTCTGACAGCAAAAACAATCAAATATTCCCATGTTTCTAGAGCCTTGTATCTTAAAAGAGTATCTTGAAAGAGAGACAAAGCATTTTTGTTGGACCGCTACTGAAGCCTGTGGTTTTTATTCAGGTTAAGTCATTGTGACTGCGATTGATGCTGAAAACAAGACTAGCTTTTGCTCACCCAAAGATTATGTTAAGCCTTGAACATAGATGTTTAGATGGTACCAGCCGGCAAAAGGTGCCGAACTTATAATAATTTGAATTCGATGTTAATGGAGCATTTAAAAGTCAAAAATTTATAACATAAAAATGTAAAGTAAATAAATAAGTATAACTATATATTCCGTGTAAATAAATAGGTGAATATTCAGGCATGTACAAAAACATGGTCACGGCCGTATTACCATTAGTAGGGTAGTCGGAAGTTCAGATCTAGTTGTTTAGACCCACACGATGCCGAGCCTTATTTTCGGACTACGTAACGGGTGGTAAGCGTGTCGTGCTAAAGTGTGCCATGCTAACGTAAAGTAGAAATCGTACATAAGTTTAATCGAACTAAGGCTCCTCCTTCAACCTTTCGGATTAATAAATATAAGTCTTTATTATCTTCACGTATTTTCCATTACAGGGGTAGTAAGAGGTCTCGACAATTGAGTCTTTTTAATACACAAAACCGGTGGAGTGAATCTGCGGCCTCCTAATTGGATTTCTATGGATATTGTAAATGCTCTTATATTATTGTTATTGATTATTTATCTAATTGCTAAATAATTACAAACGGTTAACTCACTTCCAGTCTGTGTAGGTTCCAACTAGTTACGAATCTCTGGAATGGTCTGTCGGAACAATCTTTCATTAAGTCCCCGCTTATCACTCAATCCAAAAATCAGAGAGATTTGTCTTAATTTTCCTCTGTAGTAAAAAAGTATCTATGGATGTATTTTGTTCAAACTATAATAAATCCATCGTCTACGAATCTCCACCAGTATCTTGGTTTTAATTGCGCACTCTTCATCATTTTCTCCCCGAATGTTCTCTTAATTTGTTGGCAACAACCGGTGCTATTAATGAGCCCTTAGCCACTGCATTAATTTGTTTTTTTTTTGAAGATCCCGTCGTGAGAAGAAATAAACGTAACGATAAACGTTGTTCTCACCTTGATGAAGGACTTCCGACAAGTCATATTTGCACCGTCTGAGATTAGCCATTTTTAATTATTTAGTTGATAATGTCTCACGAAAGTTTTAATTATTTAATATCTTATTGTAATTTAATAAAAAAAAACTCCAAATTTTTCTACGTAATGTATACCTAAAACTAATATATCATAAATTTAAGATAACAGAAAGTCACGATAGCCGAGTGGTTCGGTGGTCGGAGTTTCGAGTCGAGAGACCCGAGTTCGATCCCCAAGTGGCAGGCTCGTACCAATGAGTTTTTCAAAAAACTTATGTACGAATTACATCGTTGGCTTGGACATAAAGGCAGCGACAGGCTCACCACCTGTCACGTTGTCCCGAAAATATCTTCGGTGGAAAGTGGGTCAAAGGAACTTAATTGTCTAGACTAGACCTCTGTCTACCCCTGTATTGAGAATTGCGTGAAGATATTTATATTTATTATTTATTTATATTATAAATTTAAGATTAAAACAAATAGTGGGCGACCAAATCACGTCCGTCAATGGATTTATGGACGAATTTTGTTTAATATACACCAAAAGAATTTAATTGTATAAGTAAATAAAATTGTAATTCTTAATGTAAAGTATATGTATTCTACGAATGGGCTGTGACATATCTTTCAACAGTAATGTCAAGTCATAGAAGATTTTTTATAATTAATTAGGGTTTGTAAAAACTTAGTGTGTAGCCGAAAGTATGTATGTAATGTTTGGGGTCGTAGTAATAACGGGGGGTACAGTCGGCAGAAGAGGCGTGGGGTATAACCGACATGGCGCTCCCGCAGGCGGACCCAACATACTCAATAGCAGGTATGACACTAAGGAGCCCGATAGAAGACCTCCATTGTATGATAGAGTCATCATATTCCCTGAAAAATATGTAGTATTAATTGATCTGCTAATGTAAAATGTATATTTTAATTTTTAAATATTAAATCTTCATAGTAGAAATCAATGTATTAGAAAACAAAACAAACCTGTGTACCCTTATACGTATCTCATAAGTGAAGCTCGTATTTAAATTTAGTTATTAGTTGTATTTCGGAAAGTTCTTATAACGGTTTCATGGTTTGTAGATTGTTAATAAAAATTGTTTCATCGATATTTTAATATTTAAAATAAATAAACAAATAAATATCTTCACGCAATTCCCAATACAGGGGTAGACAGAGGTCAGGACAATTAGGTCCCATCGACCCACCTTCCACCGAAGATATTTTCGGGACAACATGACAGGTAGTGAGCCCGTCGCCGTCTTTATGCTCAAGCCAACGAAATAATTCGTACATAATTTTTTGAATAACCCATTGGTACGAGTCTGCCACCTGGGGATCGAAATCGGGTCTCTTGACTCGAAATTCCGACCACCCAACCACTAGGCTATCGTGACTTTTAATATTTAAACATGCATGTTTTACATAAATTTTTCTTATAATTTATTTCGTCATAATTTAGAACTTTTTTCAGAACTTTTTAAAAATTTGTACTTTTAAATATATTAATTGAATAATGTATTATTGACATAAGGATAAAATTTGACTTACAACTATGAATATATTAAGGTTTGATATAAGAATCTTCAACATTGTATTATCTCAGTAAGAAATCATTGTTATTTGCAAAACCGAAAAATTCTTTAGCACCGTAGTTATTTCATTAAATACATATACATATATAATTAAAAATGCCTGTGAAACTCCATTGCTGGACAAAGGCCTCTCCCCATCAAGGAGTATTAGCCATATCCGCCACACATGTCAAACGTTAAGAAAGGCATCATAGAAAAAACAACAATTTTTTCAATATTTATTATTTATTATTTATATATATTATATTATATTTTTCAATAAAGTTCAATCATAATGACGTCGTTTTAAATAAAAAAAACCAAAAGTGTAATTTTTCAGCATATTATAACAACTTATAAAAATAAACTGTAAACTGTGGAAAACTCCAAACCAAAATTATTATAAGTCAGATATTTCAATTCTAATACGGTTTCAAAATTATTTCGGGAAAGATTTTTGTATTTCCTTACCAGCGATTTCCCGATGCTCTCGTCCCACACGAGACGGTGCTAAAATCATTGGGACAGAGCCAAACAACCCATTCGTGAAGCCGAGAACTATTGAAAACATTATCGGATATATCTGGAAAAAATGAAAGGAACATTGAAATAAAACAATGCATGCCTTTAAATATTGGTAAATCATATTAGCAATGTGTTTCATGACTTCCAATAATCTTTTTTAACTAATCTTGTACAGTTAATAAAAAAACAGTAAGGAAAAATTTTATTGTCCACTGCAGGACATAATCGCCTCGCTTGCTCAGCAAGTGGATTAGCGACTGTAAAAAAAGACGCCGCTGATCATCACCAGTCAGCTGCACTTTAGCCTGGCATTTTAGAGTTGGTTACTATGCCCTCTGTTGATGGTCAATCGAATTTTCATTGCAATTTAATTAAAGTATAATTTTTGATATCCAACAAGTAAGTAAGAATAGCCATAAAAATGTAGACAGTTTTCTTGAAGTGGTTGCTATCCCAAAGTGAATAAATGTAATTTTACAGAAAAAGGTTTCTTCTTAACGATGTTAAAATGAAAAACATATAATAATAATATTATATAATGCCCTTTAATTAATTTAATATGTAGGCTAGATTTTGTGGGGGAATGCGAGCTAAGTCCGCCTGATGGTAAATAAATGCCTATAACACTTGCAAACCGTCTTAGAAGAAGAAGGTTATGAATGCGTTTTCATTCCGGAGGAATAAGATGGAATGCCTCAAAGCAGGCAATCTCACTGGCTTATGTTCCTTTACGCTTAGTACCTTTACAAACCGGAATACAACAGTTGTAACACTGCTATTTGTCGATAAAAATAGGTTTTAGTGTGGGACATACACAGACAGCTCCTGGGCAGAAAAGAAATCTACCTTTTTGATTTAGTTGTTTATATTTGACTACCTGCGTGGACGAGAGGCGGACACATACCCATGTGTCCGCCTCTCGTCCTTTTATGGTATCGGTAGCTCTGAGGACCCGGGTTCGATTCCCGGACGGGTCTATGTAGAAAACACTTTTTCTACATTTTCTCGGGTTTGGCGGTTTGTGGTGCCATAGTTGTTTCTGATTCCACAATGCAAGTGCTGAAGCAGCTTCTTTTGAGATCAGAGCAATATATATGATGACATTGTCCCTATATATTTTTGTTCTGAAAAAGTATGCTTGTTTAGACCATAACTACATTTCTACAGCCTGTCTGTGCCAAATATTAAATGCGTTGCTCCAAAAAGCAGTCGAATGGGCCGCCCCGACCAAGTTAGTACTACGGCTTTGCAGAATTACGGCGTGAGGTAAGCTTGCGCTTCCACATTGTGTCCATTGAGTGCAATGATCTGAGATGCAGTCTCTCTGCTCACCCTTGTGGTGCGGGTGTAAGTTGGAGGAGGATTGGTTTAAGCTTTAATACATTTTAATTTTTTTATCTCTACAGGAGTAGCCAGAGGTCTAGATAATTTAGTCCTTTCGACCACTTCGTCCTTTCGACCACTCGGCTTCTTGATATTTTTAATTCACTTACATCCCCTACAATGTGTGGCGAATGCCTAGGCGCAGCGCATAGAAGTAACAGTGGTACTAGAAGTAGTCGGAGCCCACTCGCCATCAGCAACTGACTTCGGCTCCATTCGTATGGCCATGCTGCCGCAATCTGATGAAGGAAATTGTAAGAAAAAATTTTAAAGAAAAATTTGAGAAACGTACCATCATAACATTGTTATAATATTTTTTTTACTACTTTAGCCTTATTACGTTCTTTGCTAGGATATATTTTTCGTGAAAATTTAACAGTAAAATTTAATTGTTCCTGTACCAAGAGTTTAGCACGCCTCATACTGCGATGCGTGTCAGTTGTGCTCTACTCTCGACAGTCAATGTCAATTAATTTTTTATTGTAATAATCTTTTTAAGCATTTGTATGAAATAAGTAATTTTAAAAAGACAACACAACGCTATTCTTAATGTTTACTGTGAATTTATAAATTTGGACATTTATAATCTTTACAAATAAGTCGTGATTTTCTTACAAAGATACAGTAGCGATCAAGTAGCGGCCAGCTAGTTAAGATGACAACTTTAACTTTTACATTCAAGAGCAAACAAATCATGGAGCATCACTACTTTAAAAGTTATGGTAACATCAATACATAATGTCATACCTTGCCGATAAAATCGAAGAAATTAAATGCTGACATAAGAATTATCGGCATCCAAGAACCTAGACGACAAGATAGCACTTCAGAAGCTATGCCGGGGTACAGGCTCAGTGTAGTGAAGTACACCAGTCCAATAGAAACCATGTATGGATAGATGGCTCGTGCAACAGCCCATCTAGCTAAAACAGCCCCTGTCATACAAATTATAATTTATAGCAAAGATGCGAATTCAATAAATGTGTATATTTAATTCGCAAAAAGTAAAAGTTTTTAGTAGAAAATATCTTCACGCAATTCCCAATACAGGGGTAGACAGAGATCTAGTCTAGACAATTAAGTCCCTTCGACCCACCTTCCACCGAAGATATTTTCGGGACAACGTGACAGGTGGTGAGCTAGTCGCCGTCTTTATGTCCAAGCTAACGATATTTGTACATAAGTTTTTAAAAAACCCATTGGTACGAGCCTACCACCTGAGGTTCGAACTCGGGTCTAACGACTCGAAATTCCGACCACCCAACCGCTCGGCTATCGTGAAGATTTTAGTCTATTGGAAATTTATCTCCCCATATCCCTATACATTAGTATCAACCATACATTAGTAACAAAAGTAGAGATTATATACAATAATTATACAATAATAAGTTAAAAACCAGCTTCCTGTGTTGTGAATTAGTAGACATGGTTTTTATAATATTAATTAGATATGGGATTGACTCGTAGGAGAGAAAGGTATAATCAATCTCGGAATAATAGTTAAAAAATATTGTATCATTAATACAGCCTTAAACTGTACTTAACACAGTCTTTCGAAAACATACCTCAAAAATATTTACAAAATACTTTTTTAAATATAACCAACGTCAAAAATAAATTCTATTGCAAATTTTAGATATTTTCAACAAAATAATTGCCTATTACGTTTAAAGCTTCTCCACGAAGTAGGCCTTTCAGGTGGCTCAAAAACAACGTCCTCCACTTTATACGACGGTCGCGGTGTTCGGAGCACAGCCGATGGCGATGCAGAGAGCTCCGATACACTGGGCGGCGGGGACGCTAGCGGCGCTGATGCTACCGGTATTGCTGCAGTCGGAGAGTAAACGGGATTTGCAAAACTGAACGCATTTTCACCATCCCCTGCAATAAGATTACAATGTGAATATACAATAATTACAGATAATGCCAGATGACGAAATTTTGCAAGATGAGAAGTGTATTGATTCACTAAATAGTGTATTGCTTAGTGTGCAGGGATCGTAATAAATAATAATATAATATAAATATCTTCACACCATTCCCAACACAGCGGTAGACAGAGGTCTAGACAATTTTAGACCTTTCGACCCTCGTTCCATCGATGACATTCTTGGGACAATGTGACAAGTGGCGAGTCCTTCGCTGTCTTTATGTCCAAGACAACGATATAAATCATACATAAGTTTTTGAAAGACCCCATTGATACGGCCTTGGGGATCGAACTCTTGACTCGAACTCCGATCACCCTAACGAGGCTATCGTGACTATGTATTAATTTTATTTTTCGTCTACATTTAGAATTCTACAGATCACGTGGGTGGTGTTAACATTAAATTCATATTTACCTGCTCCAGTATTAGATAGTGCTGGACTTTGTAACTTTAAAACGCCAAAAGCCGCATCCCCTGACTCACTTTCCATCTGAAAAACCATGCCATATATTAAATATATCGTCACTTATTATCTAATAAACAAATACATCTAACAAATCATAAAGATTTAGTTAAGTCTCTTCGACCCATCTTTCATCGAAGCATATCCATAATTACAACGTTTGGCAAGCGTAATACCAGACACCAAAGATCTAAAACTAAAATACTTTATCATTTATAACTTCTCGTGATATAAACTAGGAGTTTTATTAAATCATCATTTTGTCACAGAACTACGGTAGCTTTTGTTTTGTAACCTACGTATAACTTTTTACGTGGTTATTCTCATTGTGATATTTATTTTTTTGTTATAGAGTTTACATCCAAATGCGTTCCATGTATATTTGAAAATGAAATATGCTCATCGAGGGTAAAAAAATTGTCACAATAAACGTACTTGTAGAAAAAAATTTAATATGTTTAGTTGTTTGGCGCCGACTCAAAATTATTAAGTAATTTAAATTAGTAAATTATTTAATGAGATTGAAAAGATCTTTTTTGTGAAAAGGAAACCTAACCTAAAAAATTCAGAGTGAAAACTTTTTAAATTTTTCGAACTTATTATTTCTTGGCATTAATTTTACGCGTTCACGCAGCGTTCATCCGATTGAATTAAAACTGCATTATTGTTTATGTGAAGGTTTCTGGTAGTTGTTCATAAACATCCTATTTCTTTTAAATTAAACAGTGTGTAAAACAATGAGGCACAACATGTAAATGAAATTATTTTGGAATAGCTTACCAATGTAGCATCTTCGTTAGGATTTAAATGCAATTGGATGCGCCTCCTGTGTCGAGATTCATTGGTCAGCTTAAGATAATACTGTATAAGTGGATGGCGCATCATCACATGATGAAGCATCGAATGGCATAACAATAAGAGGATGGAAAATACGAAAAACATGAAAGTACTTCGCCGTGGTTGCCTAAAGCCATACTTCGTAACTATGCGATCCAAGGATACCCAGAAGCCCGCCGCGCCTGTTGACAAATTAAAAGCAATCTTTATAATCGTGCTGTAGCTCATCATTTTATTTTGTTTTAAATACAAGGCCAGTGGCGACCAGAACACTGGATTTGAAAGTAAATTCATGGATTATATAAGGTAAAAAAAAGAACATCAGCACTATAAAATTATATCTTTATGCTTTTTTCCTAGTAAAAGAAAGATGATTGATTATATTTAAATTATATATTTTGGAGAATTTTAAAATCTATAAAAAATAACCAATTATTAAGGACTGTCGGCAGAAGTGATCAGTTAAAGCAATGGAATAACAGTGTTCTTTTAAAGAATAAAATTATATTCTTTTTATTTATCCGTCGCCGGCTTGGCGTTATCGTTGTCTTATTATTTATTATATTCAAGTTCTTGTCCAAAGGTTGCCTGGATGGAATTACTTTTAGTAATAAGACTGCAAGTTCTCATGTTTTTTTAAAGGTTTTCATTTTTGTGTTTCAATAATGAAGCTTGTAAAATAATTTTATTTTGAAATCCATTATATTTAAACCATGAAAAAGACCTAAAAGAAAGTGAAAGTAAATTTGTCAATCGCCAAATTGAAAGCGTCAGTTTTTTGGAAATCTCATATCCTTAGATTTCCAAAAAAACTGGCGATTTACTTAAATTTATACGCTACTAATCAATATACCTACGAAAAGGTAAAAGAAAACAAGACATTGACGTCAGCGTATTACTGTAAATTGCAAAAGAAACGCCCCCGTGTGTAGAGAATGACGCCTAAGTTCAAGCGTTTGTCAAGTCTGTGATTCAAAGTCTTGACGATTGAAGAAATGGAAATCGCCAGCAAAGAAAAATAATTTATATCAAAAATCAGGAATCTTTTTGAAAACCGGCATAAAAACTTTGTGCACAGCGACAGTGAAAAAATAACAAAATATATTTTTGCATGTATTTTATGTTTTTTTCTTTACAAGGCAAGATAGTTGATTGGTTGGACGATTGGAATTCGAATCAGAAAATATAAGTTCGATTACCAGGAGGTAGGCTCCGTACTAATGAGATATTTTGCAACCTGTATCGTTGACTAGCAAACTAAGAGTGCACATTCTGTCACGTTGCTCTAAAATAAGCTCCAATAAATAGTTGGTTGAAATTACCGAATTGTCTAAATCCCTGACTAAGTTTCCTGGATGACTTTGATATTCACCTTGAATTTTCCAACAGTGAATATTTCTATCGGTTTATCGTATCACTTTGCGTGTCGTTCAATTTTTAATACATAATTTAAGTATACATCCATTATCTTCTAAATATATAATGTGAGAAAATGTTTCTATACTAAGTTATTCGATTGATAAAAAAACTAGACGTGAACATGCGAAATGTTTAAATATTTAAATAACTTGAAGCAACATATCAAACCGGTTTTCGATTATAATTTCCTCCATATTATTAACTGAGCTAAGAACCTGTCTGATATACTTGACGTATGGAAATATCCCAACTTTAGAGAGATCTTTATAGAAACCGCGAAAGAAAAGGAGAGTATTTTTACTCTTAAAATATTAATCTGATACCCTCACGCTATATTTTATTGCTGGCGTACGAATTATGTACGATATTAAATTTTAAAACATCGTTGGCAAAATTTTCATGCTTGAGAAAAAGAAAAATTTTTACATTTTGGCAGACATTACACTGAGCAGCGTGACATATTTAACATTGTCAAGGTAAGTGCTCAGCAGTGCATGCTTTTTACTTTGCTATACTATTTATATACTATAGTCACGAAAGCCGATAGCAAGAGTGGTTGGGTGGTCGGAATTCAAGAGACCCGAGTTCGTTCCTAGGGCTTGTACCAATGGTTTTTTAAACTTATGTACGATTTATATCGTTGACGGACTCACCACCTGTCACGTCATCCCAAAAAAAAATGTCTTCGGTGGAAGGTGAGCTGAAGGCACTTAATTGTCTAGACCTCTGTCTAATCCTGTAATGGCGTCAATATATTTGTTTATACTATTTATAATCTATAAAAGCCGAAAAGCACATACAACATGAGGTCCACACAAGGTCCACCAATGGAAGATTTGCTTACTTTCACCAGCCATAACAGCTTGCGTATACCTCGATGGCAGGCAACCGGTAAATCCGTAATAAGAAGCTTGTTGCACAGTGCATCCAAAAGCCACTACCCCGATTGCGACCAAATTTATTGTATAGGACACGTTTGACGAAAACCCATCCCAGCCAATGTTGCAAATGGCTACAAACAACATCGTGGCAAGTGACAGCAATATACCTGTAAAAGTAAAAAAGCTTATATTGTACTATACTTTCATATAAGTGAAAGATTCTCTGACGTTTGTTTGTCTTTTTGAGTTAAAGTACTGTATTATTTATATTTATTTATTTATCTTCACGCACAATCCCTGACGGGGTAGCCAGAGAGAACAGATCGCCAAGTGACACGATCCGTACATACTTCTTTCGCTTCTTTCAGATTCATCATTTTCTTCATACATGCACGTCTAGGTATCCGAGTACTCTTGACCCCCCCCCCCTCTTCGAGCAATATGCTCACATGGTCTTCGAAAGTTAGTCTCGGTCTACCTCGACACCTTTTAATATTAACTTTCGCGCTATATATATTCTTCACCATTCGGTCTTCACTCATTCGCTCAACGTGCCTAAACCATTGGCAAACTGTAATAATATGAATAAAATTTTAAATAGTTTCTTGATATTTCATTCGAAATGATAATGTGATCGTGTGGTAATGGTGTAAGAATATACCACCACTTTCTTTTCGTGGGTGACGTTAGATTCGTTTGCCAAGCATAATGATTAATTATGTCAAGGGCCCTATTACACTACTGTCCTATTCTTACCGTATACACTAGTGTCCTATTCTTACCGTGGACTGTTACAGGCCATATGCACCATCTTTTTACATGTATGTTCGGTTTACTAGTAGTATATAGAACATGTCGCTATGCATATGTCTTGCATAGTATTTAGTCATTAGTCATTAATTAAAGTGTTTTGCAATATAATAGATTGAATATTAATAGAATATAATAGAATATTAATTAGAAAAATTGTTTTAGTAATTCGCTGAAAAGTCTGTGTGTCGGTGAAAAGTCTGTTAAAAACAGCACATTGTGTGCAGTTTTTAACAGACTTTTTTGACTAAGAAACTATTTTTAATATATTTAATTGAATTTGCTCGAGATAACACGTATCTATCTAAATAAAATTTAAATGTAAAACAATTTTCTAGTAAATGCAAGTCATACAATACGTAATTATTCGCTATTTTACTAAATGCCTTAGTAATTACTAACTTGTTTTTGTAACCCTTTTTGTAACTCTTTTATTTGAATGTCACAGAATAAGTTGTATTTTTCCGAATATAATAAATTAATTTAATTTAAAGTTTGAAACCTAATATATATATCGGTCGGGGATGTCCCGGATGATTGGCGATCCGTAGTCATTATGCCTTTATATGTGTGTGTGTGAAGGTTAATTCAGTACGTTTTGACTGCGGGTGCTATTGGGCGATCAGCTTGACCAGTTTGGCAAGTAAAGTATACACGAAGTTCTTGACGCGTAGTATGCGAGAGAATTCGGAAAGATTTTTGTCTGGCAGAGGCTGGAGGCACACTGCGGATTTAGACCTGGAAGAGGATGCGTGGATCAAGTGTTTTCTCTCCGCATAGTCACGGAAAAGCTTCCAGCTGCTAACCAGAAGATTTTCTGTGCATTTGTAGCTCTTGAGAAGGCATTTGATAAGGTTGTAAGGAAGAAAATGTGGGAACTGTTGCCGTGGTATGGTGTAGATGGCCCACTGCTAAGGGCTGTGCAGTCGCTCTATTGTGACTTAAAAGCCTGTGTGCGGGTAGGGCATGACCTGTCACCCATGTTTAACGTCCAAACAGGCTTCTGGCATCCAAGGACCTCCTGGCTTTTCATATTGTATCTCGACAGCTATTTATAAAAGCTGAAAGATAATTGTTTGGGTGTGAAATTGGGTGACATAAAAGTAAATTGTCTACTGTATGCTGATGATGAAGTGCTTATTGCACTATCTGTGGCGGAACAGGCATTAGTCACGTGTATGAAAAGGAATGGGAAAATAAAGGTCTCCGTTTGAATGTTTATAAAATAAGGGTTCTAGTATTTGAAAGGGACGAAGTTAGAACGAAGTGTCAAATATAGGTAAACCGGAATGTCTAGAACAGGTGAATGAGATTGTATACTTAGGGAGCGCTTTTAGCCGGGATGGAAGGTGTGATATAGAATTGGACAGTCATGTCGCTGTCGGAAACAAGGTCAACAGTGCTTAGACGTGCATGTATGAAGAAAATATGAACCTGAAAGAAGCGAAAGAGATATGTAAAAAACTAAAAAAGGCAATGCAAGGCAAGGTCCTACAAAAAGTAATGCAATTCGGCTACTTTTACTTTATACATTTTTAAAGTAATAATAGAAATAGCTTAGTTAGAACTTGTACTTTTTGTTGTAAAAATGTTTATATTATAACGGGTAACAGTGACGATAGCCGAATGGTTGCGATCTGCCAAGAATTCGAGGCTCGCACTAATGATTTTTTTTTCAAAACTTATGTCTGATTGATGTCGTTGGCCTGGACATAGAGACGGCAACTGGCTTACCACTTGTGACGTTGACTCAAAAATGTCTTCGGTGAAAGGTGGGTCGAAAAGACTTTGTTTGTTTTGTGTTATTTGGACTTGAGATTATCTGAAGTCGTGTCTACGCCGGTATTGGGAATAGCGTGAAGATAATTGTTTATACGCATTGAATAACTATATAATTCAGGAACTCTATGGAGTCTTTATTCATTTAGTTAATACTCTCAAATAAAAATTTAAGATTTACAATATCAAAAATGAAATGAGATTTGAATTACAAAAGGTTTTAAAATTTATAACTATTTTACATACCAAATGTAATTCTTGTATTGTAGGTAAAGAGATCTAACAGTAGGTTGTTGATGACGACAGCAACGCACGCCGATGCTATGTATACCGTTGACATGTCAAACATAATTGTCGTATTGGGATAGTGATGTTGAAAATAATCGACCGCCATTATAAAGCTGGAAACAATGAGAACTTGTGTTTATATTATTTTTTGTTTATATAGGTCTAATTAATAAATAGGCAGCAAAATTATTAGTCTTCAGAGCAGTATTATAGTTTGGAGGAAAAGAAGATCTTGGTTTTTAAACTTGTTTACGTCTTTAATTTGTTGTGACACTTAAAAGTCCTACATGCCGCAGAAACGGCTCTAGCCATCAACGAAAATACTAATCTCTTCCCTTGGTTAGGTTAAGATATTTGAGTCCATCGGCGAGGAAAAACTATGAGGACATGTAACGCGACTTTTCCACAAAGAATTCTCTTTATTACTCCGCCACCCAATGAAAACTTAGGGTGGCGTACCATGGCGTTTAGGTTATAATTTTTAACCGACTTGTAAAAAGGGGAGGTTTTCTTTTTTCTATTTAAATTAATAAGTATTTCGTGTTTACTTTTCTGCACATTACCTTAAATTAGACGTCAATCGATGAATCAGTGTTCAGGAAATTTAGCCATATTTTCTTGTCGGGTATACCTTCCTTAAGACGAAAAAAGTGCGTGTTGCCAGTAATGGCTCATAGATCTGAGCTGGTATTTCAGCTATATTATAGAATCCATAATGTAGACATTTATAGCAGAACCAGTGTAAACGACATGGCACAGCATGCTGAAGAGGTAATGGCCCACTGAAAACCGTTGGGGGAGAAAGGTTCTTTTGTGGAAACCTCGTATGAGCAAACGCTGTTTACAACGAACACAAGATTGAGCGACGATGTAAACAATATTACAGGGAACTCACAGATGTATGCGGGTGGCACGAGACTGTTCTATGTTGTAATCTACTCTGGCAATCCTATGTTCAGTAGTGGACTTTACATAGATTGTTATGATGATTACAAATATTCACGCTACCTATTAAAAGATTATATTCTTAGAATTTTTTTACATTGCATGATTTACCTGTTAAAAGGCAGCAAGAAAGCAGTGCCCGCAACGAATAAAGTGAAGTACACGGAGTTATATCTGTCAGGAGGGGGCCCGCTTGGCTCCGGCATCGTTGCTAAAGGTTCACCCCTGGCTGCTCTTATTGCGTCGATGCGGGCATACCCGCGTCCTAAAGTCTCATTCATTTTTCTTCTTTACTTCAAATTAAACACCAAATTTCTTTACATTTCTTTCTCACTTCATCGCCACTAATATAACAACCACAACTATAATATTGTGAACATACGCTATCTATTTTATTTTCACGAAATCGTATGTCTTACATAATATGGAATTTACGTGACAATAACTATTCATTATATATTATAATGATCATAAAAAACATTTCTTAACTATAACGAATCTTACTCGTTAATACACGCAAAATTGCAGTGTTATTTAAATAATTGATATAAAATTCGTAACGTGTAGTGCGAAATGAAAAGAATATACCCATAACTAGCCTAATTCACGTCAATATACATCTCAGTTATACTATTTTTTGTTTTGTTTTAAAGTATAAATTTTTACTTTTCCATAAACAATAACCTTAACCGGTTAGTCGTGACAGAATTTAAGTAAAAGTTAGTTACAGACGCATGCGTGTCAGACATTGATTTTTAGAGATGGGGTTTTACAAGAATAAAGAAACGTTACAAATGTAATTTTACCGTTTATTATTGGATATTACATTAAATTATGTAAGATTATACAGGATAAGTTTAACTGAATACCGTAATAACAAGAAACCATAAAACAATAGAATTATTATGCTAATTAATGTAAAACCATTGTTGAAGTCGCTCAATGTTGCAAGTGAAGGTCTGCTTTAATTAACCGATCAATACAGTTTTTTTATGCAATAGCGAATTTTAAAATCTGGGTTCAAAAATTATGCTGAATTCTTTTGCAGAAAGTGTAACTCCGTCGATAGGCTCCACGGAAGGAAGGTCGTTGCCCGGTACTTTAAGTCGAAATTTCTGCAATATATGTGTAAGGAACAGAAAAAGCTCAGATCGAGCTAAGCTTTCCCCGATGCATCTTCTTCTTCCTGCGGACAAATAAAATATGATATTTTTTTTCTTATTTAATAAATTATGCACATGAAAATATGTAAAAAAAGATATAAAATATAAATGCTTGTATCAAGTTAAATAAATAAATATCTTAACGCAATTCCCAATACAGACAGGGAGTAGACAGAGGTCTAGACCCTTTGACCCACCTTCCACTGAAGATATTTTCGGTACAACGTGACAGGTGGTAAGCCCGTCGCCTTCTTTATGTCCAAGCCAACAATATAATTCGTACGTAAGTTTTTGAAAAACCAATTGGTACTAGCCTGCCACCTGGAGATCGAACTCGGGTCTCTTGACTCGAAATTCCGACCACCCAACCACTCGGCTATCGTGACTTTTAAGTTTAGGTATATATAATATACACCCTATATAATAGCTATAGTAGCAGAGAAAAAATACAGTAGGAGGCGTGTGGTGAAGAAATTAAATTGCGTTGTGTTTGAATTTGAATAATATAGACGTCTAATGTGATCTCAGATTATCATTCTATATAAACCCTCAGGGGTGACAACTGTAAGACATTAGCCTCACCTATCTATCTCCGGAAAGGTGGATTTGCTATAATTGTGACGTTTTTTAAATGGTTTATCAATTACTAGAACCCTATTAATTTGGCTAATTTGACAAAATTCAATTAAGAGAGGCCATTAAATAAAGATGATCAAGATCACAAGAATCCTTTATTTTGGTAGGAAATTTTCCAGTCAGCCGTAGCTTGCCATTGCCATTTTCAAACTTTTTCTTAGTCGCCAAAAGCTAAATTATTTGGTTGACACCACACCCCATATTTTATATTCATTAAAAAATCCTGTACCTGTTCCGAAAGGCATTAACCATTCATCTTGAATTAAATTTCCGTTCTTAGTTAAAAATCGCTCGGGTCGGAAGACGTTAGGGTCCTGCCAATGTCTGCCATTATGGAGATCGTAGAATGCAAGGAGCAAAAAGGTACCCTGCAGTAAAATAGAAAAGTTCCTTAATGTATAATATTTCATATTTACTCTGATAACGTATTTTCTTTGACGTATTATATCATAGTATTATTCTACATAGGATTTTCTTCTACGTAGTGGTTTCCTCGCTCGCCGGATGATTCGCAGATGTACAAGATATCGACTACGTCAGGCCTACATTCCGCGAGTATATCTCTCGGTTAAGACGGACCATTCATGCCGCAGCAGAAACTGCCACTTGACTCTACCGCGTATGATATTGTATAGTTTACTTTAAATTTTAATATAAATAACGATGGAACTTTTATTGAACTTCAAAACAAATGTTGGAATATTTCAACATTAAACATAAACTGAACGAAATCTCATATTGTGTATTCATCAAACCAAACTTGTTATTAACTTTTTCATGTGTTATGCCAAAACTGGGAACGTACAGGGAAACGCAGTTTAGGACGACCCCTACAAGATACCCTGCATAATGTTGCGGGGAGTCGATGAATGCAGCTCTGGACCGCACTATATTGCAATCTTCGGGGAAGGCCTATGTTCAGCAGTGGACTTCTGATAGGCTGTTAAGATGATAATGATGATGCTAAAAACTGTAACCTTTAAATAAAGTATAAAACCTTACCTTAGGAATAACGTATTTGCCAAGTCTTGCATTTTCTAGAGCCATATGCGGTATACCCATTGCAGCGATGCTAGAAATGCGCAATGTCTCTAACAAGACCGCTTCCGTGTATATAAGCCTATTAAAGAATGAAATAAAATTAAATTTTATAAATTTTTAATTTTAAAAACTTTAATTTTATTTGACTTACTCAATATTTTATTTTTTCGTGTATGATAAAATGAATTGTTAATATTTTTGTTGTTTGGTTTTATATACAAAATAAATACACAAAAAATATCTTCACACAATTCCCAATACAGGGGTAGACAGAGGTCTAGTCTAGACAATTAAGTCCCTTCGATCCACCTTCCACCGAAGATATTTACGGGACAACGTGACAGGTGGTAATCCCGTCGCCGTCTTTATGTCCAAGCCAACGATATAATTCGTACATAAGTTTTTGAAAAACCCTTTGGTACGAGCCTGCCACCTGAGGATCGAACGCGGGTCTCTTAACTCGATATTCCGACCACCCAACCACTTGGCTATGGTGACTACACAAAATAAATACATAGATATATAAAATAGTATTTAATTTGTAGATACCAAAAGTAAATAGTTTAAGTATAAACCAAACAAAGGGATGCCTCGTTATGGGACACCAGATGGCCGAGGGCAAGGGCGATAGGGAAAGAAACCGGCGTTAGATATGGGCGTTAGCGAGAAGCAGCGCCTTCGGAGCACATGTTCCGATAATTAAATTAAGTATAACTTTATTGTACACCAAACATAAAAATCACAGAAAGGAAATAAATATAGACAACAGAATATGTCTTAGTAACGCTTATCTTCTTTTATGCTACAAATTCTTCTTCTTTTACTGTACAAAAAACAACTCTCCGGAATGTACTACATAAAATTGTTCTTTGAGACAATCCTTCTGTTAACTGACATTTAAAAACAACATTGAAGCGTATTTTAAATATCATTCCGAATTACTGAATCAACATGTGTATATCTATAACTAATATTATATTAAAATCGTTTACTTGTAATATTTTACTCTATTCCTAATTGGTACCTTCTTTGATGGTTTTCTGGTTCCCAAGGTTGACTGGCAAGGAAAGCTGTATATTATATCTCTGTAGCATTATGTTCGCTTTTGTTCTTATTTATTTTAAAAAAGTTGAGGAATGGCGGGTAAATAAATAAACAAGAAATTATAATATTACTGAACTTACAAAATTATTTTTCATCATATCACTTAGTTTTGCGCAAGTCATACTTCTCCATACTCTCATCTCTGCTGCATTGAATCTAATCAAATGCAATGCATTTTCTACCATACCCAATTTCTTTAGCGCACACGTGTGTTGGTACAACCACTATTCTATAAACAGCTGGTCGCGCATTTCGGAACACATTTCGTCGGCTTATAAAAGCGTTCAAAGCACTATTCACCATGTCTCCGAGATTAACCTTCCGCTTAATATCACTTGCATATTTCGTCGTATGTCACTTACATATATACATTTTATCGTGTTATTTAAGATGTTTCTTCGAAATGTGTTCGTCTTAATAACCTGCTCCTGTACCACACATATAAAATCCTAGATTTCCCCAAAGATACCACTTTGACGAGGTATGTTGATGAGGTTGGCATTAATATCTACGAAAGCTTCACCTTTCAGTTTTCCCGATAAGTTTATTTATAATGTGTAATTTTACAAGAAACAACGATGAAAATTGGCTACCTTGCTCTATCACTAAGTTTTGGTGGTCTGGAATGGCCGATTTCTCTGTCGATCTCCATATGCAAACGTAGCTGTACTTCGTGCTCTCTCACTACATGCAATAGTAAGAAAACAGCAGTGTTACTGACGGTTTCCACACCAGCCTCTAATAAATCGAGACAGACCACTTGTAGTTCCTCATCAGTTACTGTAAAAATAAACAATGTGATTTATAAACGTGAAAACAATTGTCGAGATGTACACTGTTGTGTGTCTTAATATTTCCAATATTGAACAATTTGCGACCCCAGTCCATAGATTCAGACGATATTATTCCGAACAAACCAAGATAAAATTTTTATTCAATTATAGCAGCACATTCCAGTTTCTTTCTCGTGGAAGTTTCCATTTAAAATATACATATTTTTTTCGAGGTTACGTATTACACTAATAATTACAAGCGGTTACCAAGCAATCAGATCAAATAGTGATGTATGTGTGAATGTTTTTCTTAATTTTGTATGTTATGTTTTTACGTGCCTGCTTTCGGACCAACATGTCTTGTAAATTTTAAGGATACAAAATTTATGTATAAATACCTATACATATGCTCAAGATTATTTTAATCTCATTATGCACTATTAGTGCGAATGCCTAGCCACCTACTAGTCTGCCTTCCTATTTTGCCTACAATTTTTTAACCTCATCATAACTGTGCAATAGACAATGACTGTAACTATAAAATAGGCAATAATATACAGGGTGGGCCAAGAATTCAAACTATTGGCGCGCGGGAAGCGGGCGCCGGCGGGGGCACTAGCTCGCTTCTTGGAAATTTAGTCGCAATGGATCGCTTCACGGGGCCGCAACGCGCTTTCTGCGTGAAACAGTTTTATTTAAACGACTTTTCGCTCATTACTGTGAGACGCTTATTTCGCGTTGAATATGGTTTACACGACTTAAGTCAGTGTCCAAGTGCTCCTTTAATAAAGAAATGGGTGAAGAAGTTCGAAGAGACGGGATCTACACTAAATGTGTAACAAACCGGAGGCCCACGGACTTCTTGGAGCGAAGAGAACGTGCAGCAAGTTTCCGCTTCTGTTCGACGTGATCCAGATTTATCGACACGCAAACGTTCGGCTGAATTAGGATTATCCCGCACATCATTACGCCGTATTTTGAAATTAGATTTGAAATTACATCCATATATGATCCAGCTAGTGCAAGAACTAAACCCTAATGATTTAAATTTGCGTAAGTCATATGCCGAAACAATGTTAACTCGTTTCAGTAATTTTCACAACATCTTATTTTCTGACGAAGCCCATTTCCACCTAAATGGACATGTAAACAAACAGAATTGCAGGTATTGGAGCAGCGAAAATCCTAAAGCTAAACATGAGAGGCCACTTCACTCTCCTCAAGTATGGGCTGCAATTTCAGCAAAAAGAATCATCGGACCTTACTTTTTTGAAGATTCTCGAGGCCGTTCAGTTACTGTTAATTCTTCTTAGCACCGATGCTACTGGAATTTGCTGGCTATAATCGTAACACATGGTCTCAATAAGATGGAGCCACGTGTCACACATCGAACGAGTCCTTGCCGGTGGTCAAAGACATGTTTCCGAAAAAGCTGATATCCAGACGGGGTGACATCCCATGGCCACCCAGAAGTCCAGATCTATCCCCAGCAGACTTCTTTTTATGAGGTTATTTAAAGAGTCGTGTCTACATTAATAAACCGATTACACTGCGTCAACTTAAAGAAAAAATCATCGAAGACATGTCGGCGATCTCGCGGTCTCTTTGCAGAAGAGTATTCGAAAACTTCAGGACTCGCTTAGATGAGTGCAAAAACCTAAACGGTGATAATTTAGACGAAATAATTTTTAAAAAATAAATTACAACTAATTAGCTTTCTCGTAAATAAACGATTTCTAAAATATGTTAAATGGTTTTTTATACGATTTTTTCAAATGTTAACTAATTCATGGCCCACCCTGTATTATTAGATTAACGGAAAAGTTTTAAGAGTTGCAACGGATATTAATAAAAATTATTAGACCGCAAATAGCCAGCAGATAAACTGCAGTCGAGTGAGTAGTTTTTTTAGAATTGCGGGCGGCAAATATTAGACATGGATTAAACTTATGTACGTAAATATATAGGTAAATGTATAATATAATAGGGGTAGATAGAGGTCTAGACAATTAAATCCTTTCCACCCACCTAGCATCAAAGACACTTCAGGACAACGTAACAGGTGTACTTACTACTACTTACTATTCTAATAAGTAAACTACTTACAACATTAACTATAATTTAATAATCTAAACGCAGTCATTAAGGTCATCTTAAGTTTTTTTTTTACTTATAAAATGCAATGGATTTGCGATTAAAAAATTATAATTATTTGTAACTATGTTAATCAACATAATAAGTTAATCAATATGATACTATAATAATTTATCACCGCGAAAAGCAGCGGAGTATCTCGTTAAGCGTTACCAAGTGTTTTTATCTTGTGTGTTTTATCTCCAAGTGACTTTGTTCAAGGTTGTAGAAATCATATTTATAGCATAACTATAAAAAAACCGAGGAATTAATAAATTTTAAAAATTATACAGAAAATTCATACTGTACTTATACTTATCATCATGCATAGTCTCTAACGGGGTAGCCAGACACAACATATCGCCAAGTGTCCTACAAACCTCATTCGCTTCTTTCAATTTCACGAACTAAAATTGTTCAAAATTAAAATAATATTTTATTTTATGAATACTTTATAATGATGGGTTAACAAACTAATTTTTAAGCACACCTTAGACGTACATCATGATCGAAATAAAAAAATATCTTCACGCAATTCTCGATATAGGGGTATACTGAGGTCTAGTATAGACAATTAAGTCCCTTCGACACACCTTCCACCGAAGATATTTTCGGGACTACGTGACAGGTGGTTAGCCCGTCGCCGTCTTTATGTCCAAGTCAATGATATAATTCGTACATAGGTTTTTTGAAAAACCCCTTGGTACGAGCCTGCCACCTGGGGATCGAACTCGGGTCTCTTGACTCGAAATTCCGACCACCAACCACTCGGCTATCGTGATTTATATTATACATGTAGATTATAAATACATAATATCACTGGTTATAGACGATCTCTTTTAATAATAGAACCGAGGCCAAATCTCCATAGCATTAATATGTTTTGGTAGCTCCGTGTAACAGTCCACAAGGAGATAAAGATAATATAAGTGTTTCAAAAATTTTATCGATATGTGAAACGACTGCCGTTAAAGAATTCTGTTTTACATAGACGACAACATTAGGGAATCCATTCACACTACATTTTACCCACAGCCCTTTACTCAATGACGTATATGCCTACGAGATTGAAAAATACACAAAAAAACTTACGTGTTTTATTTTCTTCGTTCATCATTTCAATCAGTAAAGCATCGATGACGTCTTTCGGATTTTTAACATCAAGATTAACCCTGTGTTCTGCGATTGTTTCCTAGAAGTTAAAATACGTGGTGAAATAAATTTCATGTTGTATCGACCCAAAAAGAAGCAAGGTTGTAATTGTGTAAGAGGCGATTAAAGATAGAATCTTGAAAAAACTTGAAGTGTTCTCGAAATTTCTAAATAACTGGAATTTGAACAAAGACGGGCACCAGCGAGTGTAGCGACTGGTGATTATGACCAATCCTTTAAACTGGTAAGGCCTAAGTCATGATTTTTACTAGCCGTTAGGTAAATTATTAAGTTTAGAGGTTAAGTTGGGACACAATGTCAGATTAGGTAATTCCAACTTCAATTCGGGTGTCAATTTACGAATCCAACTCAGGTAAGTAGCCTTTCGGAAACTAAGCTACATCTCTTTGATTATAGCTCAGTCTATAGCTATAAAACCGAGTCGTGGTTGATGACTATCATACCGCAGATGTGGTACGCGAATAGTGTCACTTATTCTGCGAAATATTTACCAGCTAAAATTACGGTTCAAACCCTTTCGGAACAACAAATGGAGACGGCTAGATGACAACGTAAGCTTATGAACACAGAGCTGGAAGGAACCCTAAAACGTTATTGATAGTAGTCTGAATATCGCAACCAAATATTAACACATTTGAGCCAATACAATGTAAATGAAGTCGTGACCTTGAACTGCAATTTAATAAAAACTTGTTTAAATATTTAACAAGTTTTTAATAAATTATTAAGATAAAGTATAAATAACAAAAAGTTATTTATACTTTATCTTATAATGGAGATATTTATTAATTAATAAAAATTTCTTTTCATTTAACATGGTAGAGGGCCGTGATATCCCAGTGGTCAGGATGCTCGCTATAAAAAGAGAGTGATTTCGATCCTCGGGATGGCACCATAAAATTTTAACAACAATTTTAAGTGTTCATTATCAAGAGTTTGACAGTAAAGGAAAACATCGTGAAATTAAATTTCATAATAGGTTGGGGAAAAAGTTTTTCGCATTTTTTAAGAAAATTCACAGTGTTGAAAATTTTCAATATAGTTTATTTAGGTACCATTTTGTTCGATAACTTTTTGCCATCTTGTAGGTAGGGACATGATATAGAATCCATTACACACACACTAGATCCCATTGCTATAGAAATTTTGCGGCTTCTGTTTAAAATACCGCGACAATTGGTTTTGGCAGTCCTCTCGTGATGTTAACCTAACACCGCCTAAAGAATTCTAGAGACTGAAACAGGTGGAAATCTGAAGGTGCAAGGCCAGGACGCCTTCTCTTAACTTCGTGCTTTAATCTCATAAGTTGTTCACAGAAGAGTTCAGTATCGATGATCCTCCGGTTACCTGCACTCACCAGACGAAACGCAGAAGTTTGTTAGATTTTTATTTCACGCCGGTATTCTGTGAGGTCGTGGTATTTCCCCGGTCGAGCCGGCCCATTACCAACAACAAAAGCTGATGATCAAAAGATGATCGTTTTATTTTAAATTCCCCTATCCTTTTATTAATATACAGGACATGAAATTTTTCTCTATTTGTTTGTGAATTGTGTAATACCTAGTCAGGTCATAAATTCTGTCACATGTTTAACCTAAAATAATTAAAACAAGTTTATTCATTATGTAACGATTTATATACAAAAATAAACTTAACAAAACATAGATTCTTATGACACTAAATTTTATTCAAAATGAGCTCCGTGATTTTGAATGCAGGCCTTCAATCTGTGCGGCCAGTCGTCTATCGCAGCAGGAATGAGGTCCATGTCAATATCGGCGGCTGCCTTAATCAAGGATGTCTTGAGTGACTCCAAATTGGGATGAGGCTTTGCGCACGCCTTTTCCTCCAAGTGTTGCCATATTTTGTAATCTAACGGATTCAATTCTGGACTGGAGGAGGGCCAGTCGTCGTGCCCGATGAAATCGATTTCATGCGCCGCCAGCCAGTCTTGTGTGCTCTTCGCTCTATGAGCTGGCGCCGAATCTTGTTGGAATACCCAGTGCCTGTTATTGAATATGGTATGAGAAACAGGTTCCACAAGGTTCGTCAGGACTGTATTTTGATACACAACTGCATTCGTTTTTACACCTTTCTCGAAAAAATGTACCTCTGTTAAGCCCCAATAAGAAACTCCCAACCATATCATAAGTGAGGATGGAAAATGACCTCGTTGGACACGCGGAATACGGTTGCGCGCTTCTTCACTACTGTGTACGTACACCTCATCATTTTGTTTGTTGTAGCTCTCTTATACGGTAAAAATTTTCAACCGAAAAAATAATTTCCCGATATTTTTTCCCGCATACCGCTAGCTACAAAGCGCGGCATCTCTTCAGTCTCAGGTGCATTAGACGAGCATTCAAATAATGTCCTGTTTTTCTTCGATATGCGGTCTTCATTTAACACCCTTTTCACCGTGGTTCTACTTAACCCCATCTGAAGGGCCATCAGTTTCTGCTTACGTTTGGGATTTCTTTGAATTCTAGCCTTCACAGCTTTTATCACTGCTGGAGTCCTAACAGACCGAGGGCGACTACTTCTTGACCTGTCATCTACACTAGAGTCTTCATTGTATCATTTGATGGTACGATAAACGAATCTTTTGGTTATATTCAAATTTTTCAGTATGTCAAAAACTTGAATTGGCGCGTAACCGTTAAATGATTAAAATTCTAAAAAGTATGTAGTTTTATTTTCCTGAACAATTCGAAATTCGAATTCAATAAATTTTTTGTGGCCAGCATTCTAAAAGAAAAGTTTTTACTGTGTGACAATACTTATGACCTGACTGTGTATAATATGAGAAACGGTCAAATCGATATAGTGCTGTCTTCATTTACTGTATTGTGCCAAGTTAACAATACAGTTTTTGTTTTATTTCAATACGTTAACAAAAAGAGAAGAGTTTCGATAATAAATAAGTTATAGCCGATATATATAAAACGTGGTTAGTAAAACTAGGCAGTGCAATATACAAAGCAACTGTACGTATGTCAAAAATTAAAATTGGGCAGTGTGAGCCTGCAGCTTTCAGACTCACACTGTTAACTAAAGTACCGTTAGTATTGCGACATTTTTATGACAGATATCAATAAAAACGTTTGCATTTTAAACATGTTTTTAAAAAAATTAATAAATCTGATATGAAGAGGCGGAAATTGACGTCGTAGTAAATAAATGTAACATTTATACAGAGAGGTTTCGTCCATGACCTAAAACGTTTATCTTATGTTTCCAGCAAATAAAAGGTACAAAATCTTAAAATAAAAGGTACAAAGTTTAAATTTTAATTACTTTATATAACATTTTCATCAAAACCAGCCACTGAAAGTATAGTCCAAAGTCTATGAGGCATATCCATATTGAATACGATATGTATAAAAAGAGATAAGACAGAAGTATCTGTAGTATCTGTCTACAGGAAAGAGCCCAAATGAATGGTACGCTGAAAGTTGTGCAGCTATTTCTACAGGAGCTGATATTTTGAGTGGGAGCGAGTTTTTGAGTTCGAGAGAGTTATATACATTGTCCTTGTAACTATACTCTAAAGTGAGTAGTGACCCAAGAGTATAATAAGACTAAAAAAATTAAAAGAGGAATGTAAATTAAAGGTGTATGTTTGAATGCTTAAAAAAATAAGGTTCTGATATTTGAAAGAGACGAAGAAAGAACGAAGTGTAAAATATGGGTAAATCAGAAATGCCTAGAAAAGGAGAATAAAATTCAGTATTTAGGGAGCGCTTTTAACCACCGGGAACAAACAAACGAGGCTCTGTCTGTGTTAATCAAAATGCAGGGTGTAGTGAAAGAGCAAGTTCTTCGATATATACCGAAGAGCTGATACCCACTTTGTTACATAGCAGCGATGCCTGCGCTTGCTGGAAGAAGCATAAAAGCAAACTGAATACAATGATAATGAGATTTCTTGGTATTTTGCGGCTTTACCGTTTGGATGGGTTGGGTAATTAGAACAAATGAGTGAAGACCGAAAGCTTTATACAGTGCGAAAGTACAAAATAAAAGGATTCGAGGTAGGCAATGTGAGGAAATTGCTCGGCTAGGAAAAGCTCAAGAGTACCGGTTACCTTGACGTACGAGAATGAAAAAATATGAATTTGAAAGAAGCTAAAGAGGTATGCAAGAAACTGAACAATATATATTCTGTCTGCATATCCTGGCAGGGGCTATGCCTGAATATGCCTTCTACAATCTCTCGATATAATGTAATGCGAATAGATATAACATTTTTTTTATATCTTCACGCAATTCCCAATTCAGGGGTAGACAGAGGTCTAGTCTAGACAATTAAGTCTCTTTGACCCATCTTCCACCGAAGATATTTTCGGGACAACGTGACATTATGTAGATATTACATAATTTCTTAATTTGCCTATACACTAGTGCTTTATTCTCAGAGGATTCTGTATATTGAATTATAGATGTGATTTAAGAATATCACAGGCAGAAATAGTTGAAAGTCTAGCAGTGTATGCTTAGATGTCATGTATGTATAAACCATAATATAGTCGAAAACAGCAAATATTATACTAAAATCACATTTACTGGAGCTTCTCGTTAAGTACATTGTATAATCTTATGAATACAGGAATAAAGATTAACTTACCTTTAAAAATGCGTAAATAGAATCATGAATGTTTTTTAATTCAGTATATCCGATAAGATCAGGAACTACGTGTCTCAAAAAAGGAAGAAAATTCAGAATTCCTCCACTCATGTCAACGACTTTAAAAGATCTAGTTATTAGGTCACATAACGATTTTAGTCGTATATCCGTAAGATCGTATCTACAATGAAATTATTTGTCATGATTTTTTTTTATAAATAAACAGTTACAATACTATAATACAAATACTTCATCCCATCTCGTCTCGCGAGTGGCGTAACATTGGGATTTAGGGAAATACGTAAAGGATATCAGGAATATATAAGGAAAAATGGAGAAATTAGCAGTTGTCTAAAATTTTTACATCGTGTATATGTATTGTATATTGTATTAGTATTATCGTTCGTATAGAAAAGTACGTATGTGCGTATAATAGTGATTTCAAGAACCGTTTAAATGCCTAGGCCAAAGATATTTCCAACTTAATAAAGGGACGGGAAATTTTTCAAGCTAAATTCGCGTCTAATTGTCTCGATAATATGTTATCCATATGGTGACATTGTTTGAAAGTGTAAGCGGAAATTATAATTATGATAGTTTTAAATTCGTAAAAACCGGTATTGGCCGGAATAGGCTAGCTTCTTAGTTAAAAGTATCTGAAAGACTACGGAAGTTTCGCGAGGTAGGACACTACATAACATTCCGAGGGAAAATTGTACAGAAATATCGTCTTGTTTGAAGTGGTGCGTAATGAAAGGATATTTATTAACTCCTTTATTAATGCCATATATATCAGCTAGTGAAAAATGATTCTTTCTTCTTCTTTCTTTAAAATTAAAAATTGATTTATGCAATTGTTTGTAAAAGCCCACAATTGCACAAAGGTCGCCGCTCCCATCCGAAATCTCTCCGTAAGGAGATCCTGCCAAACTGGCCATTCTTTGCAACCGGATTAATGTGCAGTTAGTACTGGCAGTTGGTTTGGTTGTCTATCCGCCGTTAGGCAGTGTCAAGTTCATTCGATTCCAGCCTCTTAGTCACATCATAAACATAACCATATTACAGAATCTAACTCCTGGCCATTAAGAGTTCAATTCCCGCCCGTGTCCCTTGAATTTTTAAAGATAAAAAAATTGTCATACAAAAGAAAAACTGTACATAACCTTTTATTAGCCACTAAACGCCATAGAATGTTGACAACGGAGACATCGAATAGTTGGTTAACACGTACGGGTTCGCCAGCGTTCTTTTCGAGAAGCTTGACAAGAGCTTGGCATTCCTCATTTATATTGGCCTCCATTATTCTGGAATTGTATCCGTAATTTTTTAAATACCTTAAAACTGTACGTCTCGTTTTGTTCCAGCTTGGCCCATCAGAGAAAACTATACCTGAAAATTTTTTCTTTATTATAACTAAACTTACTTTGACTTTCTGTTTCAAAGTAAGTTCAGTTTAGTTATAAAAAAGTTAATAATACGATACAAGGTAAGTTTTAGAGACGTTGTCTTGTAACAGTATTGATGCACTGTTAGCCAGAATTATAATTTGTGAGCCCGACTAATAAATTGTGCTACAAGTGCAGGATAAAGAGTCAATAGCCTTTGACAAGGCTAAAATGTGTTAGGTATGGTACAATTTTAATAGAATTTTAAAGCATATAATTAATGCTGTATTTTTATTGTTAATTCCGCCCGTGTCGCGTTGTTTATGTTTTCAATTTCTCTTTAATTTAATAACAAAAAGTCCAGCATGACTTATATGCTTTAAAAATCATTAAAAATGCGTCACAAAGTTATGACTTTAAGCTGGAAGTTAGAATATCTTCCAGCAGATGTCCTCAACGCCCTAAGAGGCGTAAGTAAAGAGAGAGATTTAAAATTCAAGTAATACGTGTAGGACACGGTGCGGCAGTCCGAGAGTCAATTGATTCCTGCCCGAGTCAGTTGCAATTAATAATAAGGTATGTATTGGAAGTATTGTAGTACATGCATTGTATCTAAAATTATGTCTCTTGATTTTCTTTCATAAGCGTTGTTTCTAGCACATAAAAATAGTATAGTCACGGTATCGGAGTTATTGGTCGATCGGAATTCGAGTTCAGAGACCCAAGTTCGAACCCCAAGGTTTGTACCTCTGGTTTTTTTTTGATATAAAGACAGCGACTGGCTCACCACCTATTGCGTGGTAACAATTGTCTAAATCTCCTTTTAAAAAAAATAATAGAAACAACCGCCTTATAATAACCATGTATACTTAAGACTGTTAACATACTGCTGTTAATACACGTATGAGTAGTCTTATATGCATTACTATCACTGTACAACAATTCAACTACTGTTGTGTTCCAATTTTTAAAGAAAAAGAGGGCCACTATAATTAAAGACTGTGTGTGGTTATTAGCCATAATCCCAAAACTGGGGTAGACAGAGGTCTAATCAATCAAGTTCTTTCAACCTATCTTTCATCGAAGCCTAAGACAACATAATGTATAAGGTAGCGGCCCAATTGTCGTATAGTGTTCTAGCTAACGGTACGATATACATTTACTATAACATAGATGTATGTTCACATACATAAATATTTATATATTCATATCAGCATTCATGTCCCGAGTACAAATATTCTTTTTTATAACACCAATGTTTGCCCCTAGCGAGATTCGACCTCGGTAACCTCTGCTTTGTAGGCAACTAGGCTATTGGGTCGTCATGTATGTATTATTTATTATAATTATAACAATATCTTCTCATATAATCCAGCTAGAGAGAACATCATCAGTATTTCGATGCTTATCGACCTCTTTCGCTTATTTCAAATTAATAATTTTCTTCATTCACGCTCGTCTAGGTACCCAAGTATTCTTGACCCTCCCTTCTGCGAGCAAATTGCTCACATGGTCTTCCAAAATTAATCTCTGTCTACCGCGGTCTTTTTAATGTTAACTTTAGCGGTATATTTTCTGCAGCATGCGGTCATCACTCATTCACACAATGTGTCGAAGGAGACCCTTATGCATTTAAATACCAGGATCATATTTCAAAATTGCCATTCCATCTCGGCCAAAAGCGCTCCTCAAATACACAATTTCATTCAAGTGTTGTGGACATTCCTGACTTAGAATATTTTAAACTTCGTCCTCTCTTACTCTCTTTCATATCAATTACATAACATTAGCTAAATTCATGGTGTAGACTCCGTCACCGTTTAGGAGTCATCAGGGTTAGTAGTCGCTAATTAGCAGTGTAACTACTGTTGCGTTCTCGATTGAAGGATATATCGAGCCAGTATAATTTGGTTTGATTTTCTATCTTAACTCTCTAGAGTGAAAAAGCGTAAGATACTTTTTTGCTACAGTAGTCATTTCCTATCAGGTGAATTGTTAGCTAATTTTTCATCCTACTTCCATTAAAAAATGTTTATCGTACATTACAAAGTGCGAACCATTAAACGAAATTTGCATTGTCATTGCGTCACAGAGCAAGTCACCATAAGTCAGCCAGTTTTCATTCTAATACAATAAAATAGGTATATGAAATGTATTTGACTAAAGACAGTATTGTATCGCAGAAGTCGTCGTCTACGGTGACGACTTTTGTGATAAACATATTGTCCGAATTCTTCAAAAGAAAAGTATATTTGTAGTAAGTTTATACTCATATATACACTAATTATAAAATAAGATATTACTATATCATAAAAAATTACCTTAAAATACAGACAACTATTTCCTTCCAATTTTCATTTTCAATTTAAATCTTCATACATATAAAAACCGAAATAAATCCTATATCACATACCTAGTTTCTTTCCGAAAGACCTCATTAGGTAGAAAAATCCGTCTGGTCTTCCTTCGAAGACTTCCCTAGAAGATACTTCTTTAATGTAGTTTTTTCCTGAGACTATGACGACATTAATAGATCCAAGTTTTAAACCTAATAGCTCTCCATATTTGTGCGACCACGTTTGCCATACTTTGTGACGAAACTTAAATTTTTTTACGTTAAACCAAACAGATATTACATTTCCAATGAAAGGCAACAGCGGCGGACCTAAAATAAAAATGTATTTAATAACTGATGCTTTATTGTACTCAAGAAAAATACTTTGAAAAGAACCTGGAGGATATGCTGGTGGTCTTTCAAAGTTTTGTTTAATTAAATATAAAAATAAAAAAATGCTAAAGATTACGGTCCACATCACTGCACTGAACAAGCTGAAGAACTAAAAGTATTTTCCTTTTGGTAGCCAATCTCAACTTTTTTTAAACCGATACAATCGCAAAATGTTGGGTAATCATATCTTGTGTTATTCAAATGAACAAGGAAGTAACTTTAAAGATTATCTAAACCAAAGCAGACAAAAGAAAACTACGTACATCATATTGAGAGTATCTAGAAAAAGTTAACATACTTATGACGGGTACACTGAATTCACTCCTAATGTTTATGTCTGCTAATATAATATTTCATCAATCTTATGCGATTTTTATATTTTGAACAGGATGTCTTATGCCCCGGTTTTCATAAGTCAATTTCAAAGAAATGTTTTAATGTTCCTGTAAAAATTAGTAAAGTTAAACTGAAATCATCCTAGAAGTAAAGAATGCAGATTTACGTTATCATTAAGTAAAGTTAAAATGCTACCGGACAGTCTCTTAAAGTTAAGGTAGATTACCTTACTTCAAAAACAAAGAGTGTAATCAGTGATATTCAAAGATAATAGGAGGATATATGTAAATTAATAAACCTATCGTGGAGTTTTCAGATGACAAATAAACATGACAAATATAAATAGTACTAATAAATTCAAGAATCTTATCCTAAATTATATAATAATCACTGCAAAAGCCGCCGGCGTTAATTAATAACACTATTTCGAATAAATATTTATTTATATAACCGTGGGTGCTATATTTAATATTTAAAAAGTTTCTATTAGTAATGTTTTAAAAGGACATACTGGTTTTCAGTTTTACTGATGGAAAACAAATATCTTAATACACCTGGCATTAAGAAAATACTGTACCGTATCCATTCAGAGGGCGATTGTTCTGATTGAGAGTTGATAACGAGCCAGAAGAGGCGATCAAGTCCATCAAACAAGTTCCTGTCGTTTGATCTTAGACTGAAATCGAGATGCAACTTAGCGAAGCTTTCCTGCTAGTCTTCGAAGCTTAGATGCAACTACAGTATATAAGAGACTTACAAACTTCCTAACAAAATTATCGTGGGTGGATGGGTCGCTGGTTGCTTACTTAACGGACTTTAAAAGTCCTCTGCAGGCTTCTCCCTTTAAGAAAGGTTTACCGTAATCGCCGCGTTTCTAAGTGGCTTGGCGATCGCAGTGCCAGACACGCTTGACGTAGACACGCAGATGCGTTGCCTAAAATGCGAATCATAAGCGTTCTGCTAGATTTTTGTTTGGTATTTTTCGAGATGGTAAACCCGTTTTCGGTAACCATTGCCATATACAAGGCTATTCTAAAAGAGTACATAGATCATAGTCATATAAGCGTACAGCGGCTCCCGCTGTACGCATCGACGCGACTCCTGAAATGTTAGTGTTTCAACGCTACTTACAAGGCGCGAAGTGATTAATAAAAGATTATAGCGGCAAGTTTCTAGAATGGGACTATCTTAATCAAGCGCAGTTAGTGTCACCGTTAACTCCTTTCAGGAAAACCCGTGACTCCTTTTTAACGCTGAAAGGATCACTGTTAGGTTTTCGACGGTGGGAGTCCGACCTAACCTGGTTTTACTTTCCAGGAGGATGGGTATTAATAACGCATTTCTCCACATTAAAAAAAAACTCGACATGAAAGGGAAAGACGATCGGAAAGAAGGAAGGGAAAGATGATTAATCACTAAATTGTGTAAATGGCTTTTGAAATGCAGCTTTTGTTGGAATGATCATTGATATTGATCAGGCTTGCTGGTAGTTTTACCCGTCGTTCAAATCAGATCAACACAGTACATTATTTAAGGCATATTGTCAAGGTCTTAGTAGCCAAAAGCTCGCGTGTCCAATATAATAACATTTTCAACGTGATGTTGAGACTCCCCTTTTTTTGCAGAGCGTCCGTTACGTTCGCGCACTACATACCGTCATTCATTAAAAGGTTGGGTTACTGATAAGGATAGTGCGAGGGAGTAACAACAGCATCTTGAAAACGGTGGCTAAGGATGTGCATGCACCTGTACTGAGGCATTTCGTCCATACGACAACCGAAATAGATGTTAAGAAACTAGTAGCTTGTTGTCGTGTGGACGCGATGTCTCTCCGGTACATGATATATTGAAATATTATATTATAATACTATTATATTATTATAATACTCAGAATTATATTATAACACTCTTTGAATTATATTTCTACATAATTTTAAGTTTTGTCTGAATATCATGTGGATCTCTTTCGTCCGAATTAAAAATATTTTGATTACTATTTTTATTACAGTCAATAAATTATTTCGAGAAATTTTTAAAATAATTGGGTCATTTTTACGCAAAAACAACACTGACGACACTCTTACAAGGTATTATTAAATCTTACAATAACAATATTTGTTCAAACTGATAAGGTGTTGAACGTTGATATAGTCTTGAATGGAAATCAAACTTGATATTACAACTAGTCATCGCGCCGAGCATTCACTATAAAACTGACTGTGTGTCCCAGACCTCGCATTTATTGCGGTGTTATCGAACGCTATAGACATACCTTTTGCTTTTATTTTCCTTTGAACTAATTAGTGAAGTGATGCCTCCGATCAATGAGAATGCATTAAACGGCGGTGAAAAGTTTTCACCTGCCAAGAAGCACCTCCCTGAAGTTGACACTGAAAGCAGTAGTGGAAACGGCACTAAGGGGTACGTATACATTAAATGCAAATTCAACTTTAAGCATAATTACTGTAACTATACTAAATAAACATTTTTTTATTATAAAATCTTACTCAACTTTTGTTATGATTGCATGAGAAGTGGACAGTAGCTGCGAAACATAACAAAGGTTAATTGATGAGTTCTTCATCCTTGAATCATACAATCATTTACAGTCCTGGTTATTTTTAAAAACATTTTAGTTAACTCTTTTTAATTTTAGCACAAATATAAAATAGGTTAATTGTGTACAAGTACAATAAGTAGGAAAAAAACTAATAAATTAAACCATATTTTTAAATAACGGGCGTATTCGAAGACCGAATGTGATTGTTTTTGTTGGTAATGATTTTTAACTTTTGAGGCATGCTTTTCGCATATCCGGACCTGCGGCGAGGACGACCTACGTCGAGCTTACATTCACTATACCTTTTCTTTAGCAATTTGCTTGACATAATCAATCAGAATATAAATGTGCCCCGCTCCATAGTCTACAATGTGTCGCGCCATGTTTACCTGTGTAGGCATTGAATCTCTAGATGTCACAAGCTAAATTGAATTGATGAATTCACATGATATCTATCCGTCCTATGTCAACTAAGAAACATAGACGGACTTTATATCCAACTACATCTCCAAGCAGGCTTGGTGATATTTGGGCGTTGGAGATTTCAATCACTCGCCATCCCGAGGTTCGAGGTAAATTTTAAAAGCAGAATTTTATGAATAGTAGTACCTTTTTCGTTGAGTTGTTTTGGAGTATCTCTCTATCTTGCAAACATGTGTCGAAACTGGAAAAAGGAAATATTCAGTCCGAACCATATAATAATAAAATAAATTACCAGTTCTGTTCCACAATACTTTAAGCCTCGAATACCCACGTATAAAAATCTCTAGATCCTAGATCCTCTAGATCCTAATCTCAAGATGTTTCTTCTCTTAAGCTACAGTTAAAAGTATTGATTATACATCAGAAATAACAAATAACTATAAAAAGTTATGACTATCGATTACGGACCGTCTAAATAATGACTTTGAGATGGTTCGAAAGGTTTGCAAAGTTGTCAATCAACTTGAGTAAATAAAAGCAAATGAAACTCAACTGTTACCGAGTCGATGTACATCAGAGCATCTCTGTGCAATGTAATTCTCGATATAGAACATATATGTTTAATTAAAGTTGTTATTCTATAACCTAAATTTATAAAAAAAATACCAAGTTACTGGTATTATTTGAATTATGCATACGGGGAGCGTGATAGAAGGAATCTGTGATATCTTTTGTCCGACTTGTATTCCTGTGGAAGAGATATGAGTAATAAAGCATGCTTGAAAAATTTTGATTGTACTTGAGAGAAAATTTTTTGCTCCATGATTTATTGCAGTTTCGTTGTGGTCTTAAAAACACTACGATTAGCATTTAGTAATGGAGTCCTATCATGCACCACTGTTTACAATTGGTTCAATAGTTTAAACGAGTGCGTAGCATCTCAGCGAAGAGCTGCCTAAGGTACTCCCTTCAACAGCGAGAAGTGAAGATATCGCCAGTGCTGTACGACGCATGATAGAGGAAGATAAGAGAGTGACCTGCAGGCAAACTTAGGCATTGGTATGAGTCAAGTACGAAAATATGACACGTTCATTTAGGCGTAAAGATGCTTTATACCTCATGAATTTCTCATACTTTGACTGAAGACCAGAAATGCCTTCGTTTGGAATGGATATATTGTCTGGAATGGATATATTGTCTGGAATGGATACACTGAGTATATTGCTACAAACCTTGAACCAAAAGACTCAGTCAATAATTCCTTTCGATAATGGGCCAACTAAGGTAAAGAAAGGAATATATAAAAGAAAAAAGATGACCCGTTCTTTCGAGGGAAAGGTAATTTCACGACAGTTTTCCTGGAAGACGGATATGTTAAATGACTTCAGACTTGTATGTTAAATGTTATTTGCCTGTTGTCTTGGAAAATGTTCCTTCTTCATCATAACCAAGCTTTACCGCACTCCGCTAAATAAACATTATTTGACCAAAATTTTTCCCAAGAACCAAAGATAACAACCAAAGATGACAACTTTCTATAATAAACTGTATTTTATTTTCTAAGGACTTCCAGTGCGACCTACATATAATAGTAGTAAGTCTGTATCATAGCAGCCCATAAAAGTCCACTGCAGGAAATAGTCCTTTATCGTTCGGAAGGGGGGTGTGACAGAATTTAGATTCTGCTGCCGCCACCGTCCTCAGATGGTTGTCCCGTCATCTCTCGGTAGAAGATGGCATTTTCAAAATTTTTTCCTTATTGTCTTATAACATTCACTCAAAGTGAGGAGGTGGTATTATTCTTACATCGATACCAAACGAATAGACAATAAACTATTATTATAAAATAAACTTCTCTATATTATTAAATTAAAGAGAAAAAAGTTAAAATTTCAACTGACACGGGCGGGATTCGAACCCGCGACCTTCGCCGATCCGAGGCGACGCTCTTACCTCCGAGCCACCGTGTCTTACACGCATCAGTTGACATTTTAAATCTGTCTCAATATTAGGTAATATTAGCGTAACTTGAAAAATTGTTGATAACCCGCCATGTAAAAACCTTTTGTTTTATTTATATTTTCGAAATAAAAGTGTTGAAAAATAAGGAAAAACGAAAAAATATGTAAAACAAATGGAATAGTCTAAGCTATTCATTAATGATAAAATAATTAAGCCTCAATGTACTCATTACTTTCCATTACTAACCCAATCGCACACGTTCTATCAAAAACAGGATTTGAAATTTGAATATAAACGAGCACCTCGGCAGTTTATAGCTTTGGCGTTTATTATATAATTTTATCTCCAAACCAATAAATAAAAAAGATCTTTTTATGATCTCTTAATTCCTTTGTCTGTTTTACAATGTAACTAAGTAGTTTTCTTTTCTTTTTAGGTACTCTTATGAAACTCTTCTGGAAACGGCGAATTTCCTCCTTTCACGTACCTCCATCAGACCATGCATTGGTGTCATTTGCGGCTCTGGGATGGGTTCGTATTGGAAACAGGGTATTTATTGATCAAAATTATATGTGCTTAAATATTTCATTATCATACGTTTCTAATCTTAATTTTAAGCCATATATTGGATACTCAAGTCAATCAGATCACAAGTAAAAAAATGTTAAGTACTTTTTACCTTAATTGCCTTTGAAAATTGTTTAAAACTTTTTACACCACATAATAGGCTTTCTCTACATTTTCCTTGCAGTTTTTTTATTAATCAAAATTATTTTACTACTATTTACCTCCTTTTATTGCAACTAGAATCGATAACATTATGGTTTCTGCCCTTTCTCTCCTGCCATACACACATTTCATTTTAATCATACAGAAAAATATCAGAATATAATATTTTTCAAAAGCACCGTAAGCACTATTCTGTCATCGTATCATAGCTTATTGGTTTGGTAAATATTGTAATAGCAGTCATTCATTTAGGACTTTTATAATAAGCATTTGTCATTTTAATGTATCCGACGTTTGCTTTTTGCACTCTAATAGATTTTATATTTTTCTATTTTGTTAGAAGTACAAAAAACTTAATTAATAACATTGAATCATATTACACAGGATCCTTAGCAGAAAATATAAAAGACGCAGAATGCATTCCTTACGAAGAAATACCTAACTTCCCTGTGAGCACTGTAGAGGGACACCATGGAAGGTTGGTGTTTGGAAGGCTAGATGGAGTTCCTGTAGTCGCAATGCAAGGACGCTTCCATTACTACGAGGGCTATCCATTGTGGAAGGTAGGAATAAATTGTCACCGTGATAATTTGATTGCAATGAGGCTAGACCCTTAATTCGAAATTATACTAATAACAAACCAATCCAATATTTATAAATGCGTCACGGCTCTGCTCCTTCATGAAGCAAATAAATAACAATAAACAAACGACTAAGGTTGCCACCGAAAGTCTTTTTCAGCGAATCCTTCCTTAACATAATAAAAGTAAAAAAAATGTATGTTTAAAAATAAATTTACCTTCAATTCAGTGTTTACTAGCCCCGAAAGTATTCTGCAGGTGGCAGGGCATTTCCTGATTCTACACGACTCAATGTTATAGGAATAATTACGTATTAAAATAGACTAAATATATGCAAAAGTTACGGAATCCAACAATACGTCATTGCATCTTAACCCAGTAGCCATACATAACGTTATTGTTTGTAATCAAAAACAATGGAAATATTGGTACTTAAGTAGATTGTTTGTTGTATGTTTACCGTTGGAAATATCTAGATTGGCTGATGCAAGTCGCACACGACCCCCAGCAAGAAGGTTATCTACTGTAGCGGCCACCACAATGAAAAGGGTAAACGACGCATTAAGATAAACATTCGTGATTACGTCATTAACTTATAACAGCTTTATATTGTTCAATAACATTTAAATCCTACAGAGCATCTCAACAAATGCTTGCAGGTCGATAAAAGACACGGCGTAAAAGTTAATAATATTTAAGTGTTAATGAACATAACAGTTCTACCGATCAAGAAAGCGATTATTTCCTGAACTGCCTCTGATATGCCTAACTCTGATGATAATCGTAGTGGACCTTTTTTTTTAAATTGAAACTAACGCAACCGTTAACTGATGTGGTATTAGGTGTCCGCTCCGGTATTTCAGCCACCGACTCGCTATCTTCGCACATATGTACATATGTAAACATCATGATTATTTTTGTGGTTTACATGCAAGCGTGAGCTTAGTAGTAAGAACTATTGCTAAGTAGTATTGCGACGTAATACATTATTATTACATAACATATATTATTAATAAAATTCAAATAATATATATGTGTATATATATATACACACATATATATATATATATATATATATATATATATATATATATATATATATATATATATATATATATATATATATATATATATATATATATATATATATATATATATATATATATATATATATATATATATATTATAATAATATTACAAAATATATCTTCACGCTTTTCCTAATATTGGGTTAGACAGAGGTCCTAACAATTAACAGGGACATCGTGACAGGTGATGAGCCTGTCGCCGTCTTTATGTCTAAGCCAACGAAATAACGAATTCTAAAAATGATATATTTTTGCCCATGGAATTTCGTTTCTATTCAGGAAAATAATAACAATGATTTTCTTTTTTTTTTGTAGTGCTGCCTGCCTGTACGAGTAATGAAACTTATTGGCGTGAAGACCCTTCTTGCAACCAATGCTGCCGGAGGATTGAATCCCAATTACAAAATCGGAGACTTAATGATTGTGAGAGATCACATAAATATGATGGGTTTCGCTGGAAACAATCCTTTACACGGTCCCAATGACGAAAGGTTTGGGCCTCGCTTCCCACCTATGAACAAAGCTTACAATTATGAATATAGAAATATTGCTAAACAGGTAAGAGTAAACATTAAATATATGTTATAGACTGATAAATTTATGAGATAATAACATAGTCATCTAATAAGGAGTCTATTATACGGATGACATATGCATTTAAAAATTGTCCAATAGAAATAATTTATTATATGTCTGGGTGTATTATTTTGGAGTTAGGTATTTAATATCCACACTGCATAAAGTGTTTCAACAAAAATGTGAATATAGTAATACAAATACTTAATACATAAGTAAGATTGCCTACCACATAGCTGGGCTGAGATGAAATAAAATTAGCCTTATTGAGCTAATACATGCGTGAATGCGTTATAGAGGCATGCAAAATTTTTATTAAAAGTATTTTATGTACAGTAAATTGAATAGTTTAATAATATAATATTACGTTGTATGTATCGATCGGTTGAATATGAATAATGCAAAAAAAAAAACAATTACAGTATAAAGAATATGCCACCCCTCACTTCCCGTGGGTGTCGAAGGAGGCGACTAAGGGATAAATCTTGAAACTGCAATTGGTTACCGACAAATAGCGAGATAACAATTTTTAAAAATACCAGACCAAAATTTAGAAAACCAGGCAGCACCAGTCTAAGGTGCAAGGTATAAAGGATTACGGCAAACTCTTCCTTTCGGGAGAAGATTATTACCTGCAGTGGTCTATAACAGGCTGTATATGTGTATGTTTATAATGAATACTCTCATGTGCTCATACCGGAATTCATTAACATCACTAGCGTCTAAGGTTATCTAAGTTCATTTAACGATTAAAATCAAACGGGAGAGCACGTAACAAAAGACTTACTGAGTTTAAAATGGTATGTAAATATCAATTACGTCAAGAAACTAATCTTATCGCGGGCGGGATTCTGTACGTTACCCATATAAAAACATGTAAAACAACGACAAAACCGTCGAAAACAAATACCAGATGGATAAGACGGGTCATCATAGTGCATGATATTTTGTAGCCTGCAAATGAGACAAATAACATGAATGATTTCCATCCATTCAGAGTCAAGTTGGTCGAGTGGTTGGATGACCTGAATTTAAATTAAGACCATTTTCGCTCCCCTTATAGAAGGTGTACGAATGAGTCTTATTCAGACTTAAAAATGTTTTATATCGCTGACTTAAACACTAAGCTCAATACGTGTCAAATTGCCTCGAATACCTATGGTTAAATGGATGTAAAGGATAATTTCATAGCCCTTACTACCCCAGCATTGGGATTACGGTTGTAAGCTTGTTCATATTGTTATAACTTTCATTATATAAACACTGTCGTGCCTGACATCCATTAAATCCTAATATGGAAACTGGAATTTCTAGAATACATAGACATTAAATAGATACATACACTTACATGTCGACTCGACTGGCGGTCAAACGATTGGCTTCGTGCTTCGTTAATAATGTTGTTCCGGGTCTGGGTGTTCATTCGAGAGCTATTAAAGCCTATTAACCGTCTCTCTTCAGCAGTATTGTAGCGCTCTAATAACAAATATACCTCGTACAGTTTATGCCTGATTATGGCTTATTTTCCTGTGAGTAAATTTTAAGACCATTTGTCACTAAAGAAGACAACCGATCAGGCGAAATAAGTGCTAGCCAACCCTCACGGTAGAGTTTTTATATAAGATGCTTTGACCGACACAAGGGAATTTACATATTTTTTGTTGTAGACTACCACAATTTAAATGTAGGGTACGATACCAATCACGCCAATCCCAATACTTGAGTAGACAGAGGTCTAAACAATTAAGTACTTTCGACCCACTTTCCACCAAAGATATTTTAAGGACAACGTGACAGGTAGTAAGCCCGTAGCCGTCATAATGTCCAAGCCAACGATATAAATCGTTCGATATAATCGTTTAACCGCAATTTTGTTTTTGAAAAAACCTAGTAAGAACCTACTTGGGATCGATCTCAGGTCTTTCGACTCGAATCCCGATGACCGAACTTAATACGTACGTACGTTCTGTTATGAATACTTAAAGTAAAACGACTTACTTGTTTGATTTGTCTACTAGTGAGCTACTACGTATTCAATAACATAATATTGAAAGCATTCCGTTATTGGAATGTCAACAAATGACTTCTAGACTAGTATTATCTGTCATACAGGTAAATTGTTCTTTTACGATTTACATGTCCTTAATTCATCCTCCGTCGAAGTGGACACAAATGTCATGGGTGATGCAATATATTCCTTAACTGTGTACATCGTTTTTTTTTTTTATTCTGCTGTTTCTTTAAGTTTTTAACGGATTTTCTATATGTTTTTGGCGTGAAGATATTCTTTTAAACTACCTCGGTATTGTCTAAAATCCTACGAGACGTCATGGAGTTTTCGTATTCGATTCCCAAACTGGGTGTTTGAGATCTTTCATTGTCAAAATTATACAATTATATAGAGATAGACTATTAATACGTAGTGTCGTGAATATAATCCTTCTCCATTGTTTTAAGCGAGTGTATAAAGACGTCTTTCATATAATAGCCTGAGTCCTGTTTCTTTGGCAAGAATTATGCCACAGAAGCAATTTTATGAAGGAGCTAATATTACATGGTATCTCCCCAACATACCATGTCATAATTGCATCTGTATAAGAATAAAAAATACTTTGGGTCTAGCACATTTGAGTCCCATTATTAAAACAGGAACCGAATATATTTTTCTTGATGCTAATAATAACGCCACCTAACTCTCCTAGCGATAATGTAACTTTATCATCTGCTGTAGATACAATTTAATGTGACTAAATTTTTTTGACAGTTGGCAAAGGAGTTAAACATTGAGAACATTGTGCGGGAAGGAGTATATACATGCCTTGGTGGACCAAACTTTGAGACAGTCGCCGAACTGAACATGTTGAAGATGGTGGGCGTCGATGCCGTAGGCATGTCCACCGTTCATGAGGTAAACTTCCTTTATTATATATCCGTAGTAGTAGTAGTAAAGTAATACTTTGGACGGCTTTCATGGACGAGTGGCGTACACACCGGTTTTCAAAGTGGCGCCAGCTCTGAGATCCCGGGTTCGATTCCTGGTCGGGTTAATGTGGAAAACACTTTTTCTACATTATGTTGGGTCTGGGTGTCTGGATATAACATGTGCTTAAGCTGCTTACTTTCTTTGGGATCAGAGCAATGTATATGATGTTTCTCTATCCATGTATGTATTTATTTACTATAAATACTATTACACATATCAACCCTTTTTTCTCGTTGGTGTTGTAAATACCCTGAATACCTAAATCTACCGAAGTATGGCGGAATAACATTAAATAATCTTCAAAGTTATAAAAAACACCAGAGAATCTTAAAAAACTAGACCACATTAAGCACATTCGTAATAGGCAGCAAAGTTAAGGTGTCATTTGCAAAGCGTACGCATTATGGCAAGACTTGCTTACGAAATAGGGCAATGTAATGGTCTTGCACTGAACTATGTATATTAATTATCTATTAAAACGCAAGTTAATGCAGAGATCAAGCCCTCTTTATTATCACAATTTCTGGATAATCTGAAGAGTTAACCTTTAGAAAAAAAATATTAATTCTATCTAATCACATTTTGGAGCTGTCTAGAGGTTATTCCACCAAGTATTTACCAGATTTTTTGTAAATAAATAAAATATTTTTAAAATTAAATTAAATATAACTTTATTGTACACCAAACATAAAAATCACAGAAAGAAAACAAAGACAGACAACATTACAATGGGCGGCCTTATCACTAAAAGTGATCTCTTTTATCTTTATATTCATTTACAAAACACACGCAATTCTCAATACAGGGGTAGACAGAGGTCTAGTCTAGACAATTAAGTCCCTTCGACCCGCCTTCCACCGAAGATATTTTCGGGACATCGTGATAGGTGGCAAGCCCGTCGCGATGTCCAAGCCAACGATATAATTCGTACATAAGTTTTTGAAAACCGCTTTGCAATAAGCCTGCCACCTGGGGATCGAACTCAGGTCTCATGACTCGAAATTGAACCTTGAGTACCGGTGTTTACGCCACTCGTCCACGAAGGATAGAATGATATATGGAAGGATCGTGACACTTGGCGATCTGTTCTATCTGGCTACCCCCTCAGGGACTATGTTTGTAGTTAAATAATAGAAATTATATAAATTTTTCAGGTGATTATAGCCAGGCACTGTGACATGAAAGTATTTGCACTATCCTTAATTACAAATGAATGTGTAACCAGCTACGACCAGGATGACGAAGCGAACCACGAAGAAGTGTTAGATGTAGGAAGAATGAGACAGGATATCCTCCGCAAATTCGTTTCTAGGCTCGTAGCGAAATTTGCCGAAATAGAAAATTATCCTTGATTAGTTTATTTATTTATATATATATTTATATTCAAGACCTTCGGTAATGCATTTGTCATGGCACAAGTACAAAATCCTAGAGCACAAACAATTTCAAGTATGAGAAAAAGTGAAAAATAACGTAGGATGCAGAACATATTCAATGATGAAGGTGTTTTTATTTATTTAATATCGTTGTAACCTAAAATCATGTTGGCTAGGAAATTTTTCGGTTGGTAATATTTATCTTACCAATATGATTAATGAATTGTCAATAGCGGATTCTTCCGTGAACATCGTAATCTCATATTTCTAGATAATACTATTATAATGATCCCTTGTGTTATAATTGCGTAAGTTAGTTATAGTTCTAAATAATCAAAAGATATATTACTACGATTACGAAATAAAATTATTTAGAGATATGTTTATGTTATTTATTTATATTCATATGTAGTAGATACACCTACATGTAATTACATATAAGAGGGCGATATGCCTATTAAGTTGTATCTATATCATTAAAATACATGCTATTGTATTACAAAACTAGTAATCCTCATGATACTGCTCGTTTTGAAGGGCAACTGGAGATAGCTAAATAAAAAATAAAGAATAGATTTTTGAATGTGGATAAATTTGTGTTAAATAGTTAGAAACCGTTTGTTAGTACAAACGTCTGTAACTATGTTAAGTTCCTAATATTTGCAAAATAAAATTTTACAGTTAATTAAACTTTTTAAAATAGATGTTGTATTATTTTGAATTGATAGAAAGTAAGACAAAAAAATGTACTGTCCATATCCGCCGCAGGGTGTTAGGATGGCAGTGCAGCAACGACACCTTCCTTGTCCCGCCAGATTAATTAATATTGTTCATAGGACTGGTTGATCGATGATAGGAGTGGCCGGCTCGTACCTATGGGTTTTTTCAAAAACTTAATAAATAATAATAAAAGAATAAAATACATACTTGGCTTGGACATAGAAACAGCCTCAACGACAGCCTCACCATCTGTCACGTTGTCCCGAAAAATGTCTGCAGTGGAAGGTGGGTCGAAGGGTTTTAATTGTCTAGACTAGACCGATGGCGTGAAGATATTTTTATAGGACTGGTTTAATATTTGTCACTTCCTTTTTGATATTCTTATCTCCACGCACTATTCCTGACGGGATAGCCAGCGAGAATAGATCTTCAAAAAGTTGACTTGGCTTACCTTACCTTGACACCTTTCGTTAACTTTCGCGCTAAATATTTTCGTCTTCACTTTATTTCAGTCTTCACTCATTCGCTCAACGTACCAAAACCGTTGAAGCATCCCTTATATTTACATATATATTTTAATAAAATACTAGTATAAAGGCGAGGTTACAACGGTAGAACATAATTTATAATTTTTTTAATAAGTTCTTCCGTGGACGAGTTGCGGTTGCAGTTGGTTCGAGGTCCAGGGTTTTTAATTTTGATTACTTTTACTAACGTTGTTGATTTATACGTATAATGTATCAGCTGCTATTAGACTTAATTATGGCTAATGCTACGCTTTCCCAAGCGTTGCCATTATGATTCTCTTTACGGGAGAAGTCTATCCCCTGCTAATAGTCACAATCAACGTGAACACATCATTCCGCAGTTCTTAATGACGACAGAGAGAGAGAGAGGACACTATATTGCATAAAAAATATGCCAGACTGGTGAAAATGTAACGATAATTGCAAATAATTACTTTATAAAGGTTTTATAAATAATAGTCAAAATTATCAACAACTGATTTATTTAACAAAGGTATAATTCTTAAAAACTATTAAAAAAACAGTATTTCCGCTTAATGTACATTATTCGTAATTAAAAATATAGGTTCAATGAATCAATGTCATCTTCAAGAATAGGAATCCATAAGAATAAGTAATAATACTTTCTATTCCGTATATAGTCCTATTCCGGATAGTCGGGGTATTTAAAACATTTTTAAACTGCATTAAAATATTTACAAAAGAAAAACATGGTGGCGGTTAAGTTAAAGATTTACAAATAAAGTTCGGTAACAGTGATATTTTTTAAACCATAGTTTGGACCTTATTAATAAAAATTTAAGACCAACTCCTCAACTTCCTTAACCATTCACCAAATGCGAAATAGTTATCAAAATTTCTGACATTAATTTTTGTTTTAAATAAAATAAATTGAATATTAAGTAATTTTTTTATATAGATATAACCCTTTTTCACGAAAAATCAATCTCAATCTATCGTAAAATGAGACTACTCACACGTTATTGACCAATTTGCGATTGTATATAAAAGACCATTTGAGTATGTAGAAGTCACAGGATGCATCCAAGCAAGACGCAGTTCAACCCTTATTTAGGATAACTCATTTCAAATTCTTAATTTACGGCAAATAATAAGTATATTGTAAATCTCTGTTCTCATAAACAAAGCGGAATAAAATATAATACTTTGCGACATATACCTTTATAACTTAATTCACTTTCGAGAATTCTAATTGATTGATGGAAATCTGATTAATTAATACAAATTATTAAAATAAGTCAAATTACATTTCATTATTTACTCATTCCTTTATCACAACGAAATATAAATTTTTTAGTTAAAATAATTAACCAACAATCAATTTTTTTCTTTTTTTATTTAAATATTTTTACATTTACAAAATGTGAAAAAGTAATGTCTTTTTGTCTTTTTGTTTGAAGTAGGATAATGTTATCAGGATCTCCGATATTTCTGATTTTTCTTAATAGTTAACTACATTCTTATAAATTCTGCTCTAAATATAAATTTAGCTACATTTTACTTTATGTTTAATATTAAAAATGAAACATAGCATAATATATTTTCCGAAGTTGCATAAAACGTATTACGTACAAATATTAAGATATTGTAACTGAAAACTGTATTAATGGTGTAAACATTCTATTTCATTTGAAGAATGTATATTTACTGCTGACTCGAGCGATTTAGTTTGCTCACATATATGAAATTAATGAACTAAACCTAAGTTATAAGTTTGTTTTTATTTCTCCACTTTATTGCACCAAGTGGTCATCGCTAAAATTTTGATTAGCAAAAAATGTTGCTGTCACCGGGTGGGTCAAAAAAAAAATAATTTACCTATATTACTGATTCCTAACTTTAGAAAATTGTCAGCAAAAAATAACAGCACATTATAATATTAGGTATGGAGTACTTAGTCATACATCGTCTACAGCCTTAGTTCTCAGTGGTTCAGGAGGACCCGTATGAGGCCACGGGAGACTCGACTGGGGTCTACGTTCGCAAAACAAAAAAAAATTACAATTCGTAAGCGTAGGTCCTCGAAAATTTATCTACTTTCGATAGTGAAGAACTAAAAGGTTGACTTGACTTCACCTATATAGGTATATAATATTTAAGAGGCTCGGCTGTTAATTTACTTTCAATCAATCCCGCCCATACTATTGTGACTATTCAGTGAAGTCATTGTGGAAGTTATGTTAGGTTATTAATGTTTAATTTTATTACGACTGTTATCACATTACACTGTGATATGACAAAATGTAACATATTACAGTGTAATATGATAACAATAATGATTAATAGCGTAATAATTACATATATGTATGAATAAAAACAACAGAAAAAATGTACTATTTTCCTTTTTAATTTTGTCACTCTGAATTGGAAATTTTCTAAACGAAATAAGTGAGAATTGATTGGTACCTTGTGCCTGTGTGTAGAATTGGTCAATCAAAAAAGTTATTCCATCCAATCAATAAATTCGTGTTGGAACTTAGCTGCTATGCAATTTCCATAATTTGATCTAATCATCACATTTTTTGTCGGGTTTTGAGATTATGGTAGAAATGTAGCCGCAGGGTCCCACTGGAACCAGCTAAATTTTGAAAGTAGTCATCTTCGAGAAAAAAAAGTCTAAGAACCTCTGGTCTAAAGCATCGTTATGTGGCCTGCTCATCTAAAGATACTTCAGTATTTGTCATTCAGTTTTAACAGTTTTTTTTCTAATCAAGCCGACATTGTACATATTTTTGTCATAATATGATGCCACGAATACGAAAGGATCCCGCAGTGTAAGTGGTTCACAGGATTAATACAACCAAGAACAGTTTCTTCAGCTGTAAAGGACGACACTAAAATTTCTTTAAAAGTTTTCTTTAGTTGCAATCGTTCTCTAATGAAACCCTATCCCGGCAAGCTGTCCAATAAGTTTCTTCTTTAACTGAGACAGAAGATTATTGTAAACTCTTCCCAAGACATCACAAGTCACAATAAGTCTACTTCTAAGATTTTACTGCGGTATAAAAACTGTGTCCATGTTTCTCATACTTCAGCATTGTGATTCAAGATATTTCTAAAATAATTAACTCTTAATTTTTTTGACGATTTCTGAATGTGTAAATTAATGTTTTTGCTATCACCTTAACCGCCATATCTACAGCATAGACTGACCAACTCTCTAAATTAATGTAAAATAAAGAAATAATGAGCTCTTTATAGATCTATGTGAACAATGCAGCATTATTGAAACACTTTACCTACTTATTCCTAAAAAAAATCATGTTGTTTGTTAGTATTTAAATGAAAAATATACACCTCTCTTATATACATCAAAGGACCACTTACGCAGATACACACAAGGTTTAAGTGTGTTGTATCTACCTGGATTTTATCCAGAAAAACTTTATTTTTTAATTTTTCTCCTTGGAATCTGAAAGGAGCGCGCACTTTAAAATATGATGGACAGAAATATTAAATATGATTTTAACTGTGATATTAAACATTAACGAATGAGTTTTTTTTTAAACTGATGTGATATTAAATTAAATCCTTTTTATCTCGTGAATAATTGTGAAAAGAGATAAATAAAATGTATTAACTTCGTAAGGTTCACTGCAAACCTGGTGCAAATGTATGCATTGTATGTCACTTTGTTTAAGACAATACTACACTAGCTTCGGTAAAGTTCAGTTGTTTTTTTATCGGTGTTATCAACCTCCTATCAATGCCCTAAAAATACTAAATAAAAATTACACAGGCCAGTTATGGGCCGAAGTGTCTAATGTGCGATGTGCTTGGCGATTACTGCTAATTCTTCACACGAGAGACGCCTATGAACTGTACAATAAATTTTCACTAATTTGTTAGTAAATATTTTTCTGATTATTTAATACAAAAGCAATATCATAAAATAATCATTGAATATTTATATTAATAATCTACTTAACAAGTTAATGTTTAGACTAACAGTTTTTTTAAAATAAATGTGCACACTCTTTACAAGCATCGTCTATATTGTCATATTGGTATTTGAATCCATATTCAAGTACCCTTTTTGGTACAACATATTGTCCTTTGGTAACAATCATGGCTCTTTCAGGGTGAAGCAAGAAGTTCAAAACTGATTCAGGAACTGGCAAAAAGGCTGGTCTTCGCATCGCCTTTGCAAAGGACTGAAAAAAAAAAAATTAAACTAATTTAACGAGCTAAAATATGTATCTATTGCATTATGTAAAGTATAATCTGTAAACACAAAATTAAATGTTTAATTAATGAAAATGAGTAATATGCTTAAAAATTTTGGTGAATTTGTATTTATTTAGTTCATAACACCTTAGAGTATGAGAATTATCTTCAAAAGGGAAAGTGAAATAGGGATGTTTATAAATACTGTTCCTAATCTAAAAATAAAGAAGTGAAACAAATTTACGTCACGATAGCCGAGTTGTTGGGTGGTCGGAATTTCGAGTCGAGAGACCCGAGTTCGATCCCCAGGTGGCAGTACCAATGAGTTTTTCAAAAACTTATGTACGAATTTCATAGTTGGCTTGGACATAAAGGCGGCGACGGGTTCACCACTTGTCACGTTGTCCCGAAAATATCTTCGGTGGAAGGTGGGTCAAAGGGACTTAATTGTCTAGACTTGACCTCTGTCTACCCCTGTATTGGGAATTGCGTGAAGATATATTATATATTATTATTATTAACAAATTTATGCTTTCTAGTTAAATGATTAAAACTCTCATGAGACATTATCAATCAAATAATTAAAAACAACTAAACTCACATTATAGCAATCGATGAAGGTACCAACAAGTTTCGGATCTATTGGAGGTGGTTCATAAGCTTGAACTCATCCTACTCACCCTGATGAAGGACCTTCGATGGGTTCAAAACTAGTTGGTACCTATTCCGATTATTATGATGTGAGTTTAGCCATTTCGATTGTGTGCTTTTTATTTTTTAAATAATATATGCATTCATATTTCATATTTAATATATGCAAATAATATATGTATGTGATGTTGTCCCTATCTATATATGTATTTATTTATTATTATTATTTATTATTCTTCTAATCCAGCTGTTTAATTAACATCTTTGTTCACTATAATTTAAGCCAGTACCAATTGTGATATATTACAAGAGCAGAAGAAAAAAGAAAGGAAGATTAATTTATCTTGACAGTCTCTCAAGAAGAATGGTGTAACATAGGTTCGATGTAGCAAGCTCTTAGGTCGCAGGTCTTGGGTTCCATTTCCAGCCATGAAAAACCAGTGAGTATTCATCATATTGTCTATTGGTCTCAATAAAATCTCAAAATCCACAAAGATTACTACCTCCCTTTTACAATAATGTATGTTTACAATATGTATAATGGTATGTTTTTCAGTTAAATAGCTGGCTGTTATGGCTTATTAAGCAGTTGGGTGATATAAATTTAAATTAATGTGATTTCCATGTGGTTGGCTCATAAGTTTTTGAAACTTCTGAAGTATTTGTATTGTTGGTTTGGTGTTAGTTAAAAAACAAATGTCTCTATTTAGCTCTAGTCAAAGGCAGGTTGAAAGGACTAAGTTTTCTGTACAAATAAGTAACCACTACTGAGTACACAATCTGAGATTATTTGTTTACTTCTTTCAGATATTTACCTAATAGGTAAGCTTACTCATTTCTACAGTTATAATGTCTACAATATTATTTTATTTTATTAGCTTATATTATTTATAAGTATATAATATTTTTTAAATAAAAACAAAAAGAGGGACTACAGAGCTTCTTTTGTCCTCTTTGTAAAGAGGTACTACACTCATTGTGTACACTAATTTAACCATAATGCAGTTAGTATAAGTATGAAGTAGATCATGTTACTTTGTGATGTCACTTTAAGTATAATGCCAATAATATTTGGTACTATAAACCGATAGCCATGCATAGCATTAATAAAAGACTATGTCCTGCTGTGAAATTTTAGAGACCTTGATTAAATAACTACTTACTTAAAGTAAGTATAACATGTGTCTGTGTCATGTTGTCTAATCTTAACTTTTTCCCATATTCAGACATTAAAAATTATGTTTATAATAAAATCATCAATGCTTACACAAAACAAAGCCATAATGAAATTAAAAAAAAAAATTACCTGAGTAAATTGTTCATTAGTTATAACTTGTGGTGCCACCCCATTCAAAATCCCTTTTACTTCTTCATTTTCAATAGAGAAATGAATAAGGCGAGCAAGGTCATCAACATGAATCCATGGCAAATACTGTTTTCCGGATCCTAATTTACCTCCCATACCAAAGAAAAATGGTACAATCATATTTTTTATCATTCCACCATCACGACCAATAACAGCTCCAGATCTTATTATAACCTGTAAATTAAATGTTCATGTACTTATCAAGTCTGTTTTGTGTATGTATTTCTCACATACTGCTCTTTGTGTGTCATAATCAGTCTTTATCAAGTTGTTAAAAATTGATAAAACATAGACAGTTTCTGAACCTGTTGTTTTTAACATTTTTTATACAGAAAAGGGAGGCTAATGAGCAGGTAGCTCACATGATGGTAAGAGATTACCACAGACCATGAACACCTGCAATACCAGAGGCATAGCAGGTATGTAGCCAGCCTTTGAGGCCCTCCCCACAATTGGGGGGGGGGGGGGGAGGGGCTTCCAGTTACCTGCACTCACCAGACGAAATGCAGAAGTTTGTTAGACTTCTACTTCGCCGGTATTCTGTGAGGTTGTGTTACTTCCCCATTCATGCAACAACAAAAGATGATGCATGGCTATACCACAGTTTAATTGTAGTTGTATCTTGAGATGAGTATACTACAATTTAATCTGTGGAAGAATGGTGTGAATATGGATCTATTACAACCATGATGTCCCAGGTTCACTTCCAAATTGGATCAATATAGAAACTTTTTTTTGCTGTATTGTTTCTGATTCCATAACACAATCACTTAAACTGCTTACTTTGGGATTGGAATAATGTTTGTGATGTGTATAAATATTTATTTATTATTGTAAAAAATGTAAAAGATACTTTGAGATGACAGTACTCAGTGTTTAAATCCCCAAACAAATCCATTACCATTCCAATTTTTTTATGAAAAATACTGCAAAATTTTTCTCTATGAAATCTATACACTTTTACTATTAACTAACTTTAAATTATTTTTGTTACTATTGTTTATAAACTAACTTTAAATTATTGTTAGTGAGTATCATCAAAAACTATTGCAACTTACTATTTCTTTTCGTTGCTAAGAAAGTAAATTGTACTAACCAATCTTACGGGAGGGTAAATATTTGCAGCCTTTTCCCATTCCACTAGAAGTTTTGAAAAGAAATCAGACCCAGTACTAGGGCTACTTTCATCATATTTCATAGTATCTGAAGGTTCATATGCACCCACACCAGTAACCAAAACAAAAACTTTTGGTTTATCATTGCTTTGATTTATGGCTTGGGATAGTGCTTTTGTTGTGAATATCCGCGAATTCTGCACATTTTGTTTAAACCTAAAAATTTTGATTTGAATAGAAATTTCTTCATTACAGAATAATAATTGATATTATTATGAAATACCAACCCGGGAGTCCAGCTTTTAGTAAAGTCCATAAATTGTTGACCTGCACAATTAACGACAGCTCTAATATTTGGTGGCAATCCAGATTTCTCTATAGTAGACCATGACATATTATTAGCAGCAGGCATTCGGGATACATTCACTACATCATAACCATTGCTTGTTAGAATTTTACGTAAATGTTGTCCTATAAACCCTGTACCGCCACCTAATGACCGAGAAACGAAATAGGAATGCATAAACATAAAAATTAAATTTATTTACTGCAATCTTTAAAAATAGACTGTATATACCTATTATTACTTTATTTGCTGTCATTATTATATAATATCGGCAAAGCTAATAGTAATATTAAATCAATTAAACATTACGATAAAAACTGTTTGTCTCAATTTAAATAATATTTAATAAAAATTAACACTAAGGTTATATAATTGAGAAGGGGAAAAGTTACAATTTTCAAAAACAAAAGGTTCTAAACTAAGTGTCAACTGTCACTCATAGGGCGAAACGTTCATGTAGAAATTCTTGAACAAGATTTGATGAATGTTATCTGTATCAGAAATCAACGTACAGACTAGTAGAAGGCCTCAATCACTACGTAAGGTTTAGTTTTTTTTGGTATCAAGTCATCATAAAATTACGACGACCTCCGTGGACGAGCGGCGTAAATACCAGTTTTCAAGGTGTCGCCATCTCGAGGTTCAGGGTTCGATTCTCGGTCGGGTCAATGCAGAAAAACCACTTTTTATACATTTTCTCGGGTCTGTGTGTTTATGGTGTATTCGTTGTTTCTAATTTCCATACCACAAGTGCTTTAGCATTTTACAATGGGATCGGAGCAATGTATGTGATGAAGTCCCCATCTATATGTATTTAAGTCGATAATATATAAATATAATATAGGATATTAATATATAAAATTCTCGTGTCGCAGTGTTTGTTGCCAAACTCCTTCGAAATGGCTCGTCCGATTTTCATGAAATTTCAGATAGGTCACAGAATCGGCCAATATCTATTTTTCTAGCACTAAATTTTAAGGGTCGACTTCTTAATTTTTATTTATTTTTTCGACAATATGTTTATTCTTATTTTTATGAGACAGCATTAAAAATATATACAACCCTAAATTTTATTGGTCATTGGGTTAACAATTTGAAAATTTAGGCAGGCCACATAAGAAACTTCACACAGTAACTTAATCCAATAATTATCTGCAGCCAAAAAATCTGTGTACATACTTATATTTTTTAAACATACTATTACGTACACATTATTGCATGCTATTACACTACTATCAAGTACAGAAATTGTAATAAAAATATCACTATTGAAGTCCTTCGGGAATGTGTTTAACAATTTTTTTCTCAAAATTTTTATTGATGAATTTAAGTTGCAATTATAATCCCATTCGGTTGCGAACAGCCGGATACGAACAAATCAACAATGCAGATAATTAAAACTATCCATTATCTACTATGGAAATGATGTATAGGTCTACTAAGGGAAAAGAGAAGTTTTCAAGCACTATTCTTAGCTGCCTCCCGCGGCTTTGCTTGCGGTTTAACACTTGCCGCGGAACCCTTACTTATCTAAAATAAAAGTAGTGTAAGTTACTCCTTATAATATCAGCTATCTCGGCCAGAGAAAGTATTGTTACTTCGGATACACTTATACTTTAGGCCCATTTCGGTACTTTGTAAAATTTTTTAAAAATCCTTTTAATCAGCTGTAATTTTAATTTAAACAAAAAATAACACCGCATTCAGTTTGGATTTACAATGGGTCTCTCTACAACCGATGCTGCTGTAGAGCTAATTAAGGCTACAGTGAAATTTAGCGAGGAATAGCGTGAAGATATTTCACGCTATTCCCAATACAAGGGTAGACAGGGTGTGCACCTGCCACTATATTTTGCCACTCCACGGGTTGACTGGCAGAGAATGCCAATAGGCATTAAGTCCGCTCTTTGTTACCTTATTTTTAAGGTGAAACAATAAAAGTCATTAAATAAATAAATATTTTTGTATAACTGGTCTTACATTAAATAACACTGTGAATCAAATAAAGAGAACTTTTTGTTGCTGACCGTTTGTCTTCTCATAGACACAGTTTCAAAATTTTAAGAATATATCTCCGGACATTAAAGTAACTGTTGCGGATTCTTGGAGCGCGGTTATTTTTAGAGAGTATAAAACCTCTTCTGAAAATAAAATTTGGTAAATTTTTAAAACATGTTAATAAATTGTCTTTTCGAATAAATAAATATCTTCACGCAATTCCCAATACAGGGGTAGACAGAGGTCTAGTTTAGACAATTATGTCCCTTCGACCCACCTTCCACCGAAGATATTTTCGGGACAACGTGACAGGCGGTGAGCTCGTCGCCGCCTTTATGTCCAAACCAACGATATTCGTACATAAGTTTTTGAAAAACCCATTGGTACGAGCCAGCCACTTGGGGATCGAACTCGGGTCTCTTGACTCGAAATTCCGACCACCCAACCACTCGGCTATCGTGACTTTTTCGTATTTTTTTTCGACTCTTTTCGTATTTTCGAAATTTTTATATTTCACTTATTATTTAAAAATATTGCGTTCTTGTTCCTAGATTTAGGTATTTACTTCGCTGATGTCAAGCTTGAACATGTTCAGATCTTTTAACAAATAAACACACCATTATATAAAATAAATAAATATCTTTACTTAATTCCCTATACAGGGGTAGACAGAGGTCTAGTCTAGACAATTAAGTCCCTTCGAGCCACATTCCACCGAAGTATTTTCGAGAGAACGTGACAGGTGGTGAGCCTGTCGCCGTCCAAGCCAACGATAAATTTGAAAAAATTCATTGGTACGAGTCTGCCATCTGGCGATCGAACACTCATAACTCTCATAACTCGAAATTCCGACTACCCTTCGGCTCAACGTTTCGACTATCGTAACTCTGATTATATAAAATTATATAAATACAATTACATTAATAACCAAATAATTCTTGGTACCGTACCATGAGGAGTAGGGCTCTACTCCTCGTGCTAACTGTTGTAAAAATTAACATTATTTTTTTTTCGTAAAAAAGTATTTATTAAAAATTAACCTTAATCTCGAAATAGTTTTGGAAAAATTGCTAAATTTACCTTTAATCTCATCTAGGTGGACTCTATCTACTTTTCCTATTATATTTGGAGGGATCGGTATAAGAGAGGTTACAAGTATGGAGCTACCGCGCATAGTGGTCAAAGCCGAGGGGGCAGCTAGTTGTAAAAATGAACATATTTTTTTTTGTAAAAAAAAGGTTATTTACTTACTGACTTGACATTGGCAGAATTCTGAAAATATAGGCCATTAGTCCAAAGTATTACAAGGAGACTTTCATTACTTTTGGGTTGGCACATCTACTTCTACTTACTAGATCTGTGGGGGTTAATATTCAGTAGCCAATAAATAAACTAATGAAATGTCAATGTCAATGTTATGTGGGACTTTTGATTTGGCAGGCCTGTCATGTTTTGAGTCAAATTTAAACTTTAATTTTTTAAGCTTTTTCGTATCTAAAACTAAGGATATCGATTAATTAAATGCAGTATATTTCTGAAAATGATTCCTTTGTATGTTGAAAATGGTGTAGCATATGTTTGGAATGCCAATGGTAAAGTGAAAAAGTATTTTTATATATTTTACAAACTGCACGTCACGAAGAAAATTTAGTAAATTGTTATTAATGTTTTGTAATAAAATGTACGTATATTGATTTCAGATTGGCATACATTTCGGACAAAGTATCGCATTTGTGGCTGTCTGTCTGGTTCAGTTCCTTCGTTTCCACGACAAAATGACTTTCAAGGTTTGAAAAAAAAAAATAGTGTTTTCTGTTATAAAACTACTACTACTACAAGTACAACTACAAAGCGTCCCTGGTGTGACTTTGTAATATTATTTCATGTATGAGATGCTAAACGCAAAAGTTTTTTCTAGATTTTCACTACCTTAACTGGTCAAAACATTTAAAAAATGTCATATTATGTTACAAAAGTAGATTTTAGAAAATGCAGTGCTAGGCCTGTGATCAGCTATCTTGAGGGGTTAACCAATAATGTGGCACTATAATAATGCATAGCAAACTAAGGATATGGCAGATGTTAAAATATATTTGAAGATCTCAATGATCAAGTGGTATATACACTTATTTTAAGGTGTCACCAGCTCTGAGATCCCAGTGTTTATGACTAGATGTGTAGAATGAGTGGTTTTTCCAATGTGGAAAACCACTATTCTATATTATTTCAGGTGTAGGTCTTTATGGTGGTATTTTCATTGTTTATGATTCCATAAAATAAGTGCTTTAGCTACCAATTTCGGTTTTCAAATGTATGTGATGATGTTGCTTATGTGGGTATTATTTTACAATTATACATATTATTAAATATAGATATTGGATAGTGTTGGACTCAATGCATACATTTATACATAAAATTTTATCAAGCAGCTATTTTTATGAGTGATTTAATCAACAACAATTTCATAAAATTAAAAAAAAAACTCACATAGTAAAAAATATTGATATTTGCTATAATTTGTAATATTTTCATTTTAGTTTACAAACAAATTACTTTTCTAGAAATAGATATGTATATTACAAACAATAGGCTAAATAGGCTTGCCACCAGCAAAAGAACTTAATTGACTAGATCTCCAGTATTTAGATGATACATAGAGACATAAATAAAAAAATGTTTAAGAGAAAACATTTAACTATTTTATAAAATAAATATAAAATGTTAACTGAGTTTCATCTCTAAGTGTAATGAACAAATTATACTTTTCAGATTCTTCTACCATGTTCTGACCCACATAATTTTGTTGTTGTTAATTAGTTTAAACACAATTTTGTAATTATTTAGGACTTCCAATGGCACTGATGTCTGAAGAAGCAGCTCTGTTGGTTGAACTAGGTGTTTGCGAGTTATGTGTTGCAAAAAACATTAATGAAAGTCCTACAAAAGAAGAAAAATTGCATATCAATAGTCAAGACAAGAGGTTAGTATTGAAAATACAAACATTAGGCTGGTTATAAGTCTTGTGAACTGAATATAACTCTTTTGCAGTTTCTTTCAGCAGTTATAAAGAAGTTACAAGTATTTGTAATTTTGGTATATCTTTAATAATTTCAGATTTTTTATCTGGTAAATTTATTGTCTGTTTAAGTATGTACTTACCATACTAGTTACATTAAGCAACATAACTATAGTCATGTTCCAGTTAGAGTATTATAAAATAATAAACAAAGCTTTTTATTATATTATTTATATTAGAGGCACAATAGTAGAGTGGGGGGGATAGTCCGAATTTCGAGTCAAGAGACCTGAATTTGATCGCCAGGTGGCAGGTTGGGTTTTTAAAAAACATATGTACAAATTACATTATTGAGTTGGACATTGAGGCAGCCACAGGCTCATCACCTGTCACATTTTCCCAAAATATCTTTGGTGGAAAGTGGTTTGAAACGACTTTATTGTCTAAACCTCTATCTATCCCTGCATTGGGAATGGGGTGAAAATATTATTATATTATATTAAAATAAATGCAAAGCAATGGGATACTATGGAATAAAGATAATAATATAAAGCCAAAAAAGTATCTGCACATATTATAACTGGTATAGTAAAATTGCTCAGATGACATTTTTACTAAGCAGTTTAGAGTCTCGAACTATGTGTCCAATGTTCTATGCATATTCATTAACATTATGAATATAGCTTAAAGGTGACAAGGCTTCCTTATGTAACTACATGATTTTACTTCTTTTATATATATCAGATTGACAGTAAAAAGCTTTTATTATATTTATTGTCTCTTAAATATTGTTTATAAGTCATGATAGCCGATGAGCTGAGGGTGATCGGAATTTGAGCCAAGAGACCAATATGTTCTTTACAATAAGAAACAGTAAGTATCAAATAAGTATTTTACAACATATGTACGATTTTTATAGTGGACTTGGACATAAAGAATTAGACGGGCTTTCCACCTGTCACATTGTCCCAAAATACCTTGGGTGGGAAGGTGGGTGGAAAGGAGTTAATTATCTAAACCTCTGTCTACCTCTGTACCGGGAATGGTGTGAAGATAAATATTATTACTACTTTTAAAAAACAGGCTGGCATATTAATGCTTTGTGAAAGATTCTGACATTTATTTTTTAGGATATTGGATGAGCAGACAGATGCATTTAAGAAAAGGAAGATTGAACAAATATCACAAAAAATTGATGTTATACTCGCGGGAAAGAAGCAGAAGTTATTATCAAAAGGAATTACAAGTAAGTTAAATATTTTATGATATTAATGTTTTTAATTTTTCATTTTCCTTTTATGATTATCATTGCATCAGGCAGTGTTAAAATTCAAATCATAAATATACTGACATCAATCTTTATATTACATATGTCACTACTTTTTATATTACATGTGCAGTTATCCTTTTTTTTTGCAGATGTTGATTTGGACAAGCAGACATTAATACAAGAAGAAATAGATAAACTTCCAAGTTTAATGCCATCACACACATTAGTGCATATACCAACAGAACATTACAGGGAAATAGGTAACATGATTTTATAAATTAAGAATTTAATTTTTTATAAATTTTGTCGGCGTAAGAATCTTCCACCCCCTTTCTTCCTGTAGGTCCGTCTTTATATGCGACTGAGGAAAAATTCTTGAAAATAGTAAAGGCTAAAGCTTATTGATGGAGGGAAAACCATCTTGAAAAATACTAAACCAAAATAGCTCTGGCTGGGCAGTAAGTTTCCACTTGTCGAGCATTTTGCAATCACTATGGAGACTAATTCCAGTCCTGATTCTGCATTGGATCTTTAAATTCAGTGAAGAAGTTCTTAAGACGGTATATAAAACATGGTATTTCAACTTTGACACGCCCACGGAATTATAGATGGGAGCTGGCGACCCGAAAACCGGAGTATGGCCACTCGGCCATGAAGGTCATCAAATATTGTACCTATTTAAGGCAAATAAAGATCTGAAATTTGTAGATGTAATTTAATTTAAATGGACAATTTAATCAAGCATTTTTTTTTTAAATAAATACATAGATAGAGACAACATCACATACTTTGGCCTGATACCAAAGAAAGCAGCTAATGCACTTGTGTTATGCATTCGGAAACAACGAAGGCAACACAAACACCCAGAACCGAGAAAATTTAGAAAAAGTGATTTTTCTTCATTGACCATGCTGGGACCTCGGAGATGGTGACACCTTGATAACGGGTGTGTACGGCACTCGTTGACGACGATCCTAAAAACAAAACAATCAAATAAAACAATTTTAAAGGGTACATAATTATTAATATTATAGGCGTTTTTGTTGATTGAAGGATGGAGAGGTTTGCATGGACCATAAACCCATTACTCATTACCAAATTTTCAAGTAACCACCAATAAAATTATATGAGAATTGTTGCAAAATTTTCTTATTAAAAATCTTAACAGCTTGGAAATAGGCTAATAAAAATTATACAATTTTAGAGAAAACTCAAGTATCGATTGAGATCTTACAGCCAAGTGTATGTGACAAAGAAGGAAGTATTCGTTTTAATATATTTAAAGATTTATGGACAAAAGGCCATTATTTGACAACCGGAGCTAAATTTGGATCGGATTACTTGCTATATCCAGGTAGGTAATTAATAGCTTAGTAAAAAAATTATGGGATTTCCTTGGCGAGTATTTACCTAATTGGAGTTTAATATTAATATATGTAAATGTATGTAAAAAATGATTTGATCACCCATAAGCTCTTTACGAATATTGGTTTTGTAATATTATATATTTTTTTAAAAAGGACATACTTGTATAAGACGATCGCCTGTTTCTCCTCTGTTAGAGCATTCCAAGGACGAAGGTTTACCATGCTTGCCATGGTTTAGCATAACACTTGCTCTCTACTCTTCAAACTTGCTTCTATACGTGCATCGTTTTACAAACAATCCGCAATCGCAGTAATCTGTTGCTCTCTGGTGCTCGCACTTTAGACGCTAGTATTCAAAACTGATGCACTAGTCTGCGTAATTTTAACTTTAATGTTTTCTTCTTTTAAAAAAAAATAGTCGAAACAGTCACGATAGCCGAGTGGTTACATGATCGGAATTCGAATCAAGAGATTCGATTTCGATTACCAAGTGGGAGATTCGTAGCAATGGATTTTTACAAAAAACTTATGTACTACTCATGTCGTTGGCTTAGATATGAAGACGGCGACAGGCTCACCACTTGTCTTGTCTCAAAAATATATTCAGTGGAAAGTGGGTCGTAAGGACATAATTGTCCTCTGCCTACCCCAGTATTGGGAATGACATGAAGATATTTGTTTCGAAATAAATATTGCGCATCTTTCGGTTGCTATGTGTTCTTCTAGCCTCTTCCCTTCGTCGCCTCTTACGACACGTACGTCGGTGGCATATTCTTTTATCGTTACCATACAGCTAGGGTTATTTCATATCTAATGGTTGACAAGGCTTTTTGTGGTAGCAAACGGTTTACCAGATAATCGACGCTTACGCAACTGCATTAGGTACTATACCATATTATTGAATCTCTTTATTACCGAAAATATCTTCGGTGGAAGGTGGGTCAAAGGGACTTAATTGTATTGGGAATTGCGTGAAGATATTTATTTATTATTTTATCTTTATTACCGAAAGTTATTTTTAAGTTTTTTAAAAGTTTAAGCGTTTATTATTTCTTTGTTACATGGCCTCTCTGAGAAAAATTCCGCCATGTCATGTTAATATTTATCAAAAAAGGAAAAAAATTGTAGTGTTTCTTTTTTTTTTTTTTCAGGAGATCCTGTACGATTTCATGCAACATATATGGTGCGATGTATATATGATTCTTTGACATTGTTTCGCCCAACAAACTTAGTTGCATTTGGTCGTCTTGCGGTAGCTGTAAATAAGTTAGCTTTATTAGCATTTTGCAATCACTATGGACGTATTGAATATCAGACTCTTCAGTGGCATGACAGTGTTAATTGATTTGTAAATACTGAAATTTGTATTTATTTTATCATAAGAAAATATATAGAGATAATTTTGTTAGTAATTTTAAATATTTTTATTATGAAATCTCGACTATGCCTTAGCTCCATATCCAGCTATCATAGAATGTGATCGGAATTCTAGTCAAGACTCGGAGATTTGATACTATACCACTTCTTCCATACTATTTCAGAGGTTCGTAGGTACACTCGTACTATAAGGTTTTTTAAAACTTATGTACGATTTATATCGTTGGCTTGGATAAAAGGACTTAACCTACACCTCTGTAGGCAGGGGTGTAGGTTACGACTCAGTATAGGGAATTGCGTGAAAATATATTAACGTATTAACAAATATTATAGCGTTTTATTTATTTTATTACTTCCCGACGTTTTGAGTATAACGGCATTCTTGGTCACGGGGTGACTGAGGTATTCAACGAGGAGGAGGAAGAGGAGTGGATTTCCGGCGAGTGAGCTCATTGTGTCATATTGGACTTAATTTCATTTATAACCAAATTGAAGCTGGTGGTAGAACCTAACCAAACTTGTACACACTTCCATTTCCTAAGGGATTTTACTCTTAATCGATGGTAAAAACTGTGTAACGATAGACTGGAATCACCACACTTTTAAACCATTTCAAAAAAAGATTACAGATGGCGACGTCTTAGGCAAAGCATGACTTAGGGAGAAAAAGAGTCTAGTAACAAAAAAAAATCATTCATATTTATCATAATTTTCATCATGTCTTTTTATATAGAAAAAAAATTACATTTTACCTGACATTTGTGCTAACGAGCTTTATTAAGACACGTATTATTATCAAAAGAACTAATATAACTATGTAAATAATTTAATGCTAATATTTTTTATTATAACTTTATCTAAATCTTATAACATTAGTTATTATTTTATTGCTCCATATTTTAACTCCACCAATAAGCAGTTTTTCCAGACCCTAGACTTCTGAAACCAATTACGATTAAATAATCTGCCTGGCAAACTCGTTTTGCGCTTACCTGTGAAGCACCGGCGTAGAAAAAAAGCCTGCCCATATGAGTCGTAAAAGGTCCAAGCCTTGAAAGTAGCAATAACCATTTCGAAAAATACCACAGTGTAAGTTGTTTCTATGGTCGCATATTTCCTAGCTAAGCGTTGCGACTACGAGGAATCCTCTTTACAAGAGTTAACTGCAGTGGTTTATTAAAGGTTGTTAAGTAAGGCTGAAAATCTGGCGCTTCAATCTACCACAAAAATTGGTTATTTTGTTGCGACGCATCTCCCATTAAAACCTCGTAGAAAATTCTAAATGTATGATCTAGTACTACGCAACAAATAATTTATGACCTAGTGCAGTTTTTAGTTCAACTTCATTAATATCTACATCACAGAAAAATAAAATCAATAATTTTGTATTTTTATTTATTTATATTGTGCTTATCTTAAGTCGACTTTCTTATTGATGTAAAATCGATTTGTGGAAATATTTTTCATACCCTTTCTAATGTCAAATGCAATGTCAATAGCTTAGCGATTATTCTCTATGGTCTTGACTTCTCCGGAAAAGAGTTTGAAAAAAGCTAAAAACTTAAAGATTAATATTGCTTGAAATTTGTTGTTTACTTTGTTAATTTAATATAAAGTTTAAATATGGATGATCCAGAACTTGAAAAAATCCGTCAACAGCGTCTTGCGCAGCTACAATCACAACATGGGGTATGTTTAGGAAGCATAGGTTATATTCTTTTTTCAGTTCAGTTTCAGATCAATGTTTGTGTTTTTAAAAATCTATGTATCTGTTTATTTTTCTAGGGTACCGGAGATCCGAACCATGCCAAGGCCCAGGAAGAAAAAATTAAGGCTATGGAAGAAGCTAAACATTCGATTCTTGCTCAAGTACTCAGTCAAGACGCCAGAGCTAGATGTAATAATTATGTAAATACAATAACATTAATCTACGCCACATAACATAAATGTTAATTAGTACATTACTGTTTATTTTTTAGTGAACACAATAAAAATTGGCAAGCCAGAAAAAGGAGCTATGGTCGAAAATATGATTTGCAGAATGGCACAAATGGGACAAGTTCGCAGTAAAATATCCGAGAAAGAATTAATTGAGTTATTAGAATCTGTTAACCAACAGATGCCAAAGTCAACTAGTACTGTCAAGTTTGATCGCCGAAGAGCTGCTCTCGACTCTGATGATGATGATTTTTAGCATTTATTGTTTCTTTTTTTTATAAATTTAAAAAGCCTGTAACTATTTTTTTTCAACTCTATATATTTATGTTCAGACACAAAATCCTTGCATTTCATCTTAAAGCTATCATGCTTATAAATAATCATATCAAAGTTTATTTATGCTCATTAATTTATATTGTTAATTGAAACTAGTATGATTTTGCTGTTGTATGTTATAAAAATACTATGAAAAATGGTAATGGCTTAGTAAGCAATGGACTTTTGATATGGTGTAAAGAAAAAGAAGTAAGATCATTAATAATTAGTATAGCAATAAATCTTATAGGAAAGTATCTCAATGAAAAAATAAAAGCAATTTAAATTTTTTAAATTCTAGCATATATGAGAAAACAAATAGTACAATTTGCTACAATATAAATATTTGCTGAGATAGTTTAAACTTAAGTATTTTAATTGGTTACTTTGAATTGCCAACAATATCTTGCGTGATTGATACATTATGATGACAATTGACATGTTCATATATCTTTTTTTAAAAAGTATATACAAACAAATATTTTCTGTTCTATCTTTGGTATTAAAGATAAATTCTTGTCAATACTAAAAGAACACTGTAATATTTAAATTTATTGCTTAGCATTAAACCAGACACAAGATATGTAAGTCAAAGGTTAATATATTAATAAAACAAGTTCTATGATCTGCATAAATTGTGACACCTTAATGATTAGATATGTTCCATATTAGATATGTAACTTTCATTTGGGTACCTTATTGGTAAAATTATTTTCCAACAAGTTATCCTAGAATGTAAGCTTGACTAATAAAGGATAATGCAATAAAAGTAAGTACTTGCATGGCCTTATGTAATGTATTTATATAACACATAATTTTTTATAATGTATTAAATTATTGAAATGTAATAAAATATTTTATTAATGATTCTAGTGTGAGTATAGTAAAAGCTAGAATGTTTAGAAGAGATAGATGAAATGTATGTATGTATGTAATGTCTGCAGAAACCTATTCTATATTAATCCTGGACTGAGACATGATTTAGATGATAACTGGTGTGGCATCTGCAGAAAACAAGGTTAAATAAACGAGTTTCGACATCAATGGCGAAAACATAACTTACCATCCGTTTGGCGACAATATAGTCCTGATGATAAGATCTGGAGACGCTTAGGTCAATGACCTCAATATTAATGTTTCTCAACAAATAGGTCTTAAGATGAAAAGGTTTTAAGATGTTGTTGAAAACACTGCTAGAAGTTGACAGCTTGACAGCCGACTGGGTAAGTCTAACATCGGTCCAGTGTTCAATCAATGACTCCATCTCGGTTGGGCAGTGTACGCCAAATCTCGTCGAATACACCAGAGCAGTCTTAGTTCGGCCGTATGAGGCAAATCAAAGTTGCTCAGAGTGCTATAGAAAGGATAGCCCTTTCAATAGGATAGCTCGGTGTTACCTTGCGTAATAAAATCAGTTACGAAGACCGCCGCAGTAGAACCGGGGTTACCGACATCGTCGTAATGATCAGCATCCTAAGTGGCAATGGGCATGCCGCAGTTCGTAGAACTAGCAACCATTATAACCACAATATGGGGCGATGACCTGCTGAATATTGTGGGAAGTCGATGGATGATGGATGGGAGATGATCAGTTTTTATACAGGCAAATAAGCGTTATTTGCCTGTATAAAAAACTTATTATGATTACGAATTAGCTTAGCCATTAGATTTTTAGTTATTTATACAAATTTATCAGCATATGCCGATCATTGGTGAATTCATCTTCAAAAAAGGAGGGTCTCACTACGGTTGTATATTTGCGTATAATATACTATTCTGTGCTAGCTTCAAATTGGTTTGTAACTATAATATATGATAAAAAAAGACAAAAAAGGGAAGCCTATGAAGTATCTTTCACTGGTTCATCCTCCCTGGTTCCACATCTGTGATTATGATTTACTAATAAAACTAATAACAAGAGAATTGTACGTTTTCTTCAGTTCCGTTAAGAGGCAACAACTATGAGATCATTAAATATACACACAGGCACACCTCAACAACCCCTTTAAAAAGCACGTATAATAACACTCAGTAACAATATAAAAACTAACTGGTTTAGTGACGAAAAATTATAAAACACAATCACCGATACAACGAGCTGTAAAATGAAGTGCAAGGAAGAAATTTTGGTCCTAATATTTTTAAAATGGTTATTCCGCTATCTGATGGTAGCTATGGATATTGTCAAGGCTTTTCGCTTACTTACCTCGTGTGACACCCACGGCAAGAAAGAGAGTGGCATATTGTTAAGCCATTACTATCACGGCTCTTAAATTGCACGATGGTATTCATAAGTTTTCACACATCTGTTCAATTTATGACTTAACTAAAAAAAAAAGATATCGCTCCTTCAGATGCTACACTGTTTGGGTTGTGAAATTGTCGCATGACCATTGTTCAATTTAATTACTTTTAGTAATTTTAAACCTACGAATACTCTCATTCACGATCTAATCTATTTGGGATTAAGAAAGTTGATGCCCAAAATAAAAAAAATCTTGAATATCAGCCGTGGTTGGGTGATCAGAATGCGAGTACAAAGACCCGAGTTCGATCCTCAAGTGGTAGGCTATATATATAATTTCGAACACATACATTTACATAGATAGACATTCTAAATATCCATGAGCACAAACATTCATATTCATTACACAAATGATGGCCTCTAACGGGATTCAAACCCGCAAATGATATGGGCATTGAAGGCAGAGTCACTACCAACTGGGGTCGAATCGGTCAAATGATAATTTCTGTTCGATAATTTTAGTTTTTAGTTACTAAGTATGGAAGACATAAACATAATTTTGTTTGCGTAAATGTATTGAAAAATAAAATGATCGTAGGATTTCAATAAAGCGATCGATGCTGAGATGTTGATAAAATATTAGATATAATTATATCATCGATAATTTCGACAGCAATATTGACTGATCTACTGATGAAATCTTAATTGAGTAGATAATGTTATATAAAGAAACTGAGTGCTCGACTTACGATTCCATAGTTTTTTAGTGTCGCCAACATGTTTCGGGCGACATTTTTTGTATTCCTTGTAGGGGTAGTTATAACAACTGCCAGAGGGTCACCACAATCTGATTATATAGAGGATTTAGTAAAAAGTAATAGTTTTAGCCCAAGATTATCTGATAATATTTACGAGGACGCACGGTTGGACGTGGTGAGTGTATAAAATTTGAGAATAACTACGTTTAAAAGGCAATCTGATAGTAATATGAAACCCTTAACTTATGTTATAGTTTGATCTGCTATAACCATGTATAGCGTTACATAGTACAGAAGTCATGCGAACGAGTATATATTCCAAGTCAAACACTTAATTTTAAATATGTGTAGTCATTTATTGGACGGACATTTATATAACTGCTTTTTTTAGCCCGAACTTGTTAGAAAATACAAATATCCCTTAGAAGTTCACAACTTGACCACTCGTGATGGATATATCTTGGAGATGCACCGCATTCCACACGGACGAGATGCAAACAATGTTCCGAATCAAAAGAAACCAGTTGTTTTCTTGATGCACGGATTGCTCTGTTCTTCAGCAGATTGGGTTCTCATGGGGCCAGGTTCCGGTTTCGGTAAATACGTTTTGTCTTGTTTAAGGTGTCTGTATAATTAAGTTTAGCTTGGTGAGAAGTAGCTTAAGCTATAATAAATTTTCAAATAAAAAACCGAATTTATGAACGATATTATGGATATAAACTAATTTTGGATACGATTAACATAACTGTAAGGATCAGCGTGTTGCAATGGCAATGGGCCGGCCACATAGCTCATAGAACTGATAAGCGTTGGGGATGAAATCTCAATAATCTCGAGTGACAACCTCATTCAGGCAAAGACAGTGTATGATGACCCCTACATGAGAGGAGTGACGACTTTCAAAATGTTGCACAGTTTTTTGTGAAAAATGTTAGGGGAGGCCTATGTTCAGTAGTAGACTCACGATAGACTGTAAAGAAGAAGAAGGTGGGAAATTGGTTTTTATCTTTACGCATATTCCCAATACTAAGGTAGACAGAAGTTTGCCCCGGTATTGGGAATATGCGTAGCGTCACTGATGTCTTTTGGTTTCTGATTGGGGCCAACGTGTCAGGTCGCGAGCCCATCGTCGCACGGTGATAAAAAAATATTTAGGCGATAAAGCGAAAGAGATTCAAGCTTCTCATAAAAATTATAAAAATTAAATAATATCATCACGCCATTCCAGACAGTGGTCTTGAAAATTAAGTCCTTTGGACCCACCTTTCACTGAAGATATTGAAGTAAATTTTATATTCTTATTGAGTAAGAATACGAGACCTATATGTTGTTTTAATTTGCAGCTTACTTGCTCGCCGAAGAAGGATTTGACGTTTGGATGGGTAATGCTCGCGGCAACTACTATTCGCGCAAACATGTTCGTTTAAACCCTGATGCTTTACTAAATACAGCCTTTTGGGAATTTTCCTGGGACGAAATTGGAAACATAGATGTACCTACTATGATCGACTATGCGCTTGCGTATACAGGAAATGACAAATTACATTACGTTGGTCACTCCCAAGGCACTACAGTGTTTTTCGTTATGGGATCTTTACGACCAGAATACAATAAAAAAATCATTTCGATGCACGCGTTTGCTCCGGTAGCATACATGGCACACAACCAGAGCCCATTACTAAATGCTATATCTCCATATGCAAACAATATTGAGGTACGTACATTTTTTTTATTTGAGGTAAAACCAGAAATTATCTTAATATTATCAAGCAAGATATGAAATATTTTTGATTCGGTAAGTGTTCCCGGAGACGTTAAACGCTTAATTAAATAAGTCCTAAGTACATCAACAACTCGTTGTGGTTGTCCAAATAGTTGGAGATTAGCTGATGTGTCCAGCGCTTCTCTAGTTGAAGTATAAAAAATATCCCTTTTGCTACAATATTGAAATATTTTCGATGGGGTTACAATAAATACCGAGCAAAGACTCGGGGATGACTAAGTAGTCAGTAAGTCATCCCTGAGTACTAAGATGGAATCTCACATACTCCGTCATTACATTAACTCTTAATTAAGTGTTAATAACAAATTATTAACACTGAATCACTACAGTAGTTATTACATTATCTGGAGTTATCAAGACTTACTTTGAGTATTTTTTTAAAATCATATAACATGCGATTTATGAACTTTTTTTCAAAATTGGTAACTAAGGTATACATTCCTTGATTTTATTATAAGCGATCCGATTTAAAGATATCCTTATTTTTTGTTAAATTCGTGTACTAAATTACTGCAGCGAAGGAAAAAAATGAAAATATATAAAAACACAAAATATTTTAATTTCATTATCGGGAATGCACAAATATGAAAAACTAAATATCGTAAAGTATATTATATTTCCCTTTTTACTTATATTTCAGTCTCTCGCTGGACTTATGGGTATTGGCGAGTTTTTGCCCAATAACTTGATTATGACATGGGCGGGACAAGCATTTTGTAAGGACGAAGTAATTTTCCAGCCGATTTGCAGCAATATACTATTCCTCATAGTAGGATGGAATGAGGAACAACTAAATACAGTAAGTGTAACAAATTTTGTAACAACCAACTAATCAATTCCTATCAAAAGTTTATAATTCTCTATTGCGTAGTGGTAAACAGATAACTGAATCCGCAACGATTATTACTTCAGATGTAATGTTTTCAGTGTGAATCTTTGCGGGAGGCCTATATGCAGTAAGTGACTTTTAATAGCTCTAAAGAAGAAGAAGGAAGAGTTACTATACGTAACATGATCGCATGAAACAATAATATATCTAATCTGAGCGCGCATGTCCATACTATTAATTAATGTAGGTTTTATATCTCTGGGCGAAGAGTCTTGCTTGGTTTCTTTCTAGTTTATTTATTTTATTTAATCTTTATTATAATTCCTTATATAAGGTCATAAAAGGTGAATACTATATTAATATTGATTGTTTCCAGATATATGTTATTTTTTATTTCCATTTCTGAAATCGTTATTACGTATAATTTTATATATACCTATGTAAGTAGCATACTGATATCTAATATTCGGGCCTATCGAGATAATCTCAGCAATAAAATAGTATAGTAGCTAATATGTTATTGATGTTCACAGACAATGCTTCCAGTAATGCTGGGCCACTCTCCAGCGGGTGCAGCATTGAGACAATTAGCGCACTATGGTCAGGGTATTGCTGAAAAAGGGTTTCGACGTTATGACCATGGTTTCTTAAAGAATTTGATAAAATATGGCAGCCGAAGACCACCAAGATACGAATTATCAAATATTGTGGTTCCTACTTTCTTACATTACACATATAACGATCCATTGGCTCATGTGAATGACGTAGATCGCCTATTCAAGGAACTTGGGGCAGCAACCAAACTTCTAGTACCTATGCCAACGTTTAATCATTTAGATTTTATATGGGGCATCGATGCAAAAACATTGTTGTTCGACAGAACTATAAAACTAATGCGATCTTTTGATTCTCAGACTTAATAAAAAATGCATCATACAATTTTGTTGGTTTTTTCATTTCATCATTTTTCATCTTTATGTAAGGAACTTTTAGACTTATATATTAGTAACATAAAAACATTAATGTATAAAAAATATATCTTCATGCCATTCCCAATTCAGGGGTACACTGAGGTCTAGACACTTAAGTCCTCCCAACCCGCCTTCCACTGAAGACATTTTTTGGGTCCAAATGACGGCTGGTGAGCCTGTAGCCGTCTTTATGTCCAAGCCAACGATATAAATCGTACAAAAGTTTTGGGAAAAACTATTAGTACGAGCACTCCCACTTGGTGATCGAACTCTGGTATCTTGACTCGAATTCCAATCACCCACACACTCGGCTATTATGACTTTTATTTACACTAACGTTATATTGTATTATAAGGTAAAGATGAGAGAAAGTCTCATGATAACAGTCAAATATTTGACGAAGAAGAACTCTTCAAATAAATTCTCTTGAGTTTATGGATAATATGAAGGGACATTGGATACAGTTTATTATATGAAATATTTTTCTATTTTGTTAAATGTCCTTTTTTAAATGTACAATCATTTCATAATGAGGGTCTTTTGAATTTAAAAAAAATGGTAAAAGAAACATCAGGGACATCTTCTTTTCATCACTTTTTAAAGAAATTACAATTTCTTTCAATAATAAAATTGATAACTACAAACACATACCTTTTATTTTAAAATAATTATTTTTTCCGGATAGAAAGTCAAAAAAGCTTAGTGAGGAATCAGAAACATCTTTACAAGACTTAAATACCAAGGAATACAACTACATTCTAAATTAAAGGTTATCAATTACACTCCATCGGAAAGTAAAAGGGTAATAGAATCTATTATAAATATCTTCACGCAATTCACAATGCACAAGGGTAGACAGAGGTCTAGTCTAGACAATTAAGTCCTTTTGACGCACCATCCACCGAAGATATTTTCGGGACAATGTAACAGGTGGTGAGCCCGTCGCCGTCTTTATGTCTAAGTATAATTCCTACATAAGTTTTTGAAACACCCATTGGTACGAGCCTGCTACCTGGGGATCGAACTCGGGTCTCTTGACTCGAAATTCTGACCACCCAACCACTCGGCTATCGTGATGCTATCGGCTATCATTAGCATTAATTTGTTATTTTTGTTTTAATGAATTGGTGGCGATTATAAAAGTCTAAAATAATAGTCACGATAGCCGAGTGGTTGGATGGTGGTGCGAATTTCTAGCCAAGAAACCTGAGTTCGATCCCCAGGTGGCAGGCTTGTACCAATGTAGTTTTTCATAAAAATCTTATGTACGAATTATATTCGTTGGCTTGGACATGAAGACGGCGATGGGACGTTGCCCCGAAAATATCTTCTGTGGAAGGTGGGTCGATGGGACTTAACTAGACTTGTCTAGACTAGACCTCTGTCTATCCCTGTATTGGGAATAGCGTGAAGATATTTATTTTTATTTTATAAAAAAAGTCTTGTTACATCTCAAATTGAATTTAACACGAGAATTTTCCGATCCTTGATTTATTAGGACATCCGTTGTGATCTTTATTAATAACAAAGTCTGGAAAGACCTTAATTGGCATTTAATAATGAAGCCGCATTTTCCGCCTCTGTTCCGCCACCACACGATTTGTTTAATGAGTTTAAGCCTAGGCATAGCAATATCAGAGAAGATCCGTATCACTGATATTTCTTCCCTTAGCGCGATTTCAAATGTTGTGCGACGCATGATAGAAGAAGAGAGGAGATCTGCTATGAAATCACTCTCTTGTTCTCTTCTTTAATGCTTCTCCCTTAGTCACCTTTAACGACATCCACTGGAAGAGAAGGAGTGGATTGTTCATACGCCATTAATACCCGCAATAAGTACTATTAATCAATACCGTAACTAATAAATAATTAATGATCTATAAAAGTAAAAAGTTTGATTCCCCGGTGATCGGCTTGTACCAATGAGTGTTTTCCAAAAACTTATGTTAGATTAATATTGTTGGTTTGACATAAAAACGGGGACATGCTCATTATTTGTCACGTTGTCCCAAAAATTTGTCTGAACCTTAATCTACCCCATTATCGAGCTATTCCTAACGATGATATTTTTTAATTAATGATATACGATTACTTCTTCTATAGTATAGGAAATAACTTGTGAAAGCAGAACCAAGCAACTAGCTAGTCAAATACAACAAATGAAGAAATATCAAATGAACGAATCCTGTTATTTAAATCGACATGTTATACTGGAAAGTGAATCCGAGCGTTCAGTAAACTGCAATTTAATGAGCTACGTAGTAAGTTAAAGTGAAGCGAAGCAAAAATTTACTGCTTTGGAATCGTTAGCAACAGTTATAAAGTGGATAACGTAATTAGTAGAAGCTTTTTTTAAGTATACATATGTATAACCACTATCGGTGTAAAAATATTACTATTCCTCTACTTCAATTCCGTTTCTTGCCATTTGTCTTGTAACAATGGCCACCATCAGATGGCGTATAACAATTTTGAAGCATACCAGACTAAATTAATATTGTACAGTGACGAGCAGCTCCTTCTATGGTGCGAAGTATTTGATACTTTGATCCGTTCGCCAAGCGGGCGGGCTGGATATCAGACAATCATGTCATGGTGATATCTGTCTATGTTGTGCTCTTGACTTTTCTTTGTTGTCGCCGGCTATAGCTCTTTCACATATATATTTATATCCGCCGGCCAAGTAATTACGAGTACATACTTTGTTATTGGCGATTAAGACATAGACCTCACCAGTATTTCTCTACGGGAAAGGATCGTCCCTACCCTCCCGGAATTATCATAATTGTCACTCTTGGCAAGAGGAATAGTTATCGAAGTACTAGATACTCCGAACCTTAGATGTCGCTGTCCATAATTTATGTGCTGAATTTTAGTTTAGTATTTTATGAGATGATTATTAAGCCATCTATCGGTAGCCATTTAATTTCAAAGTTTCCCCTTAGTTGTATTTTACGACACCCACGGGAACGGGAAGAAATGGGGTGGAGATTGCGCTATTACCGTAAGGCATATTCAGAAACATGTGCTTAGGATCCACATATTTTCTACTTTTATGAACTCTACTATCCTTTGATGATGTATGCTTTGAGTATGCTTCCCCTGGACTATAAATATAAATGAACCGATAGGGATCAGCCGCTAGTCAATGGATAATACACTAATATAACCTAGTCGCGCGGCGGACGTCATATTATGTGGAGGATTACATCCATATTTGCTTGTTTGCAGACAAAGTTTCAGAGGGTTATTGCAGTAAAAATTTCTCGTAACGCTTAATTCTTTATTTTGTAATAATCTGTAGGATGTTGCTAATTAACGCTTATGTTGCATCTTATTATGTTCTTAATTAACACTTAATTATTTAAAAATTAAAATATTTTCACGCCATTCGCAATACTGTGGTAGAAAGAGTAAAAGTGAACAAAATCTTTTTTACTTCACAAGCACAAAATCAAAATAAAACCTAGCACAGGTACTGCTACTAAATGTTGGTGATATATTCCAATAAATAGTGTAGTTAAACCAAACTTAAATAAGATCCCTTGAAATGTCGGTCGTAAGAACAAAATTTTATAAAGTTGTGACTACATAAATACGCTAAATAAAAAAATATTTACATATTTTCAATAAATATACCCATTTTCACTTCGAAATAATTGACAGTGTTTGTAGTTGATTGTTCTGCGTCATCATTCATTATCATATATCTTTATCATTTATCCGTTATTTTCATCATAAAAAAGAATAATAATACAGTGACGAAAACAAATTTTAATCTATTAATCTTAAGATAATCAAACAACATATTTTGAACTGTGCCTGAATAATAGAACTGATATACAACATGCGCTTAAAAAAATACGCACTTGATTGTACAATTTAGAAATACATACGTGATTTTTGGCGCAAATTGACAAAAAATAATAAAAGTTATTTGATGTGTTTAATGATCGCTTTTACCTAAATTTAAACCTACTGATCATAACGTACTAATTTCACTTATTCTTCCCGTTAGTATTGAAAAAGAAAAGAGAAAGGTAACAAAACCACAATAACAGTCGATCAAGCATAGTTATGAAGATTTGCAACTGTCGCCCGCTAATCCAGAATGGCGATTACAGATAAAGTCATACAGAAAATACTTGTAATTACTTTTGTAATTCCTTACTACCCTTTGCTTATGACCTTTGCCTACCTTATCGCGGTACAGAATGTCGCACAGTGGCCTTTTACAGATATGTAGGTATTTATGTATCTTGACTTCAGAGTAAATTGCGGTCAACCAACAAGTTATTAAAGCAGAATTGAATTGTTTTTCATCAAAAAAAGACAGCTAAGCGTTCCTCGCGGCCATAATATTAAAACATGGTTTCATTTATTTGCCGCCATAAGTAAAAAAGCTTTACTGAGTTGCGACCTCAAGTTAATTAAAATGGGAAAGTAGAAACGAAAGCATGGATGCCCCTTATTATGCCGCCTTATGGGTGCCGCTCTTTTTTATCCTTACGCTATTTTCATATATAAATCCCGCTTTTAATCGCAGCTTTCAACATTTCATTTGAGATAACGTGTCAGCTTCTGGCTATTCTTCAGCTATGACTTCTGGCCTATCGCCGACTTAGTGTCCAAGCTAATGGTAGAATATACTCGTAATAACATAAATATAAAAAAAAGTCACGATAGCCGAGTGGTTGGGTGGTCGGAATTTCGAGTCAATAGACCCGAGTTCGATCCCCAGTTGGTAGGCTCGTACCAATGGGTTTTTCAAAAACTTATGTACGAATATCGTTGGCTTGACATAAAGGCGGCGATGGGCTCACCACCTGTCACGTTGTCCCGAAAATATCTTCGGTGGAAGGTGGGTCGAAGGGACTTGATTGTCTAGACTCGACCTCTGTCTACCCCTGTATTGGGAATTGCGTGAAGATATTTTTTTTTTTTTTATAAAAAAAAAGTCACGATAGCCGAGTGGTTGGGTGGTCGGAATTTCGAGTCAATAGACCCGGGTTCGATCCCCAGTTTGTAGGCTCGTACCAATGAGTTTTTCCAAAACTTATGTACGAATATCGTTGGCTTGGACATAAAGGCGGCGATGGGCTCACCACCTGTCACGTTGTCCCGAAAATATCTTCGGTGAAAGGTGGGTCGAAGGGACTTAATTGTCTAGACTCGACCTCTGTCTACCCCTGTATTGGGAATTGCGTGAAGATATTTTTTTTTTTTATTATTTTTATTTTTTATTTTTTTTTAACATATATATTAAGGCTATAAGTGGCGAGCTAAGGTTTACGCAAAGGGTTTATTTGAATCCCTAGCGGGATTCGAAACCGCAACCTTAGCTTCGAAGGCAGGGTTTTGGTACGGATCGCCCTTATGGCATTAAGATTGTTAAATAGCAAGCCATTGGAAGATATTAATATTATTAATTTCCTGACGTTTCTAGTGCTTTAAAAAAACGAAATAAAAACGCGCTTAAATCCGTAAATAATCCTTTAATTTTAAATGTGTAGTGTTTGCGTAAATACAAGAAATTATTATAAACCGACATTTTAGTGATTAAGATAGACTAACTGCATCAAAGGTGGACAGATTCAATTTAACGCGAGTGTAGCACAGGCTACGGTGCACTTAATTACTCTGAATAGGCTATAAACCAATTAAGTTTCATGTTTCATGAGCGCAGGAAGTTCTTAAAGAGTATAAAACTGTGTTTATTAGCATCATGGCATGGCGCAAAACATAATTTTGCAGAGGGCAATTATTTATAATATTAAGTTGCAATTCAAGGTATAGGGATATCTTGAAAAACCGTGATTTTCCTTTTTTCGTTCCGCTCGTAAACAAGTAACTTACACCATTTGTTGCTAACGGTCATATTAATGCAATTAATTTTCTGAGTGAGGTTTTGAGGACGGAAGTCCAGATCATCTATTTTTGATTGCCCTAAACAAATGTATTTATTATATTAGTCTCTCCATGTATATTCTACTCGCTCTAACATGATGTCATTATTATCTTTAATCTCTTCCTCAGTTGTTAAAATTAATAAAGTACATAATATTAAAATTAAGACAGATAAAAAGAATATTCTTTATTACATACTAAAGAAGTAACAATCTAATAAAAATTATACAAAAAATATGAAATATAAGGTGAGGTGACAACAGGCCGCATCACTGAAAGCTAAATTTTTTTTAACAGTGACTGGTGGTGCCTCATGACTCAAATTCCGATCATCCAACCACTCGGCTATCGTGACATTTAACATTTTTATAAAGACACAGCTGCTGAATTAAAAAAAAATTAAAACCTGGGTAGTATTTTATTTTACTATTTTTGAAAAACTTACAGCTAACTTAATTTAATATAATTTATTTTTACATGAACAGAAGGCCAATTAAAAGTTTCCGCTAATAGAAAATTACATAATTAGATTGAGAAACAGACATAAACAGATTATATAAATTAAACGTATTATAAGCATATGCTCTAATAGCTGTTAAAGAACACATCGCTTAACAACCTTTTTATCTGATTGCCAGAGGTATTAAATAAATGTATGCTTGTCGATTTTGATAATCTCTTGTCCAATGAATCATGTAAGGTTCGAAGGGAGCTATGGTGTGTCGTAGCGGTGAACTCCTCGCTGACTGGTTGAAATTAAATTTTATCATGCGTTTATAAAGACAATTATGAATTTCATAGTGGTATTTAAGGATCACCAATCCGCTTGCCAAGGGTGGCGATTATGGCAAATCCTCCATATGGGAGAGACCTATGTCCTGCAGTGGACTTTAACAGGCTGATATGTATGTATTTAAGGATCGTGACGCTTGGCGATCTGGTTACCCTGTTAGAGATGATATAAAAACGAAAAAATAATCATACGACTGTTTGCGCCTAGCATTATTCGGGCCCATAATCAAATGGATTATCAGGTTTTCAAACTAAATTGGACGATCGTGTAGATGCTATGCTAGTTTGTATAGGTAGACAGTAAGTTAATTATAATGGTTTCGTAAAATATTCTAAGAGCTTAATATTATGCTGACGTTTTCACATTAACCTATTTACATGGTAATGAATAAAGTGGACTCAAATACAAAACTTCGCATAAGCTTTGAGTCCGCAATAAGAAGCTTACAAAGTTGCGACTTTTTCATGAAAGAACATCAAAGCTTCTTTTGGGCGACATAATAAATGTTTCCCTAGTTTTATCTATATTGCTAATTTTCTTTCATATTATATATAAGCAGATTTTATATTTAATATCAATAAACAAAATTGAATTTTTATAAGTATGAGTGTGGCCGCATCGATTAGGCTATTTTTTAATTAAGCTCATTATGCTAAGTTTCCTTGAAAAGTGGAAAAAAAAATTCGGGACGAACTTAATTTATAATATACTTAATACAATAATATACTTCAGAAGAACGATTATTTTTAATTTACCTACTTATTACTATTTCTTAATTTTCTAGTTCATTTCATTTTTATTTTTCATTAAATTTTGTTTATTTTTATTGGATTAGAGTGAAATAGTTCGCTATTACTACAATTGCATAAAAAACCTGAAAAATATTTAAAAAGTAGAAAAGTACTGTTTTCATCACTGTGACATAGAATACCTCAATTCATGTCCGTATTTACTTCGGCTCCCTATAGTCTCCACACTGTATATATAGTATCCCGACAGATTTCGGCCATAGCGACTTGGACTATTGCGAGCGACGTTCGTGTACGGTACGCTGTGTGTGTTCGGATCTAAGTAATATTTCTTCATGTGGTGCATAAGTACATGTTTGAATCGCAGTATTTGGCGGCCTGGTTTTTCATTATGCAGTTCCACATCCGAGAGACATGGCCGCACCACTTCAGTTGCCGCTTCATTAGATACGCCTCTATAACGCTGACATTAGCGCGTCGAAGTACTTCCGTGTTTCGAACACGATGCGACCAATGGATGTTCGTAATGCCGCGTAAGCATCTAAAATGGAATCTGTGTAATGTGCGGATGTGCTTGCGGTATAGGACCCACGTTTCAGAGGCATAAAGGAGATTGGGAAGAACGACTGCCATGTACGCAGCTACTTTCGTAGAGAGCTTTATGTCGTGTGAATGAAATACCTTGGGACAAAGTTTGCCAAAGGCTGCAGCAGCCGCTCTAATTCCGCTATTGACTTCGTCATTAAGGAGGCACTTTGATGATACAGTGCTGCCTAGATACTTGTGCTTGTCTACAAGCTTAAGCGAGTCGTTACCGATGATGTCGAACGGAACTTGTTTAATGCCGCAGCTCACCAAAAAGAACTCTGATTGCTCACTTTGTACGTTGAATCAACAGCGCATGTCATCTCGCAGGAGTCGGATCATTCTTACAAACTTATCCGTGCATCCAAGTTTCGATAGTACCACCCAAAGTGCTTTTCGGGGCTCACTGTCAAAGGCTTTTTCTTAGTCACAATGATTGACCTTGCTCTCGGTTTATCTCTTGAAGTTGGCGAATAGAGAAAACAGCCTCACACGCGCCTCGATTAGACCGGAAGCCAGACTGGGTTTCGAGCAAAATGTCTTCTGACAAGGGTGTCGCGGTTAAGTAAAACTTGAGCGAAAACCTTGCCGGGAGAAGTTAACAGGGAAATTCCTCTATAAGAGTTGCTATCAAATTTGTCGCCCTTGTTCTTGTATAGTGGACAGATACAAGAGACTTTAAAGTCATCAGAGACACGTTCTTCGTCCCATATTCGAGCGAACAGTTTCCAATTGGCTTGATGCAATTCTGTGCCACAGTACTTTAACAGTTTCCCAGGCACATAGTCCACACCGACCGCTTTGTTGTTATTTAGTTGCTGCAGAGCAAAGATGACCTCCTGTCAGAGACAGACAGTGAACTGTCTCCTGTGAGAAACAGTGAACTGTCCAACTCATTAATCGTAGGCGATGCAGACATCGAGCTGATGTGTACGTATACCCGCCCAGTTGTTCAACCCTCTCTCCCTCGTCAGTCACTGGGAGTAGCGATATCTACACCGTAGCGTCGGAGTTCTTGGGACACGAGAGCAGTTTTACGAGGAGGGCATATGTTCTTCTCCTTCGATCAAGGAGGGTACGCACGTTTCACACAGCAAACGTCATATTATGAGTACTTAAGATCTTGAGTCTATTTTTTTATGTTTTTCGACCGCGTAAAGGTTGATGCAGAGACAGTCGCGGTTACTACCTCTATGATATGATAGGGCTAAGCCTTTTTTAGGACACCTTTTCTAATCTCCTCCCCAGATTGGGGAAAGCAGGGCCTCTTTGAATAGACCTGCTTTGTCACTCAGGGTGCTGCCGAATCCCTGAGCCGCCAGCGTGTAGGCACCAGACAAATCCTAGTTGCATCACTCACAGACCTCTCTACCTTTTCCCTTCGACACTGGACTTTAATAGTAATCGGAAACCGTGTCTAAAGCCAAGACATTTGCGCAGGAGATATTATAGTGCACAATACATTAATAATGTCAGTGTTCGCACTAACAAAGTTGCACTCTTGCCCCTGCCTGAGTCCAATGCTACAATAGGAGAGAGGTAGGGACATGGACGTTAGCGAGACCTCTAACGCCGATATAAGCTGCTATATTAGCAGGTCTTGTCTGGGTTGGAATGTGTGGAATGTGGCCGGTGTTGGCGGGAGGCTTATTGGGTGGATGTGAGGGAAATAAGATACTACTATCACAGGAGAAGGGTCATGACAGCAGAAGCTAGAGCAGTTCGGGGTCGCATACCTGTAGTAATTCCTACAGTGCTGGACAGAGAGCTGAAGGAAGCACCCTCTGAACTCATATTAACATTAATAACGTAAGCTTACGTAAGTTATACTTTCTCAATTTTCAACGTTGCCCGTTAAATACCCTTGAAATATGATTAATTTAATGCAAAATTACCTATTTCATAGTCCAGGGGAAACGATGGCCTCATTATAAAGTTGCAAGCGACGGAATTTTAAAATTCAGTCACGATCAGGGACTTTTAAGCTTTCATTTCATATTCTCGTTGCTTTAACAATGTTTCACTGTAAAAACAGCGAATGCTAACATATTTTAAATACATTTAAAAATTTTGTCAATGCCTTCACTGATAAATTTATCAGACCCGAACACCAAGTGTTTATTCGAAATATACACTCGTATACAATAATGGGTGGGCCATATAACATTTAGAATTTAAAAACTGAATTTTTTCTTTATCAAAACCATAACTTCAACTGTCTATCGCTTACGCTTTCGTACTTGTACTCCTGTTCATCTGGCGAAATTAAGGATTAAGAACAGATCTCTGTGTAAATGGGGACGAAAGATCCACGAATCATCTGTTTTTTGTATGTACCAAGCTTAAATATTCCTTGTATGATATTCTTCCCGACTATATCCCACGTCCTGTAAATCTTGTTATCATTAGCGTATACTCCTTTTGTATATATTTTGTGATTTTATATGTACTAACAAAATAAAGTTGTAAATTATTAATTAATACTGGTGGTTATTAATATTTGCTGTCTTTTGATGAGCCTCGAAGAAAATTACAAAATTGTTTTTTCTCATATTAAGTATTTTTTTTTAATAATCTCTTCCTTGTCACTCCCATTAGAATTCTGTCAAGATGGATAATGGCCTCCATAAATCAAAAGAGAAGAAGTATGGAAATATAGAAAGTCTTCTACCCAAACGAAATTTACAAAGCGACTTCGACATTTCGTAAAGAAGTGCCTTGCCAAACATTATGGAAGACATCAACGATTTTTGGTTTTAACAGGATGGGGCTTCTTGCCATACAGCCAGCGAAATAATGGAACTCGGGATTTAACGCTATCATTTTTTGACCTTTTAGAACCTATTCATACGTTGAAACAGGCAATAGAAGTTGCCATATGCGATTGGACCCAATATAATCTTAAATTTTCTGAAAGAAGTTGATATTTGAATTAAAAAAGGTATTACGCCTACCATAGCACTATTTTTTATTATATCTTCACATAATTTTACAAACGTCGGCAGGTAGGTCTAGACATTGAAGTCCTGACGACTCACTTTTCACCAATGAGAGTGAGACAATGTGACAGGCTTATCGGCGTCTTAATGTCCAAGCTAACGGTACAATATATTTTACATACACATATATTTACATACACACATATTTACTTTCACCACTGTGAGTATTTTTTATGTAATTAATATCGATAATTCGAATGATATCTGAATGGTAAACGTAATTAACAAAATAGTTAATGCTTTCTTTGGATTCTACTAAAGAATACCGTCAGTAAATCGTATTAAAAGAGGGTAAGTTTAATATCAGGTTAATCGTGAATAATATCGTAAATACTACATTTTGCTTTATTTACATAATTTGCTTTGTAAAGTTTGTAACTGGCTTCTTAGCGATTGGCCTATAAAGGTTTCATTCCTTACATTTTTAAATTAACATCTATTGGTTTTAATACTCTGCGGTCAACGGGATTAAACATTTTACCAATATAAAGTAATTTTTTTCTTTCTAGAAATACATGTCCCAGTCATAAGTTATTTAATTTTACGAATCGAAAATTAAAGTGACAGGTAGGGACCAAAACTTACTATACATACTCGTAGCTACCGATACATTTTCGATAGGCTTTCAATGAAGGATAAAGGGCGCTTAACCTGTTTAAACTCTATGTAATTAACTTTGACGTGTAACCAAATGCTATGTAGTGAATTAACGTAACAATATCTGCAATGTAACGTAGTAGTAGACGAGAATAGTCAACTTTATCAAAATAAAAAGTGGTTTATGATATTTTTTGTGCATAGGTTAATTAATTTAAATCCTAGACGGATTTCTGATTGAAGGCTTGATCGTTCGTTTGAAAGGCCGTTATATGTGTTTTTGTATACTGTTAGAATATAGAGACAGCGTTATCACACGCTTTTCATTTTAGTCCTTGAGGGTGACAATGCATCCATCCGTTTATTTTTCTTTTGAAACGATTTTCAGGTGTTATGGGCTGCAGTAGTCGCTTACCATCAAGTGGGCATAGAACGTTTTCACTATACTCCCATAATGATTTTTTGCATTATATCGAGTTTGCTTTTAGAATCGAAATTCGGGAAATTTAGTATTTGTATTTTTTTTACATATTTCGTCATAAGTGAGAAATAGAAACCTTCAGTGGTATTAAGTTATTTCTGTATGATAAAAACGAAATAGAGTGAATAGGAATGAAATGAAATGAAATTTATTTGCGTAAGCATGGTCGAATACAGCTTAAAATCTAAAAATATTATTATATAATAGTTAGTTTTGGTACCTATGTATTTAGTATATAGTTTTGGTCCCTACCTGTTAACCATTTATCGGCACGCATTTTTTGTTTTATAGGTATAACATATGTATTCATTTTAAGGTTGATTACTTAGTTTTACTTTGCAAAAAACTGTCTAGGATGGAAATTACCCATATGCACGCCACTGTCTGGTATACAATGTTCAGTTTGCTAAATGAAATGACGGTGGAGTGGATGCATTGTCTTATTATAATCGATAACATGTAAACTTCACTTCAAACCAACAACATTTTAACCTTGATAATAGTAGTAGTTACTATTAAATTACGATGGTACGTTTTATGAAAAAAAAAAAAAGGGATTAGTTAAATTTTGATATTTTGGTGGATTATCCATTTAAAGGAATATTTATAAGCGTCGAAACGCTTATAAATAATCATAATGTATATTATAATGATAATAATGATATAATGATAATGATGATAGTCACGATAGCCGAGTGGTTGGGCGGTCGGAATTTCGAGTCGGGAGATCCGAGTTCGATCCCCAGGTAAGATATTTATTTATTTATTTTATTTTATATTATAATGAGCGTGAAGTGTAGAAAGTACGAGTCCTTTCACACTTCACACTCATTCACGTCTAGGCAATATTTATATTTATATATACTAGGCAACCATAACTCATAGAGTTTAAATGTGACCCAAATAATGTAAGGAATGCATAAAATGGACAGTCATTTGCAAAAAAAATATGCGTTGTTATTTCATAATTTTATAAATAAAATAAATAAATATCTTCACGCAATTCCCAATATAAGGGTAGACAGAGGTCTAGTCTAGACAATTAAGTCCCTTCGACCCACCTTCCACCGAAGATATTTTCGGGACAACGTGACAGGTGGTGAGCCCGTCGCTGTCTTTATGTCCAAGCCAACGATATAATTCGTACATAGGTTTTTTGGAAAACCCATTGGTACGAGTCTGCCACCTGAGGATCGAACTCGTGTCTCTCGACTCGAAATTCCGACAGCCCAACCACTCGGCTATTGTGACTTCACAATTTTTTACTACAATAAATACTGGCGAATTAATAAGATTGAGAAATAAAGCATTACCTGCGAATGACACTCTATTCCAATTGAAATTTCCAACTAAATGTTTCAAGCGAGTTACGAGCGAGGAACGTTAAATAAAATTAATTGCGAGGGGGAAAATTAAATCTATATAATCCACTCTTTAAATAGTAACATAAAAGTAATTTAGTAATTAAGCTGAAAAAAAGAAACTACTTAGATACTCTCTTCAAAGTAAGGCACACAAAGTCCTTACCAAGTCCACTTAGTTTCTTCAGGACGGTTCATGTTCTATGGTTCCAATGTTTCTTATCGACCTCTCGCATAAATTTTGTTGCTCTCTGATAGCTGAGCCGAAGCCAGCAGGCAATTTCGTAGGTCCGTCCGAGGTTCGTTAACCTAGAGGTGTGGATAGCCGCCAAAAGGGTTCCCGCTTTGCCGCAGCGGTGGATGCGTGTTGGTGGGCTCTAGAAGGAGTGTTTGAGTCGTTTTCGAACCGCTCTCCGTGGTTCTCCACAGTCGAGGTGGAGTCGCGTTGGAAGAGGAATTTTGGTATTGCGTCTCATCATGCTCCTTATCCTCCACGACTCTAGCGTGGGTCACACCGCTGATGTGGCTGAGGTAGGGTCACGGAAGGCGAGGAGTAATTAAAATAAAAACAAAACCAGACTGTTGCGAGGCTATGGTGTGGCGCTGCTCTCTCGCCCTCCACGGACGAAATATCTGCGGCCGCCGAGGAGCGGTCAGAGCGGATGAGGTAGATGAATGTTCACGATGTTTCATTTTGTCGTTATTACCTTTACCGCACGTGTTTGTTACATTTATCGGTTAATAAAAATACCTTTTTGTCTTTAAAATATAGCATTCATAATTTTTATTAAGTCATAAAATACACTAATTGTCCAACTTTGAACTATCTCAAGGAATTTAAAATAAAACGATTAATTTCAGATTTTTATGCGTTTTTATTTAAAAAAATTTGAACATTTTACTTACCGACATGGTCACGAGGGGACTGAGGTCATGAACATGCTGTAGTCATTGTTAGCTTTCGCTACCGTCAACTTTTATTTATAAATTTGGATCCGGTTTACACTGAACGCGCTCACTGTGTCTTGAGATCTTGCAGTGGCTTTGTTTTGGACTTAATTTTGTTTATTACTCTTGGAACTAACTGGATCCCATGCAGGTGGTACTCGACCATCTTCTCTTAAAATGTGAAAATTTTAATTAAACAACTTCATATGAAGAAGGCAACTGTGTAAATAAATACATACTACACATACTCACTACACACACTTTAGTAAACTCATAATTAAGTACATAACGTCCTGCAAAACTAGTAAGCGGTTTTACTATAAACACTCCGCTTCTCAAGAGAATTGACGATCTCAGTACCAGGTAATTTGCCTCTTAGACGCTGCTGCACGTTATGGGTCCCCTGCATTTTGTTGCTAGTTATAGAGATGGTGATTCTATGTATGTGTATTCTATTTCAAAATGAATAACATACGTGAAACGATTAAATCTTCGAACATCTATATTTTAAAAACGTATACAATCTATAATAACAACAATATTCATTATCTATATATTTTATATATATTATTTATTCTGGGGTAGACAGAGGCCTAGACAATTAAGTCCTTTCGACGCTTCTTCACCGAATAAATTTTTTGGAGAAAAACGACAGGTGGTGAGTCTGTCGCCGCCTTTTTGTTCAACTATACGATCACTATAGCCAAGAGCTTGGGTGATCGGAATTCGAGTCAAGAGACCGAAACTATAGTCAAGATACCAGGAGATTAAGACCAGGGGACCAATGAGTTTTATTGAAAACTTTTGTACGTTTTATATAATAATAAATATTTATTCTTTCGACTAAATTCAGTAACAATTATAATACGACTAAAATATAATACGATCAAAACTTTGAAACAACAACAGAAGTTTTCAACTTTTGGTTCAGAACTTCTCTAACGAGCTAACTAAACAAAAGCGTATTGTTTCGGTGTGGTTCGCATTATGAAATCTTCAATGAAAAAAAAATTGCTACTGTTTAAAAAGAGATTATACGAATCTCTTGTTTTTTTGAAATTTTAAATCATATAAATCACGATAGCCGAGTGGTTGGATGGTCGGAATTTCGAGTCAAGAGACCCGAGTACGATCCCCAGGTGACAGGCCCGTACCAATGTTATTTATTTTATTTTTTATTTATCTTCACGCACAATCCCTGACGGGGTAGCCAGAGAGAACAGATCACCAAGTGTCACGATCCCTACATACTTCTTTCCTTCTTTCAGATTCATCATCTTCTTCATACATGCACGTCTAGGTATCCGAGTACTCTTGACCCTCCTCTCTTCGACCAATTTGCTCACATGGTCTTCGAAAGTTAATCTCGGTCTACCTCGACACCTTTTAATATTAACTTTCGCGCTATATATTTTCTTCACCATTCGGTCTTGACTCATTCGCTCAACGTGCCCAAACCAACGAAGCACGCCCTTATCCATTTTTGAGACAAGGTCATCTTTCAAACCTGCCATATTGCGAATCTCTTCGTTTCGCTTTCGGTCGGCCATGGTAAGGCCGCACATTTTACGAAGAGATCGCATCTCCACTGCATTCAACCTGCTTTTATGCTTCTTCTGGCATACCCAGGTTTCGCTGCCATATAACAAAGTCGGTACCAACACTGCGTTATGTATTGCAAGGCGTGCACTTTTCACAACGCCTTGCCTTTTGATTAACGCAGTCAGGGCACCATTGACTTTGTTCCCGGCAGCGACACGCCTGTCCACATCTAAATCACATCTTCCATCCCGGCTAAACGCACTCCCCAAGTATACAATTTCATTCACCTGTTCTAGACATTCCTGATTTACCCAAATTTCGCACTTCGTTCTTTCTTCGTCCCTTTCAAATACAGAACCTTCGTTTTATTAGCATTCAAACGGAGACCATTAATTTCACATTCTTCTTTCATACACGTGACTAATGCCTGCAGTTCTGCCTCTGATGGTGCTATAAGCTCTGCATCATCAGCATAAAGCAGACAATTTACTTTTATGTCACCCAATTTCACACCCAAACAGCTATCTTTCAGCTTCTGTAAACAGCTGTCGAGATACAGTATGAATAGCCAGGAAGACATGACACAACCCTGTTTTACGCCCGTTTGGACGCTAAACATGGGTGACAGGTCATGCCCTACCCGCACACAGGCTTTACAGTCACAGTAAAGTGACTGCACAGCCCTTAGCAATCGACCATCCACACCATACCCCGGCAACAGTTCCCACATTTTCTTCTGAACACAGAAAATCTTCTGGTTAGCAGCCAGAAGCTTCTCCGTGATCATGCGGAGAGAAAACATTTGATCCGTGCATCCTCTTCCAGGTCTAAATCCGCATTGTGCCTCCCATAGAAATCTTTCCGATTTATCTTGCATCCTACGTGTCAAAACCTTCGAGTAAACTTTACTTGCTAAACTGGTCAAGCTGATCGCCCGATAGCACCCGCAGTCATAATGTGAACCTTTACCTTTATATAAAGGCACAATGACCGCGGATCGCCAATCATCCGGAACAGCTCCCGTTCGCCAGCACAAATTACACAGCAGATGAAAGCTGTCCCAGACGCGTGGCCCACCATACTTGACCATTTCAGCAGTAACTCTGTCTAGTCCCGCAGCCTTACCACATTTCAAACTTCTAATCGCACATTCAATCTCTTTCATTCTGATGACCTCAGTGTCATCGAGGTCCGAGTCTGGCGTACCAGTCACGGCGTCACCCCCGGATCCCTCACTAAGATCATCACACGCATACATCTCTCTATAAAATTCGCTCCATCGCTGCATGACGTCCGATTTTTCTGAGAGGACGTCATTGGTTCCCGAAAGCACTTTATTCATTCTTAAGGCTGTCGCACCACTCCGGGTACTTCCAACCTCTTTCCAGAAGAGTTTGGAGTTCTCCTTGAAGTTGTGCGACAACCTTTCGTCCGCTTCCATTCTACTCCTTTCACGCACTTCCTCAATCAATGCTTTCGTGTGAACTTTCTGGAGCTTATATCTTTCTTTCCTCTTCTCTCATATCCTTATCATTACTAGAGGTCAAGTAGTCTAACCATGCTTTCTTCTTCTTATTTACAGCTTCTTTCACTTCGTCATTCCACCATGCATCACCCTTTTTACTACTACCTCTTTTCACAGTTCCACACACGTCTTCCGCTGCACTAACCATTCCATCTCTAAGGCTCTGCCATATTTCTTCCACACATTCTTTCCTAACACCAATGCTGTCTAGCTTTTCGGCTACCCTTGCTTGATATTTATTCCTAGTGTCCGCTTCCTGAAGCTTCCAGCTTCGGATGCTACCGACCGACTGTGGTTCTGGTATCGCCGTCCGGTGGCGCCAACCCGCGAACAGACCCCTAAATCTAGTAATCACTAGGTAGTGATCCGTTCCCAGGTCAGTACCTCGGAACACTCGCGTATCCATCACCTGTTTTCGCAGTCGGTCATCCACCAGGAATAAATCGATCATACTTCTCTCATTCTCTCTTGTTCTAGTATACATATGGATTTTCTTGTGACTAAACATAGTGTTTGTCACAAGAAGACCCTTTTCCTTGCATACAGCTAGTATGAGCTTGCCAGCATCGTTAACCCTTTTATCGCCAAACATTCCAAGCACCGACTCGTACCCTGGCCGAGCGGTACCAACCCATCCATTCAAATCACCACATACAACAATTCTTTCGTTTCCTCTAACCAAGTCTAGAACTTCTCTTACATTCTCCCAAAACTCCTCCAGCTCAGCTCTGGACGACGAAGCCACCGGCGCATAAACAGCCAAAAGGAATAACTTCGTCAGTCCCAATTTAAAGCGAACTCAGAGAAGTCTCGAGTTCACAACCTTATATTCAGTCATAACATCGACCAACCGAGACGACAGCAGCACCCCCACTCCCTGGCAGGCGCTCTCGCTCTCCGGGACTCCGGACCATAGAGCTAACGCCCCGCCAGGGAGCTCTTCAGTACCACTGCCCTTCCGCTTGGTCTCCGACAAACACACGACATCTAATTCTCTTTCTTTCATTATTTCAATCAACTCATTCGTCTTATCTCTCATGCCTCCTCTAACATTCCACGTGCCAACTCTGCACTCCGTCCTCCACCTTCCGCCGTGTCGGGCTGTGCGTGACGGGTGGCGGTCCCCATCGCCGCTTTGCGCGCTGCATTTCACACCAACGGGGACGAACTGGTGTGCGACGCCTTGGGGGGACGCCCTAACCCTCGTTGGCATGGGTGCGCAGCTGTGTAGAATTGCAGCCCTGAAAAGGGCTGGCAGGGGTCGCGACGAGCACGCTTCTACAATGACCCCCCCGTACCAATGTGTTTTTCAAAAAGAAAAAAAAAACAAACTTATGTACGATTATCGTTGGCTTGGTCATAAAGACGGCGACGGGCTCACCACCTGTCATGTTGTCTCAAAAATATCTACGGTGGAAGGTGGGACGAAGGGACTTAATTGTCTAGACTAAACCTTTATCTACCCCTGTATTGGGAATGGCGTGAAGAATTTTTTTTATTTCACCCCATAGTGTCTACTCCAACCAATCAATCTGACATCAACTTACGCTAATGACAAAAATAACATTAGTTTTACTTAACAAACAGGCACACAAAAGATGTTACATATATAGGTATATATGTATGGTATATGTATTTCATTTACCTTTATGTTTATATGCTATAATTTCTAAATTCATTATATTTCTTATTCTTTACTGTTATGTATTATAATAACCGCCTTCGATGTTTTTCCACTCCTCAAGGTTGACAGGCAGAGAATGCTTTAAGCATTATGTCCGCCTTTTGTACTTATATATTTTATAAGGTTTAAAAAAGTTAAATAAATAAATAAATGACTTATCATTATCTCGCTTTTAGTATCGAAATTCGGTAAATTTAGTATTTTTTATACATATTCCGTCATAAGTGAGAAATAGAAACCTTCAGTGGTATTAAGTTATAACTGTATGATAAAAACGAAATAGAGCGAATAGGAATGAAATAAAATGAAATTTATTTGCGTAAGCAAGGTCGAATAGAGCTCAAAATCCAAAAATATTATTGTATAATTGTTAATTTTGGTACCTATATATTAAGTATATAGTTAGTTTTGGTCCCTATCTGTTAACCATTTATCGTTTTTTTGTTTTATAGGTATAACATGAGTATTCATTTTAAGGTTGATTACTTAGTTTTATTTTGCAAAAAATTGTCTAGAATGGAAATTACCCATATGCACGCCACTGTCTGGTATAAATTACGATGGAGTGGATGCATTGTATTATTATAATCGATAACATGTAAACTTCACTTCAAACCAACAACATTTTGACCTTGATAAGAGTAGTAGTTACTATTAAACTAAGATGGTATATTTTGTGAAAAAAAAATGTGATAAGTTAAATTTTGAAATTTTGTTGGATATTTTGTTTAAACAAAATATCCAACAAAAAACAAGTGTAGAAAGGACTCGTCCTTTCTACACTTACACTCATTCACCTCTAGGTAAGATTTATAACTACTAGGCAACCATTACTCATAGAGTTTAAATGTGACCCAAATAATTTAAGGAAGGTATAAAATGGACAGTCATTTGCAAAAAAAATATATGTTCTTATTTCACATTTCATACTATAATAAATACTGGTGAATTAATCAGATGGAGAAAACGAGAGAGAAGAAGCACTCTTCAGAGATCAGAGGCACTCTCTTCCAATTGAAATTTCCAAGTAAATGTTTCAAGCGAGTTACGAGCGAGGAACGTTAAATTAAATAATTTGCGAAGGGGAAAATTAAATTTATGTAATCCACTCTTTAAATAGTAACATAAAAGTAATTTAGTAATTAAGCTGAAAAAAGAAACTACTTAGATACTCCCTTCAAAGCAACGTACACACAGTCCTTTAGTTTCCACTTAGTTTCTTCGGGACGGTTCATGTCCTATAGTGCCGAGGTTTCTTATCGACCTCTCTCTCTGCCCTCCGCGACCGAAATGTCTGCGGCCGCCGCGGGTTAACCAGTGGGCTGGTGCTAGGTCAAGTACCCGCATTCCTGAGCCCCATGGCCTCCGGGTGGCGGAGTCAAGTTTTGTCACACACGTGAGTTTCGAGGCCAGGGAGGTGGACGCGTCAGTGTTTCGGTGTGTCTAGTATGGTGGGATAGGGTGAGAAGTCACGCTCACCGGAGGAGGCGCTGCCATGAGCGGTTAGAGCGGACGGGGTTGCGGAAGTGCGTGAATGCTTGGCCCTGCCAACGTCCAGTGAAGTCGAACACTGTCAGCCCGTCTGTTTTAGTCAGTGCGAGCTCAACGTCACCCATCGCTACCTCCGCGGGGGCAGGTATACGATAGGTATTTCCCCACAAAAATAAAAAAAGACATTTAATGAATAAGTGTGGATAGAGAATATATTCTCTTTCGGGGTCTTAAGCAGGTCAGCCACCAGTATTATCGCAAATATTACGACCGTTTCGATACCAAACTAAAGCTCTCCTTGTCCAGGGAAGGCTAGCACAATGCTCTTCTTTGGGAGAATATGTATTCAATGGGGAGGGGAACTATGTTTTATTGTCAGCATATGTATACAATAGCGTTCTTGTAGCTAGCGAAACATGGCGATGATGATGATTAAATTAAAATTACTGTTTATATTGAAATAAATAAACTTCAACTGTTTTTTTTATAGTATTTTTTACTTTTGGAAGTAGAAGAAAATTGACCATTACGACGACGTACGACCTCCTAACGCCACAGTAGATAAATGTCCTCGATATTTCATTTTGTCGTTATTACCTTTACAGCACGTGTTTGTTACATTTATCGGTTAATAAAATACCTTTTTACCTTTAAAACATAGCATTTATAATTTTTACTAAGTCACAAAATACACTAATTACCCAACTTTGAACTATCTCAAGATAATTAAAATAATTTCTCTATTAAAATTGGTATGTTTTTAAACAACTTCAAACAACTTTAATCGAAGAAGACACCTCTGTAAATAAATACATACTACACACACTTCAGTACACTCATAATGAAGTACATAACGTCTTGCAAAACTAAAAAGCGGTTTTGCTATAAACGCTCCGCTTGGCAAGAGGATTAGGTAATTTGCACCTTAGACGCTGCTGCACGTTATAGGTCCCCTGAATTCTGTTGCTAGTTATAGAGATGGCGATCCCACCATTCTATTTCCAAATCTCTAAATATGAATAACTGAATAAGTGAAAATGATTGAATCTTCGAAAATCTATATTTTAAAAATGTATACAATCTATAATAACAACAATATTCTCATAAAAAAGATGTGAATGAAAATATCAATGAAAATATATATATATATATATATATATATATATATATATATATATATATATATATATATATATATATATATATATATATATATATATATATATATATATATATATATATATATATATATATATATATATATATATATATATATATATATATATATATATATATATATATATATATATATTAATTTAAATATATAATAAATTTATATATATATATATAATAAATTTTTGGAGAACAAATGACAGGTGGTGAGCCTGTCGCCGCCTTTTGTTCCTCACTATAGCCATCACTATAGCCAAGTGCTTGGATGATCGGAATTCATATAATAATCATAATTTATTCTTTCAACTAGATTCAGTAATAATTATAATACGACTAAAATATAATACGATCAAAACTTTGAAACAACAACAGAAGTTTTCAACTTTTGGTTCAGAACTTCTCTAACGAGCTAACTAAACAAAAGCGTATTGTTTCGGTGTGGTCGCATTATGAAATTTTCAATGAAAAAAATGCTACTGTAAAAAAACAACACGAATCTCTTGATTTTTTAAATTTGATATCATTTAAGTCACCATAGCCGAGTGGTTTAGTGGTCGGAATTTCGAGTCAAGAGACCCGAGTTCGATCCCCAGGTGACAGGCTCGTACCAATGGGTTTTTTTTTAAAAAAAAAACAAACTTATGTACGATTCATATCGTTGGCTTGGCCATAAAGATGGCGACGAGCTCACCACCTGTCACGTTGTCCCAAAAATATCTTCGGTGGAAGGTGGGACGAAGGGATTTCATTGTCTAAACTAAACCTCTGTCCTATCACTTTTTGAATAGTGGTAGAGCCACGTATCAGCTTTTGTTGTTGCATGAATGGGCCGGCTCGACCGGGAAGTACCACGACCTCACAGAATACCGGCGTAAAGTAGAAGTCCAACAAACTTCTGCGTTTCGTCTGGTGAGGGCAGGTAACCGGTGGCCCACACACCGCCTCCCCCAATACTGGGGGAGGGGGGCACTCTAAGGGAGGCAACGCATCTGCTAAGCCTCTGGTATTGCGGGTGTTCATGGGCGGCGGTAATCACTTACCATCACGTGAGTCACCTGCTCGTTTGCCTCCCTTATCTATAAAAAAACCCCTGTATTGGGAATGGCGTGAAGATTTTTTTTTATTTCAACTCATAGTGTCTCCACCAATCACTCCACCAATCATCATAGTGTACTCCAACCAATCAATCTGCCATCAACTTACGCTATTGACAAAAATAATATTGGCTCTCTTTACTTAACAAACAGGCACACAAAAGTTGTTACACTGCTATTTGTCTATAAAAGAAACCTTCTAGGCAGATAAGGTAGAGTAGAATAGATAGTTACCTAAAAATGCAATAAATATATAACGCATTATTACCGTTTGCTATATTTTTAATTACGTTGCAGGCACTGTGGCTGCTTCTACTATTCAATAAAAATGTTTAGTGCAGGACACTAAAATTTTTATATGTGTCCCACACAAAGCAATTCTTTTATCTGCGCAGCGTTAAGTCTGCACATCTATGCTATAAACTACTGTAGCTAATAACATCCTATAATTAAAATGGTTATGTTATAGTAATTGGAAAGCAACAAATCTACGATATAAAAATTAGTTTTTTCATTCTTTGCTAGTTTATGTTAAGTAACAAAAAAGAACAGAAGTCCAGACAATTAAGATCTTTCGAACCACCTTTCACGGAACACATTTTTGGGAAAACGTGTCAGGTGGTGAGCCTGTTGCCTTCTCCTTCTTCTGTACAAGGCAAAAGTATAAATCGCACAAAAGTTTAAAAAAATACTGGTATGAGCCTGCCACCTGGTGATCGAACTCGAATCTCTCCATTCGAATGTCGATCATCTAACCACTAATATCGGTACCCACCATGGGTTACGCGACTATAGGTTTAGTAAACCTTTTGTCATTATCGCTTGAGTCTATCAAAAAACAATTGATCACGTTTCTAATCACTATTAGATTGTATTCTGGTCTTCGTCCACGTAATATATTAGAATTCGCTAGAAATAATTAAAAATTTCGGATGAATATGAATTAAATCATGTTTTAAATCTTCGAACAAGAACTGTGCATGGATATTTGGTGTGCTATTTGTTAAACCGTATATTTAAATAGCAGTATGCGAAATTTTATTTATATACATACAACCGTTTTTGCTATGATTGAGTTACACACATCCAAATGTCCACATTTTGATATTACTATTTTCTGCTCGCATCTTCGTCCGTCCGTTACCTCGAAACCCCCGGGGGATGGTTTGATTTCCCTGGGTAAATCCAGCCAATATACGTCTCCGGACCGACAATAATACAAATCAAAATCCGTTGTACAGTTATGCGTTAAATCTATACAATAGGAACCATTCAGGATGAAAAGTAGCTTATGTGCTACTCCAGATAGTTTCTCTTTATATTTTTATGTATATTCTCATTAATTCAATTTCATTCAAATGTCTATCGAGCTACTAAAACACTCGTATTTAGTATTTTTTAGTTCATCATGAGAAAATGTAGCCTATAAACAATTCCAGGATCTTTATAACAAAATTCATCAAAATCGGCTGATCAATTTTGCCGTGAAAGTGTAACAAATAAATAAAGAAACTCACTTTAACTTTTATACTACACCGGCTGCCAGCCTAGGTCCCGGGTTCGATTCCCGGTCGGTTCATTGTCGAAAACACTTTTTGTTGCTTGTGGTGCTTCGTTGTTTCTGATTCCATAATACAACTGTTTAGGCTGCTTACTTTGGGATCAGACCAATGCAAGTGATGTTGCCCCTATCTATGTATGTATCTATTTAATATATAGTTAAGATTAGTAAGATACATAATATACGAGTACATACATACATAACGGCCTATTAAAGTTCACTGCAGGACCTCCGCCTCTCGAATAGGGAGGATTCGCCATAATCGCTACGCTTGGCAAGCGGATTGGCGATCGCAATAGCAGATCACTCGCACCTTAGACGCTGCTGCCTATCTTCGGTCTGATTATTTTGTCTGATATTTTAAAGTAGGATCGCGCCGTCTATCGGTTGCCATAACGATATTCTGGGCTGTTTCCCTTTGTCGTCTCTTACGACACCCACGGGAAGAAAGGGAGTGGCAATATTCTTACACCGTTACCACACGGTAAGATAAGTAAGATAAAGAAATATATTAGTATTTGATATTTAAATATTTGAATTGTTGTTGTGCAAGACCATTTGTTCTCTAATTGTTGTTTTCATTTTTCAAATTACCGTGAACGATGAGGACGTAAATCAATTTTGTCTACATACATACTAGTACAGATACATTGAGTAATCTGATTTTATAACTCAATTACTGTTGACGGCTTTCTCGCTGACAATTTACTTATCAAAACATGTACGGAGGCCCAAATTTAATTAGGTCACGCGTCGACCTGTTGCATGTTCTGGAGCATTCGTCGTCTCCCTTACTCATTACGTCACAGGCGCACCACCCTACGTACTCCCTTTAAATTGCATCATGATAATTTTTCTCTTAATATCTTTATGTATTTAGTTTTTATCAAGAAAGTATATCTATCCTTTTCTATGTCTATCCTTTATCTCTTATTACATTAATTATAAAATTATACACCAGATTGGCTTGAAATTAAGCATTGTTATGCGAAAATATAGTATCACACAAACTTGAAAAATGTTTATCTGGTAGCTTAAACATTACTTACAAAAGGATTTTGAATTTCACTACCTCAAATATATAAGATATTGTAATTGTGACAAATGTAACTGTGTGTGTGTCAGAAAGAACAGATCGCTAAGTGACACGATCTTCACATACAAGAAGTAATTAATATTTAAACTAGGTATACGTAGATAGTAACATAGATTACGTAATAACGTTTACTAATAATGATAAGGTGAGATTAGGTTTACCATCGGAAATAATATTAAAAAACAATATTATAGAAAATAACTTGATAAAACAATATATGATATTATTTTTAATTCAATAGTTTAATTTCAAAAATACTAACATTATGTTAGTATGCGGCGTCACAAAGGCGTTTCACCGTAGGACTCCTTTCCGCACACAATAAACTGCTTAATTCAGTAATGAAACAGTGGGATAACATAAGGCGTACAAAGTAATACGCATCAAAATAAGACCAAACGATTATTTGGATGAAGTAGATGTATCATTAATATTTCCTTATTTAATATACCTATGCAGGAGAAAGTAATTTCAATGTGTCATAATACAAGTTCGTGATTGAGGATTAGTGACAGATTTATATACATTTAATATATAAAATTTATTATTAATATTAATTTATCAAGGTTAATAATTTTTCTAAATTTTCCTCTAAATCTTAGAGAAAGGAGAGGTGCTCGAATTGTAAGCTCTCGAAGTTGTCACATCAGCTGCATGTCCCACAGAATAATAACAAACGAGAATGCCATGGATTTACATCAGGATATGCACAATTATATTGTTTACATCTTATTTTCTACGAGCTATGGGGCCGGCTCGTCACTTAAGCCCGCTAAACTTTTCGGTTTCGGTCGGACCTTACGGTTTTTATATTTTATAATGTTATTACTATTGTCATTGGCTTATGTGGTACAGTCTATTGCCGCTGAATGCTATACTTAGATACTCTTTGAACTTTACCGAAAGTCTGTAACTGTGTTCTCTGCGTCAGAAATGTGACGTTTTAAGATTATCAAAAAGAGATTTAAAGAGTATTTGACAGCCTCCGAGGATGATTGGCGAACACACAGGTTTACAAGGTCGCTTTCTCTGAGGTTGTCTTTCGCTTTCTATGTAATTTTGTCCCTATCTTTGTATGTATTTATATATTTATTGTTTAACAAATACTAACACTATTTCCGAAGTACAACACATATTTGTAAACTAAGAGAGAAAATGTCTGTGGTGACACACGTTATCCAATTCTTTTGTTTTTTTATTATCTGTTTTGTGTAAACGGGATCTCGTATGGCGTTCTAATTTCGAAGTTACTCATGTATCTCAGGGTTAGTATGGTATCTCAAGATAATGTTTGTTTAACTTCAGTTACACTTTTTGTCATAAATGTAGCTAAATAAAATAAATTCATCTCGGCCGGAATACGCAGCGACGCATAAATATCTGTTGTGCGTGACCGCTTCACTCGACACTGCTCGCTGCCCTTACAGATTATTTAAAACTAAAATGGATGCTTGTAATAAGCGTTGCCGATAATACGCTTTTGTGAACAGCCAGACACCCATGTTAGGACGTTATGGTTCGCTGGGCAAGGAATCATATTAGAATTGTTCTTAATACATTTATTTGTTGTAAAAAATATACAAATAGACATACTCGAAATGTTTTAGAAATAACTTTAAATAATGGAAACTACCTAGATACGAAACAATTATTATTTGTACCTAAAATATAAATAAAATAAATAAATAAATAAATATCTTCACGCAATTCCCAATACAGGGGTAGACAGAGGTCGAGTCTAGACAATTAAGTCCCTTCGACCCACCTTTCACCGAAGATATTTTCGGGACAACGTGACAGGTGGTGAGCCCATCGCCGCCTTTATGTCCAAGCCAACGATATTCGTACATAAGTTTTTGAAAAACTCATTGGTACGAGCCTACCAACTGGGGATCGAACTCGGGTCTATTGACTCGAAATTCCGACCACCCAACCACTCGGCTATCGTGACCTATAATTATATCTCAAATATAAGGAGAAAAATTAATTTAATTATAATTTCTGATATTAGGTTACTTAGCGGTGGCTTATTTCGTCATAAAGGGTTTTATCAGCACTGTAATTGGGAGCTTAGAGGCGTTCTATTTTTCCTATCAAGGGAGATCGCATATGCAAGCTTTTTTGAATTTTGTGGTAGCTTTTATGGGCTGTCATAACCACTAGCTAACCACATTGTTAGTTAGTTTTACATCGACCTACCATAAAAAACAATATAGTTTTTAACAATAAACGTTTCTACGTTTTTGAAAAGGTTAAAAGAAAAAGAATTAAAATGCATAAAATTTCATTAGCGTAACCTAATACAGTTTTCGACTATGAAAAGAGCCTGTGAAGTGCTGGTCATATCGCCAGTATATAGGAAATATATTCCTCTGTATGAAATTTAAAATGTTAATTTATTTTATTCTTTTAATCAGTCACGATAGCCGAGTGTTGGGCGATCGGAATTCGAGTCACACTTTTTTCAAAAACTTATGTACGAATCGTTGGCTTGGACATTGCGATGGCGACGGGCTCACCACCTGCCACGTTGGAAGGTGGGGCGCCGCGTCAGTCCCTGGCGTGAAGATATAAAAGACTAAGACTTTCTTTTAAATTTGATTCATTCCCATTTACAAAAATGTGTATATTATGTATAAATTATTAAATTACGTATTAACGATTTGTATGAATATTTATATGACTTACTTACCTTCACGCACAGTACCTGACGGGGTAGCAAGAGAGGAATGATGTCACGATCCTTACATACATCTTTTGCTTCTTTCAATTTCATAATTTTCTTCATACATGCACGTCCAGGTATCCCGAGTACTCTTTACCCTCCCTCCTTCGAACAATTTCCTCACATGGTCTTCGAAAGTTAGTCTCGGCCAATCCTCTTAATGCTAAATTTCGCGCTATGTATTTTCTTCACCATTCGGTCTTCACTCATTCGCTCGACGTGCCCAAACCATACAGCAAGCCCTTATCAGTGTTAAGGGCGTGCTCTATGGTTTTATTGTATTTAAACTTGTTACATTGCTAATCTCTACGTTTCGTTTTCGGTCGGCTAAGGTAGCGACACTCATTTTACAAAAAGATCGCATCGCAACTCCACTGCATTTTACTTACTTTTATACTTCTTCTGGCAGATCCAGGTTTCGCTGCCATACAACAAAGCCAGTAGCAGCACTGCGTTATGTATCGCAAGGCGTGCACTTTTTACTACTTTTGACGAACGCAGTCAAGGCACCGTTTGCTATGTTGCCAGCAGACATAAAAAACCATTACGGAAAAACCTTTACCTGCTAAATTGGTCAAGCTGCGCACGCGCAATCAAAATGTGAATTATGACTGTGGCTGTACATGACTGTGGATCACCAAACGGGACCGAGATATCCCTCGTCCGCCTGCATAAATTGTATAGCCGATGAAAGTAGGCCCGCCAAACTTGATCATTTTAGCAGTAACTCTATCTAGATCCGCGGCCTTACCACATTTCAAACTTCGAATCGCACGTTTAATCTCTTTCATACTGATAACCTCAGTGTCATCGAAGCCCGAATCTGGTGTGGTGGTCTAGATTACTTTACCAAGATCATCGCACGCATTGATTTCTCTATAAAACTACCTCCATTGCTGCATGACGTCCGATTTTTTCAAAAGGACATCATTGGTTCCCGAAAGTACTTTGTTCATTGTTAAGGCTGTCGCACGTGGCAACTCAGCCCTCCGTCCTCCACCTTCCGCCCTGTCGAGCTGTGCGTGGTGGGTGGCGGTCCCCATTGCCGATTTGCGCGCTGCATTCCACAGTAATGGGAACGATCTGGTGTGCGTCGCCTTAGGGGAATGCCTTTACCCTCGTTGGCATGGGTGCGGCGCTGCTGTGTAGAATTGCAGCCCTCAAACAAGCTAGAAGGAATCGCGACGAGCACGCTTTTTTTATTGAACTAATACTATAACATTCATTGGGTATTGGTTTTTATAAATTTTGTATGAATTTCGTGCTTTGTCGATTGACTTAAAATTTTGACATTCGTTTTTCATCCACGAGTGTACTTAAGTACTTTGTGTAGTTCGTATACGTTGCTGGGTTTAGGTCGTAACATATAAGTGAAAGTAACTTAGTATTTTCCTCGAAGTGTTATCTCTGATTATTTAATCTTGAATGACATGTGATTATATGTATGTATTAAAATAATTATCATAGAAATAAGTTAATTAGGTAACTGATAAAATTGAATTCTTATGTCATGATAACACTGATTGAAAAAGATACTTCTTTGATGTTGCAAGGTTGGTGGTCGTCGGTCTTCACTTATTATGTGAACAAATTACTCTTTTTCAACCATGAAAAACCGGAAAAGATCATTCAGTTTCGCATATTATTCAGTTTCGCATCACCAAAATAATCTCAGTATAACATCAAAGACTATAACAGAAATAATGTATTTTACTATGCTAAAATATACGATCCGTTTTTATCGTATATGTCCAAATCAGATTCGCCAAGAGTACCGTTAAATAATAGAGCTATCTAAAAGCACCATTGAATATAACACAGTATCAGCTTCAATGGTGCTTTTACATATTTTACATACGGTGAAATGGCGACATGCAAAACAATGAAATGTCATATGTCACACTATCCATCACACTCACAAACGCACTACCGAAATTCCTACTATAAGTATCGAGCATTTATATTCATATCGATTCTACTTCCAAAAAATATGTAATTTATTAATAATTTAACGTCACTTAAAATCACATTTAAAGTCATCATTAAAAGTTACGATAGCCGAGTGGTTCGAACTCGAGTCAAGAGAATTCGATTCCCAGGTGACAGGCTCGTACCATTGTTTCAAAAACTATACGTATTATATCGTCGGCCTGGTAGATGATGGATTGACTAGAAATTGGTGTGAAGATAAATGGGTTGTTGCTATATGGGAAATAAAAAAATAAATGGTAGTTAATGTTTGGAAATGCTAACAATACTTCAGTTAGATACCGTCACGTCGCATGTAATAACATCGATCGTGTTGATCCGTGCAGAGGGCAGCGAGGTCGGTCGTGCATTTCCAGTGCGACAACTAAAATACGTGACTGAATTTGATTCAGATAGGATTACATCGGACTTAAAAGCATAAGTTATCATAAATTACAAACTATATTAGTGATTGCACTCATTTACCACTTAAAAATTGAGATAATTTCTATGCAAATACACTTGCATAGGATTTTCTGTGCAAATTCGTACATAATTTGTGGTCGTCATGTTTTTAAACTTTCGTAAACACTTTGTATCTCAAAGTTCACGAAATTATTTTTTTTAATAAATTATAACAGATATTTATTTTATAGACTGCTAATTGTAACTTTTGTTGTTGAAAGGCTATTATTCTTCTTAATTGCAGATTGAAACTCCGGCTCAGTCTGTAATTTAAATCGTAAGCAGGCTAAGCGTGGGCAGGTTTAGCTAACAATATTACTTAAATTTTAAAACGAAAAGGCATATTCTTTTATCCATGGATACAATTATAATGTTGATATTTTCTATGCAAATTCATAGTAAATGAAATAAAACGTGAAATCAAATATGTAACGAAAAAGAAGTAAGGCGAAAAATTGAAGTCTAATTTTTATTTTCCTTCACGAATTTTGCGTGGGGTATTCCTTTGTACATAAATTGGCTTCAGTACTGCAACTAAGACAAATAATAATTAACGTGGAGGAATTGCTTTGGTTTGGTACAATTTGACTTGGTTTATCTTATTATCCCGGTTATCTTAATAAATAACAGACATATTTGTAACCATACGTAATGGCTCCATACGTAATCCCGAAAATATCTTCGGTGGAAGGTGGGTCAAAGGGACTTAATTGTCTAGACTTGACCTCTGTCTACCCCTGTATTGGGAATTGCGTGAAGATATTTATTTATTTATATACGTAATGGCGGTACTTTTTCTATTAAAAAGCGGTCACCCAACAACTTTCTTGGCACTATAATATAAGAAGAACTAATGAAAAAAGCTTTCAAACTTGTCGTGATGTTCGGTTCCTAAACCCGGCGCCTCCAAGTTTGGTTAAAGTAATTTTAAATGCCAAAATAACCACGAGCAAGGTGGTCAAGAAAACACAACATATTTTGAAAGAAACTAGTCCATTTAAGAAATATTATTAGATAATTAAAATTTTACTAGGGTTACAACTAATATAATTTTTTCATTAAAAATATTATAAGTCCTATATTTTTTTAATTTTAAAATATTAATTTCCAAATCGTGTGAATTCCACCGACTCGTTTTTTTTTTTTTTTTTTTAACATTATAAGGTAGCGTTTAACTACAATCGCACCTGATGATAAGTGGCGATGTCGTTTTTGTTGGTAGGCACACTAGCTTAGAAAGAGCCTATTCACTCTTCTCTTGGGGACACCCACATTGTAATCGGACGGAAAGACTGATGCAGGCAAATTATTCCAGTCCTTTGCTGTACGCATTATGAACGACGAAGCAAAACGCTTCGTCCGAATGCAGGGTATATCGACAACAAAAGGATGGAGACCCGCCGTGCGACTTGTTGTCCGATGATGGAAAGGGGAAGGGGGAATTAACTCATGTAATTCCTTCGCACACTCTCCAAAATGTAACCTGTAGAACACCGAGAGACTGGCCACGCGACGTCTGTGTTCGAGACTGGACAAATTGGTAGTAACCAAGTCAGGATCACCGATTAGCCGCTTGGCCCGTCCCTCCACAGAGTCCAAGGCTGCCAGTTGATATTTAGGAGCTCCAGCCCATATATGGCAGCAGTACTCTACAGCCGACCGGACCTGAGCTTTATATAGGGTCAGAAGCTGTCCCGGAGTAATGTAACGCCGCACTTTTGCAAGAACTCCCAATCTCCTTGCAGCGGCTTTAGCCTTAGACTCAATGAACCGCCCAAAGTTAAGGTTTGACGTGATTTCGACTCCTAGTAACTGGAGGCGGTCGGTGTATTCCAGAGATACATTCTGAAATTTAGGAGCCAAGGTGAACTGGCTCCTTTTGGCGGAGAACAGACACGCTTGCGTTTTGGTGGCATTGAATCTCACAAGATTGGTATTGCCCCAGTTGGAAACTGCCTGTAATGTAAGATTCATACGCTCTACCATGGCCTCCCGAGCAGACTGTACTTGATGCTGTCTGGACTGAACACGCGCCAGTTATCTCTCCACAACTGTGCTATCATCTACCCAAAGAGACCGGGCTCGAGCAGGTCGTTTATGTGCAGCAGAAAGAGAGTTGCGGACAGAACAGACCCTTGAGGAACTCCGGCATTAATCGCCATAGCCTCCGATGAGCAGCCGTCAATAATGACTCGCAAAGACCGTTCCCGCAAAAAGTCCAGGGGATATACCATTTGAAGGAAGCTTATTGATAAGGCTAGCATGAGCCAGACCCTGTCAAAAGCCTTCGAGACATCGAGCGAAACCGCGAGTGCTTCACCACTGTTCTCGAGGGCCTCACCCCATAGATGTGTGACATACACTAGAAGGTCCCCAGTCGACCGATTTCGGCGAAACCCGTACTGTCGATCGCTAAGGAGATCGTTATGTTCTAGGTATGCCATGAGGTGCGAGTTACGCTCCATAATCTTACAGAGTATGGAGGTAATTGAAATAGGTCGGTAATTGACTGGGTCAACACGGCTACCTTTTTGGACACGGGCTGCACGTTAGCAAGCTTCCAGGATTTGGGAACTATTCCAGTCTTCAAGGAGAGGCGATACAAGCGTGACAGAACAGGAGACAACTCGGGTGCACAGGTCTTAAGCACTATGGCTGGAATACCATCAGGTCCACTGGCTTTGTTCACGTTCAGATGTCGCAACGTTTTGAGGACCTGAATGTTGCGCTGAACCATGGGCGAGCATTACCACCAACGGGTACATCAGCAAAAGGAATAAAATATTCCATAGCTAAACATACCACGTCAGTTATAGCATCCGCGCATCTCGATGGATCTCCGGAAGAGAAGCAGACCTGCCGCCAAGGATAAGATGCAAAGAAGCGTCGCATCTCATCCCAATCTGCTGACTTGTATCGCCACACTCGCCTAGTACCATGTGGGTCGAGGTCTGTTGGCGTGTAAGACGATACAGATTTCACCAGACAGTGATCAGAGGTTCCTAGTGGAGAAGCCACCTCTACCTCATATCTGTCAGGATCAGTGGTCAGCAGGAGGTCTAGACAATTGGCTGTATGACCTTCAACGTCTGGCTTTGCTTTACCATCTGGGAGAGGTGTAGCGATAAGGCGAAATTCCTCATTTCCCTCCCAGCATGGTCAGTCTTCTGTACATATACGTACTAGAACTACGTGCATATTCTCCAACTACTGCCTCTGAAATATTTAAGGAGGCCAGAGACAACAGAGGGTATTTACAGTTTGCTACTTTAATTTCGCTTATAAGTACTATCTACAAGGACTTACTGTCTACTTTCTATGGATATAATAAATACAACATCCATAACGATTTTCCTATAAAATTTTTTCCGATATAAATTCCGAGAATGTTATTTTATTGAATATTTCAAACAGCTATAAATTTTAATTGTAATTAACAGCTACGCCAATATTCGACTTGAGTATATAAATATCTTCAAAGATATTTATTTATTTGTATAATATAACTTTCATCGCAAATTCTACTATTTTTATTCGCGTAAATTTGATTCCCTTAATAGCGGAAGTATTCTAATAATGGAGGAAGTATCTCCGTGCTAAATTTCGTTTCACGGTACTTACAAAATTCAGCTGGATTTTATGCCGCTCGACTTTAATCGTAATAGCTTTTGAGAGAGGCCGACAGGGTATCCGTGCTAGTAGCGTTCCACGTTAGAGACTTATCCAGTTAAAAGTAAATAAAATCCCTACAAATATAGAATTTACGAGAAAATACTTTTCTCAAATTTTTTGGTATTAGTCGATGTCGAAGGTCCTCGATTTTTATAGATATTACATTTTACATTTACATAACATTACTAGCATGACCAGTTAAACTACTAACAATGTATGTCTAAGACTTACCTGTAATCTGATGTTCACATTACCCTAGGGTTAAGAGTAGGACTGCTATTTACGCTTAATAGATAGATACACTTTTTATAAACAGATGTGCATACAACTTTTCTATTTTTTCGAAATTATGAATTTATTAAAAAATATACATAAAAAATAAAATAGCATACATAGCTGAACACTTAAAATATGTCTCTGCCTCTGTTAAATTGAACCGCTAAGCAATCTTCACTTTCCAATAAACATTTGTCGAATGTGTTATTGGGAAAACTGGTTGGACCGGCAGACCTATTTCAGAATTCCGAATTCAATTAAAACTTCTCACTTAGATCTATCAATGACAGGCATGACGTTGGCATAATTTTGTTATGAAGAGCCATCGAAATTTCGCCATAAGAAAACCTGTCTTTCTTCAAGATTTTTGTCCTTGCTGAAAAAATATGGTCCATCTAGTACATTCGTAGCGAGCGACACCTAGGCGGTGGCAGAGCATGCTCTCAGCTCCGGCGCCTCACATTGTATTAGGTTCGATAAGGTGAAAGTGTTGACACGCGAAACAAACCTTGTGGCATGAGAGCTCTGGGAAGCTATCGAGATCGGCAGTCGTCCTAATTTCAATAGGGACAAGGAGTGGGCCTACCACTTACTTGGAAACTTGTTTTGTGGAACTTGACGCGTACTCGTAATGAGAACAATAGCGCATCGTGATAATATTTGGTGTGCCTTTAAACAGTAACATATACGCATCGCCCACGCCATGTTTTTTGTCACAGCCTGTGCACCATAAGCCATTCGGTGCACTTCGGTAAGTTGTGCGTGTCGCGCTCAGGCCCTTAGTGCGAGACAGGACGCGACTGCCAACTCCGCTCTCATATTCTAATGAAGGACCGCCAAGAGGTCCGATACTGTCGGTACTACACCGATAATCTAGAAGTAAGTTAAATGTACATAGTTGTTTTGATATAAAATAAAAATATATTTGTAAAAAAATATCTTTGCCTCAGACTATAATTAAATCTTATGATCTGGTATTCCTTTACCGCTGATGAGTAGCAGACTTCGCTCCATATCTTCCTATAATGAGGGTCTTGTTAGGAATTTTATTATCATGCGAGCGGGATATGAAAGGGATACGAAATTGGTGTACTCTAACACACATACTCAACATTTATGCTATAAATAGTGTATTTTACTCAACAATAAGTAACTGTTACAAAACATCATTTTTGCTTCTTCAACCATTCTCTACGAATTGATAAATCACGGAGATTTCCGAAAGGACCGATTATCGTAAAGTAAAAACAATCTTTAAAACTGTTCGGAACCCCCATTATTAAAAATCAAAATACGTTACGCAAAATCTACCTTCGAATCTCTCCCACAGTAACCGTATTTTGAATTACAAAATCCACTGTAATACAGTGGATTTTATTATATATATTATATATATACATATATATATATATATATATATATATATATATATATATATATATATATATATATATATATATATATATATATATATATATATATATATATATATATATATATATATATATATATATATATATATATATATAATACAAGTATACACTATTATATATTGTACCCACTAAATGTGTACCAAATTTCAATTCCGTTTAATCGCTTTTAAGGAATTGAGAAACAAACCTATAAACTTACACATTTAATAACGTTAGTAGAATTGCAGGATAGGATATGATTTTAATCGACTTTTGTAATTTTCCACACTATCTTTACTTTCCATTATTGTATCAGCAGTGTAAGTTTTATAAAAAAAGGAAATCAGTTCCCATCTTAGCTCAAAATACAAAGCAAATAAGTACAGTAAATGCTTATCCTTTGAGAAAATAGCGTGAGGAAACCTAGATGTCTGGGAAATTGTATAAAAATCGTGTATAGCTTTCCCCTTCTACGATATCTCTGATATAAAGTTGCCTTAAAAATTTGGCTTTGCTTTTGCTTATTGGCATTGTGGGTATTGTTTTACCTTTAACTGACTTTTACAAAAAAGACCATCTATAGGTTTTGAACAAATATTGATATACTTCTGCAAAAAGGTTAAAAACAAAATTACAACGTAATTTAACAATCCTTCTGTAGAAGTTAATTTAACAAGCATTATTTGAAGAGACGGGAAATTTGAAAAGGGTATGTAAATTTGGTATTTCAAAATTTAATCGACGTTAAATGAGTGAGTTGTTGACTTTTTGTTGAACTTAAAGGGAGTTTTATAAATTAGTTTAACAGTGATTATTTCCAAGGGAAATATCTAATTAAAATTTCAAAAATGCGATATTCGCTTTATTTTATTCGAGTAAGAAACCGTCATTCTTCCCGTAGGCTAGGCAACAGATGTCTGGATAAATCTTCCCGAAAAATAACGGATCGATGGCGTAAAACTAGCAGTGACGACTAATGTGTGAAGTGTCGATCACCAATCCCCTATATAGATATAGGGGATAGGTGTGTGAAGTGTCGCAAGTATTTGTGTCGTAAATCTTATATTACACCCATTCCATATTACAAGTGCTTAAACTGCTTAATTTGGGATGTATAAGATGTTGTACCTATCTATGTATGTATTTAATATTATTATTATTTATTTACCTGTGTTTTAACTTTCAACTGCCCTCTGAGAAAAACCTATTTCTTGCAATAAAATTGTAATACTTTTATTAAAATTTTTATTGCAATTTTTTTTTCAATGTATTATGTTAAAAAAATATCAATGTAAAAGTATGTATAGTATAGTGTATAAGTCACGATAGCCGAGTGGTTGGGTGGTCGGAATTTCGAGTCAACAGACCCGAGTTCGATCCCCATGTGGCAGGGTCGTACCATTGGGTTTTTTCAAAAACTTATATACGAATTATATCGTAGGCGACGGCGACGGGCTCACTACCTGTCTCGTTGTCCCGAAAATATCTTCGATGGAAGGTGGGTCGTAGGGACTTAATTGTCTAGACTAGACCTCTGTCTACCCCTGTATTGGGAATTGCGTGAAGATATTTATTTATTTATATCATATTATATTAAAATATTAACCGTACAATTAAAAAGTCAAAATTATTGTCTGTTTTGTATGATCTCAGTTTCAAGTAAGTACCGTTAATTGGCTTAAGCGTACCATCGTTTGGGTTGTCTAAATTTGAATAGAGAAGGCATACGCCACCGTTATTAAACTAGTTACGTTATTTCACGTAATTTACTTTGTGTTGATAATCCTTTATCAACTTGCTTACAACTTATAGGATTATGTTTGCAGAACAGTTGATGAAAGTCATAAGGTTAAATTCATCTTTCCCTTTCTTCTTACTTATACTTCTATTTCAATTGAGTATTAAATTGATAGTAGTGGCCCTTTTAGTGGTCTACATACAAAATATTTTTTCTAAATATGTAATGTTATATTTTATTCAGTTTAATTTATTTTAAACTAACATTACACATTAATTTTAGGTAAACCTTTTTTTTAATAAAACGTTAACCTAACCTAACCTAACGAGGTTATCACGGATTTACTATTAGTCTGTCGATTCATCAAAAATGGTCAAACTGTAGATAGATTTGTAAGAACAGCCAAAATAAACTGTTTTATTTTACTCATATTTTAAAGATACTATGTCCTATTCCTTTAAATATCAAATTAAAATCGATTAAACAAAGAAACCTTTAATAAGCGTATTCCATAAGGTTGAAACGAAATTATTCACAGATGATGTATATCCTATCAAAGCAAGACAGGTAAATCGATTCTTCTGTTCGAAAAGCAATTATGGCTTCTGGTACTGCATGCGTCTGACAGAGTATTATTGCACTGTCAATCACTGCGCTTATTTTAAAACTGATATCAATCGGCGCATTGCGGATCGCAGTCAGAGATCCTGTTTATTTCTAAACCCTTTTTGTTTTAATCTGCTTCTTCTTCTTCTTTACAGCCTATCAAGAGTCCAGTGCTGAACATAGGCCTCCCCCAAAGCTTTCCACAACAAACGGTCCCCAGCCACCTGCATCCATCGACTTCCTGCAACATTTTGCAAGTCATCACTGCTTCTCATGGGGGGTCGTCCTACACTGCGTTTGCCTATACGAGGTTGCCACTCAAGAACCTTTCTTCCCCGACTGTTTTCAGTTCGTCGAGGTATGTGGCCGGCCCATTGCCACTTCAGCGCGCTGATCCTTACGGCTATGTCAGTTACCTTAGTTCTGCTGCGGATGTCTTCGTTGCGGATTCTATCACGCAGAGAAACATCGAGCATAGCCCTTTCCATAGCACGCTGAGCAACTTTGGGCCGCCTCATACGGCCCGCAGCGAAGGACCACATTTCAGATCTATAAGCCATCACTGGCAACACGTACTGGTTTAAACTGGTGCTTAAATGATTATTATTAAAAAGTCACGATAGCCGAGTGGTTGGATGGTCGGAATTTCGAGTCAAGAGACCCGAGTTCGATCCTCAAGTGGCCGTACCAATGGGTTTTTCTTAAACTTATGTACAAATTATATCGTTGGCTTGGACATAAGACGGCGACGGGCTCATCACCTGTCACGTTGACCCGAAAATATCTTCGGCGGAAGGTGCGTCGAAGGGACTTAAATGTCTAGACTAGATCTCTGTATACCTGTATTGGGAATTTCGTGAAGATATTTATATTTATTTATATTTAAAACGATGAATTTGCTTACTCGAAAGCTATATTTGTAACTAAATAATTACTAATTATAAAACTTAATAATTAAAACTAACTAAATAATTTGAAATAAATCAAATTATTTACTATAGCCATGTTCTTGTCCTTCAAATTATGTGGGTGGGTAGTTTTTTGTGCGTCTTTAAGTGGATTCGAGAGTGGTTTAGATTCACATTATTGACACAGGTTATTGAGCAGGACTACATATGTGTATTATGTAATATTGTATATATACTTTCACATAGATATACATACTGACTTATATTGTAAAAGAAGATATGAAATCTATTACGGGTGTAATTGTTACGTCATAACACCGATCACCTAACAATGGTAGGGGCAATAATTCACGCGATGATTATTGAATTATTAATGACTTACAATAGACGAGTGGTTGGGAGATCGGAATTCGAGTCAAGAGACCCGAATTCGGCGTCCAAGTGACGGCTCGTATCAATGTTGTTTTTTTTTTAAAAAAAACTTATGACATCGAATTAATTAGAGGTAATTTTTTCACTTACAAATGGTATTTTTTAATCACGAATTCAAATGAGACTCAAGGTCACCTCATTTCACCATCATACTAAAGTAAAATTTTTATACTGCGGATATGACTGCGCTGGGGTTACTCCTTCTCACGTTGTTACAAATAAATCTAGCACAATGTGAATTAAAAGGAATAAATTATTGGGACTTTTGATTGTTTCAGCACAGGGATTACCGTTAAATTATTCAGCCTCTATACTCACGATCTGGACAAATCAGTAAAATACTCAACTAAGGTCCTACAATATGCAGATGATCTTGCCTTGTATGTCGCCGACCAATCTATTTCTGACGCTTCGCGTCGTATTACCTCTGCAATTAACTTCCTTTCTCTATGGTTAAATGATCACGGCCTCTCCATCTCTCCTCTCAAAAGTAGCATTGTAACCTTCTCTAGAAAAAGATATATTCCAGATATTTAGATTGAAATCGGAGGCTCATTAATTCCCAACGAAAGTAAAGTTAAATTTCTTGGAGTCATTCTTGATAACAAGATGACTGGTATTCCTCACCTTTTCTACATCACTAACAAATGTGAAAAGAACCTAAACATCATGCGTTCATTATCAAGTACTTGGTGGGGTTGCCATCCCTTCACCCAGAAGCTTCTATACAAAGCGGTCATTAGAAGCCACATTGATTATGGTGCCTTCTTGTTGGAGCCCTGTAATAAAACAGCTGTCTCTACTTTAGACAAAATCCAGAACAATTGTCTCAGAATAATTACAGGAGCAATGAAATCCACACCTATTCCTGCATTACAAGCTATATGTGTAGAACAACCTCTGTTTCTTCGAAGATAATATTTATCTGACCGGTATCTATATAAAGTTGCTTACTATGTAGAGCATCCACTACTCCCAAAGCCGCACTCGCTGTATCAACTAGTCAGATATTCTTCGTATTGGACTCACAAAAATCTAACTTGCATCTTAAAAAGCGATATTAAATATCTAAAATAATACACTCTCCAGTATCCCAATCTAAAACCAATCCTCTTTTTAATATCCCTTTCGAAGCCTTAATTATTAGCCAAACAACATTGAAGTTGCCTGGAAGAAATAAAGCGATTTAACGCGATAAGGCCGCCAATTGTACCTTAATTAATTTTTGTATGTCGTTTGTTCATTTTGGTGTACAATAAAGCATATTTTATTCATTTCATACATTCATTCGTTCATATATTCATTCGTTCATTCATTTTATTCATTCATGATTCATTCATTCATTCATTCAGGATTCATTCATTCATTTATTCATTCATTCATTCATTCACTGTCAACCTTGGTATAGATAAAGAAAATTTGGAACCTAATGGCAAATTAAATAAAATTATCTTTGAAAAATGGCACGACTGGCTTATTATGTTTACCGATGCATCAAAGATTGAAAAAGAAGGTTTTGTAGGTTCAGCAGTTTGGATCCCTAAATTTAGTATTATTTTAAAATATAAATCCTCACCAAGAACATCAGTCTTCTCAGGAGAAGCAATTACTATTTTAGAGTCTCACAACTTAAATAAAACCCTAATCCTTTCAGATTCCTTAGCTGTCTTAATGCCTTACTGTCTAATCCTTTTCACTCAAAAACAAACTATACCGTTATTTTAAACATTAAAAAATCCCTACTCTCTTGCCATCTAAAAGATGTAAAGATTGTGTTAGCATGGATTCCTAGCCACTGTGGAATTGTTAAGGAGGCAATAAAAACTGGTTCTTTGTCTAAGTTCCGTTTATTCCGTTTATTCCCGTCTGATCTGCTCCCCTATGCTTACTCCGACTTGAGGTCCTCATGGGAAGATAATTGGCAAAAAATTAAACATGTGAAATGCAAAAATTACTCTAGCATTCAAATAGATATCCCAATTAAGCCGTGATTTTTCCGTCATCGTGAAGCAAGTAAAGTTGTCACTTCTACAATTTGCCGTCTTCGCTTTGGTCACGTTTGTTCACCATTTGTGAGTGGGGACTTGGCGAGGGGACCATCAACCACCTATTTTTTGATTGCCCTAAACTAACATACTCCCTGTATGATATCCTACCACAATACTTTCCACATCCAGTTAGTGCTAACTTTTTGTTATCTCTCATGTTTACCCAGTTTGCAAATACATTGTTTGATTTTATTAATACTAATAACATTAAATTATAATTAGTTACTAACTCGGTGAAGGAAGTTTTTTTTTAACGAAATAATGTCTTTTGTTTTAGTTTTAGAGTTGGTGGCAGTTTAAAGCTACTAGCAAATGAAATTCTCTCTTAATCTATTAGCTTGATTTAGTGTCACTCTCATGAATGACATGACAATGGCAGAATACTTCTAAGAGAGGCCATCTTCTTTTTTCTTCAAAGAAAGAAGAAGAAGATTACAGTTAAAAGCTTGTTTTTAAATGACGTTAGTAATTGGTGAATTTTAATAATAACTTATTTGCCACGCATACTGGTGTCGTCGTAAGCAACCACGCCAAAAGTCAATGTTTCATGTTAACATTTTGCGGTAATACTACTACTAAACCAGTTTAGAGTCATTTATATTAAAGAAAAAAATAATAGTCGTATGACTATTTATTTTTCCCTTCAGTATAATATTATGGTGGTATTATGCGTTTAAATCTGTATAGCGTATGCGCCGCCCGCGAGCTACTCGCACGCTTCTTTAGCGCAACTCACGTAAGGCGTAGGTCGCAGGCGTGCAGCTTGCGTGTAAGCAATTCCGTTCGCTTTCATACTGTGTATCTTAGTTGGAAATTTTTTAACCATTTTAATCTGTTCACTCCATGATAATACGTATTCAGCCGTCAGCATTAAGAAACGAACTGAGCGGGTGGGCAGATGTCATAAGGTGCATGCGCAGTACGCGCGCTGATCGCGAGCGGCGTGCTGGTGACGCATTCGCCAGATTTGGACGCACCTTAAGACGCTCGTCACAGTAGACAGGTCCGATCACAAACATAATAGAGAAAAAGGCCAGTCTCTGACCTTTTCCCCTATTATTTTTAGACCTTTATATTTATATAGAAATCTATTATTATTCTGATTACGAAAACTTGTATTAGAACACCGTGACTTTTTTTTAATTTATTTAAATTTATAATGATTTCTTGTATTTACGCGAATACTACACATTAAAAAAAAACGATATTCGGATTTTATCGCGTTTTTAATTAGTTTTTTTACAAACTATTTTTATTTCCCGACGTTTCGGATGCTTTACGGCAACCTTGATAAAATCCGAAAATCGTTTTATTTTAAATTATTTAAATTTAAATTAACTACTACTTTAACAATATGGAAATCCACAAAAACTGACTATTTGTGTCTATATAAGCAGTGTGCCTTGACCACGTGTCTATTTATGGTGATGAGTGACTGTACCTTCACCATGTTTTTTTATATTATTTTTTTCTCAAGGAAATTTGTATATATTTTGAATACGAAAATAGAAAATATTTTATAAAGCTGAATTTTAGGCGGTGAACGTGAAAATCAATTTTCCTCGTAATCATTTTTCTCTGTAAGAAAAAGTTGTCAAAGGCTTTGTGAGACGATTACAGTAACTTTGTGGAAGTTTCTGTCTTGTATATAACTTGAAATTCAACATGTAATAATAATAATTAAGCAGAAAATCTAAAATATATTTATTGAAAAACTAATATTTTGACATGCGGTATTGGCGTCAGCAAAGCTTTTGCAAGCGGCAATTAAACTGCTTTTATACCCCAATGGTAACCCAAAAATACCAAACCTTAATTTTTGAACAGACCAGTAACTGGCACTAGCAGCACTAGCGATGGCGTGCGATGCTTCATACTGCGATCGCCAATCCGCTTGCCGAGTCTGACTAGTAATGGTAAATTTTATAAATGTTTTATAATGGTAAATGTTATAAATATCTTATTCTTGATATTCTAAAGTGTAACTTTATACCTTAGCATACAAATAGGATAAGCAACAATTGGAACAACATCGATTTTCACGATAGCCGAGTAGTTGGCAGATCAGAAATTGAGTCAAGAGACCCGAGTCGATCCCTAAGTGGCAGGCGTACTAATGGGTTTTTTCAAAAACTTAAGTGCGAATTATGTCGTTGGCTTGGACATAAAGACGGTGACAGGCTCACCTGTCACGTTGTCTCAAAAATTGTCTTCAGTTGAAGGTGGGAGGACTTAATTGTCTAGACCCCTGTCTAGCCTATTTATATTATATTTATCTTATGATATTTTTTTATTTAATTTTAAGATGTGGATAATGGCTCTGGTAGCCAAATAAGTAAAATTCTCGAATGTATAAACTAGTGTCATTTACAAGGAAATATCGTACTTTCTGTTTCCTGACCTATAACAAACCTAAACCAAACCTGAACAAAGTTTCTTTAGAAATATTTATAATAACAAATATCAAAAAAGTATTAAAACCGAAATTTTACTGCAAGATTGTTTTTTTTTAAATTATAACAAATGGTTGTTTAAGTTTTGGGCGTGTTAAGTCTTGTAACTTTACATGTTAAACCACGGAATACCACGATGAGGCATAAACTTTCACGTTTTTTTAAAAAAGTATTTTTATATAAAAAAAAGATTAGTAGCAAGCATTTATATTCAGAAAAAAGCTTGATACGAAAATATATGGTGAGACGAAAATATACGGAACGCGGTGAGAGAGATCTATTGCTGTTTTTATGGATTTCCTAAAAAGTTTTAGGATGAAATCCGACTCCGTAATTTCGGGTTTCATCCTAGTACCGGGTACAAAAATGTGTTTTAAAACCGGATAGTTTTAAAAGTTGCATCAACAAACTTCAAAAAAGAAAAGGTTTAATTCATGTATGTTTTTTCTACGAACTGAAAGAGCGTAAAAGCGGAGGATCGAGGAAAGCTACATCGTGGAAAATCGCTTCGGTCTTTAAATATTTAGAATGCTTTAAGGATGAATTGTTAAAAATTCGACATTGAGCCATGGAGAGACAGTGATTTTGCAACCATGCTAGGAAAAAAAACGTTACCTCAAGCTTAATAAGGGAAAAACTACTTGTGTTGTGTACTACTAAGAGAAACACAATGAAAACTGTTACAAAAATGCAGCTACACTTTTCGCGATACCAAGGCTACCTTTTTCGTGATAACTATATTTATTATTGCACTTAAAGCATTTTTGTTTGAGAAATGTAATTATTTATTAATAATTTTATACCTATAGTAATACTAGGGTTGTCAGAGACATTTGTTGTTGTAAAGACAATTGTCTAATTGTCTTCCCTATAATTACGGTGTAGTAATTTTTTCCACGGGTGTTTTAGAGCTGACTAAGAGAACAGTCTTGAAGTCAAGGTCTGGGTACTTAGATCGTTTACCTGGCATGCCGACTATAACTGTGACAAAGCCTTCGCCTCCAGGAGTGAAGTTTTAGGAAACGTATTATAATGATGATTAAAAATGGACTTCAATTTGGTGCATATACCTACTATTATATTAGTTTTATATTATTATTATATTACATAGTTTTATATTATTATTACATTAGTTTTGTTACATATTATAAATCTATTAGGTGGCGGCCACTTTGTTTGCTCTCTGGATTTAACAGCTTAATTGATTCAGGTACCTGGCCTACGACTCCGGAGACCGATTTAATTACAAGAACCCTTTACTGTATTTAGACTGTGCAAAGTAATTATATATAATAATTACTTTGCTTTATTGTAAGACAATGATTATAGTGATTAAAATTTTGGCTTTTACCTTTGTTACTTTTATCTATTATTTTTCTGAAAAACACACTTACCTGCAATCTACACTAATCGTATATACCTACCTACACCTATTTTATATTATACATACCTATTTTCCTGAAATAATAACTATAAATATATATATATATATATATATATATATATATATATATATATATATATATATATATATATAGATATATATATATAGATATATATATATATATATATATATATATATATATATATATATATATATATATATATATATATATATATATATCTTCACGCAATTCCCAGTACAGGGGTAGACAGAGGTCAAGAAGTCTAGACAATTAAGTCCCTTTGACCCACCTTCCACCGAAGATATTTTCGGGACAACATGACAGGTGGTGAGCCCGTCGCCGCCTTTATGTCCAAGCCAACGATGGAATTTGTTGTACATAAGTTTTTGAAAAACTCATTGGTACTGCCACCTGGGGATCGAACTCGGGTATTTCGACTCGAAATTCCGACCACCCAACAACTCGGCTATCGTGACTACTATAAAAAATAAGTTCATAATATTTTTTTCTGTCAAGATTTCCTTCTGACGATCGCCCGATCTTAGGTCTACTCTCCCAATTCGAATTTCGACTCACGTAAAAAAATGTTTATTGTTTGGTGTTTAATCATTAACAAATTATATAGATATTTACATACTACATTGCGATTTTATCTCGAGAAATGAAGATTCCCACTAGGACTCTGTCGCGTATTGTAAACCAAGACCTGAAGCTCGGTGCTTATCGTCGATATACAGGACATGCCCTAAATCAATCTTTACAATTAAAGAGAGTGGATCGATCAAAACGCCTACTGTCGTGATACACAGGTGAAAGGCACAGAAATAGCCTCTTGCTATACAATAAGCAAAATGTTGTGTACTCTCATAGTTCTAAAAAAGCGGCTCAAGTGGTTAGAAAGGTACAACGTGGTCATCATCCTGCGTTAGTGATAGTTTGGTTGGGGATGTCTTATCACGGAGTCACAGAACTACTTTTTTGTGAAAAAGTATTGTCGTGGAAAAGATACTGTCGTGGTTCATGTTGTGAAAACTCTTAGTATTACACTTTTAAAAATAAAACGTGTACTTTCCAGCAGGACTCTGCACCTGGTCAAAAAACACGAACTACTCAAGCCTGGCTTGAAATCAAAATTCCGGACTTTATGACAGCTAGACTGACCCTCATCTGGCCTAGACCTCAATCCTTTAGACTTCAAGTTATGGCCTATTTTAGAGGACATGGCCTATACTAAACGACATATTGAGCGATATTGAGTCTGGCCATTTCGAATAGAATATTTTTATACAGGGTGGGCCGTAGTTTTTGCACATTTGAAACATGAATAGAAATTAAACTACGAACATTATTTTTTCGATAATTTATTTAACGTAATAATCATTTATTGAAATTTACTTTTTAAAAATTACATCGTCGAGATGCGCCCTGTTTCTTCGTTGGCACTCCTGCAAACGACTACACAAATTTTGAAAAACTCGCCGGCACATGCTGCGAGGGATTGCGGATATCTCTTCGGTGATGTTTTCTTTTAATTGGGATATAATCGTCGGTTTATTAAGGTAAACTCGACTCTTGAGGTATCCCCACAAGAAAAAATCGCATGGTGTTAGGTCGGGGCTTCTTATTGGGAAAGATTTCTTTAACCGCCGGTAAACTCACATTCGATGTATGGCACGTAGCTCCATCTTGTTGCATCCAAGTTCTGCTAATGTATCCTTCAAATTCATGTAACTTCGGTATCAAAAACTCTCGCAACATCTTCACATATTCCACTGAGTTCACAGTTACGTTATTTCCTTGATTATTTTCAAAGAAATACGGACCGATTATGCCCTTGGGTGATATGGCAGCCCATACTGTCGTTTTAGGTGAATGAAGTGGGTTTTGGTGTTTAAGACGAGGGTTTTCCGTGCTCCAATATCGATAATTGTGCCTGTTTACATGTCCATTAATGTGAAAATGGGCCTCGTCCGTAAACAATACATTCTCAAGAATAGAGAATCGCTCCAGCAGAGTGTCAGCCAATAACTTACGTTGAATGTAATCGTTTGGTTTCATCTCCTGCACAATTTGAAGCTTATATGGATGCAGCTTAAGGTCTAGATGCAAAATTCGCCGCAGAGTAGTCCTGGGTATTGCCAAAGCCGCCGAAAGCTTACGCGTAGACGATTCTGGATCGTTCCTTACGGAAATTTCAACCTCCCGAACGTTCTCATCGGTTCTTCTTGAACGTGGCCGCCCTGTTTGTCTAATATTCATTGTCGATCCTGTTTGTTCAAACTTCTTAATCCAAGCTTTGATTAAATTAACACTTGGACACTCATTTACATGACGTAATCCGTACTCAATTCTAAATGAGCGTCGTACAGTAGGAATCGTTATTTTTGTAAAACTGCTTAATACAAAAAGCATGCTGTTGTCCCGTGAAGCGCTCCATCGTGGAGCTAAAACTGCATGAAGCGACGCACAGTTCCCGCTCTACCCGCGCGTCCGTCTCTCTAACGGTTTTTGAGAAATCAAGTGTTGCTATTTGAAAAAATTTACGGCCCACCCTGTATTATTATATTTTGCTAAGACTAATGATATTATATTTTCACAATATATATGTTATATATATCACATAACCGACACTTGATAGTCTGTAATGAAAGAAGAAAAGAATACAAGATATCATTCATTCATTTAACTAACTAAAAAAATCGAGTATTAAAAAATCTAATTCTAGATTACAAACGCTATTTATTCCCCAAACATTTCTTGATACTCCCTTGATTGTGTAGGTGATAGGCGGTTTAATTTCCTCTACAAATAATAATCCGTCCATAGTCAGTAATGGTTGAATTAAAGGAAACTGAAGGATATATCTGAAGAAGCATCTGATCGTCGTACTGGTTAGTATAGACTTTGTTATAGTTAACTTTTTTTCGAAAAAAAAAAGAAAACTAAATGGTTAAAATAAGTCTACTTTAATTAATGTAGAGATACGCTTATTTGCATAGAGTATAGTGAAACAACTAGGGAGTTATTTCGACGCAACAAAGATTGGGTTTGCCGTGACTTTGATCACTATCGTTAATGTTTATGGGCGTGAAATTTCGTTCACGCAACGATTTTTCTAATTATTTTCCTCCAAATTTTTCTTTTTCCGTATATTGTTGTTTTTTTTTGCAGAACTCTGATTTGTAATGTTATGAATTTCTATCTTAATTTCAATCATGAAAAGTGTCGTATTGCTTTACCACATAGATTGTTTAATCTTTTTTTTTTTAAGTTTTCCTTCACTCATTTCGGTCTGGTCTACCGAGCGTCCGACCCAAGATTATCAGAGAAATGGTGGCTCGGTTCCCCCACTAACAAATACTTTGTTCAAGATGGTGTCGGTGTGTATTGCGGCTTGTTTTTGGATTATGTGTGCGTTGATATTAAAGTCCAGCTTTTACTACATTTGCCCAGGCTTTTAGTAACCACTACAGTGGCTCCCGATTACTATAGGGATAACCTCTGTAGGTGTATTCCACAATCTGGTCACGTCTTTCTTCAGTGTGTGATATTTGCTTAGTTTTTCTATTTCTTTTGCTCCTATATTGTAGGCAGATGGTACTGTGATATCTATTAGGTATGTTTTAGTTTCTATTTTATTTATGTAAGTGATTTCTGGTCTACTGTGTATAGTACACGTGTGACGTCTGTTTGAACAGGTTTCTCCTACATTAGCTTGGCACTTTCATTTTCTCTTACCTGTGCTTAGGGTAAGATGTTCTTTCTACCACAGTTTGATCACTGGTAACTCGTGGTTTGGTGGTGGTGGTGGTGTATATACTGCCAGCCAGTTTCTCTCATCTCGAGACAATATACACCATATTAATCTCGTTTTTTGATAAACGTAACCAACACTTACCGTCTACTGATTTTCTTAAGATGTCTCTTTCATGTTGCTTAGTGACGAATGCTTGATTTTGTATCGCAAATGTACATGACTCTTATGAGGTAGATATTAGTTGTTTTTGGGACACTGGAATGATTTCTTTCTATCTTCCTCTAATACAAATTTAAACAAAAATGGCTATGCATTGGTTTTGATAACATTATTTTGTTCAGTTTAGTTTTTTGTACGGCGGCTTGAATTTCTTTATTTGTGTATTTTTTATTTTGGTGTAACCCATATAGTATTTTTTATATTACACCAGGAACAGTAAATTCCTCATGTGGTCGTTCATTAAGTACGCCAAAGATGATTTTTATACACTGCATATGTTGCTGCCACTTATCGATGTAATCAACTTAGTATGTGATAAGATGATTTTCCCACCATTTATCAATTTACTTGATAATTAAGCCACGAAGAAGCAGCTATAAATATCTTTATCATCATAATAAAGATGTCAGACGCAGAATTGCCTTGTCAATAACTGATTAAAGGTTACACATCTTGACCTAGACGGAAGGCGAACTAATGATCTGTTGTTACTATTTTTTTAATAAAGAAATACATATATAGATAGGGACAACAATGTAAGAAGCTAAAGTACTTGTGGTATGGGAATCGGCACGAACAACGAAGGCACCATAAACACCCAGACCCGAGAAAATGTAGAAAAAGTGGTTTTTCTACATTGACCCGTCCGGGAATCGAACCCGAGAACTCGAGATGGCGACACCTTGAAAACCGGTGTTTTCGCCATTCGTCCATGGAGATCGACGATTCATTTTAATACTGTAAACCAAATTATCTTTTTGGAAATCTCGAAAAAAGATTATCCTATGGTGAATACTAATAATAATAACCGAAACCGGTAATGTCGTAATTTCTGTCAAATATACTTTTCAAATTCATTATATCTTCCCGCCATTCCCAATACAGGTCTAGACTATACAATTAAGTCCCTTCGACCTACCTTCCACCGAAGACATTTTTCGGGACAAAGTGACAGGTGGAGATCCCGTCGAACAGTTTTAAACGCTCTTAATCTGCAAATTTAATCTCATTTTCATTTTCATTTTCAACTCATCTGAGTTCAAATCGCATTGTAAATTTCGAGCCATATATTGTCAACAAAAGCTACTCTTAAATGGCAGGTTTCACATTCACATCACTTGTGTAACGGCTTTGGGAGCTCAGTTTCTGCACCCTAATACTGTAATATTTGGTCAAATATAGTCTTGACATATCCGAATGTATCTTCTACTATTGAAATAAAGAAGACACATGCAATTTTTTCATTGATTTTAAGGCATATACATAAGCTATGCTCAACTATTTGTTACAAAATATTGCCACGGTACGACAAAAGTCGCGGGTTCGAATCTCGCCCGTGTCAGTTGAAATTCTAAACAAATTTTCTCTTTAATTTAATGATAAGACACCTAATTTAAAAAATATTGCATTTGCCTTCAGTTTTTGATACAAAAACAATATTTTTAAGATCGTAGATTTATTAGGCATTAGCTGATTTTAAAGAACGCAGGAGCCATTAGCCCTCCGGCAGTGATCCTGTAAGGTCGTTTTTTATCCTACTCACTTGAAAAAAAAGTAAGGTGTACTTCAAAATAGTGCGTAAGCATTTAACATTTTCTTTGTAAATCTGTTGTTATAACTATCACAAATAAAAATCTATGTTCATTATTGTATGTAATTGAAGTTGTAAATACGTGTATGGGTATGGTTTTAATGAAATAAAAATATATTTTCAAATTATTATACGAATATGAAATAAAAACATAGAATAAGAATTACTTGAAACAAGAAATTAATAAAATATTTAATTTCGTTAACCGGTGTTGATAAAGTGTGTGGGCGTAGATTGAAGCCGCCGGTTTCTCGTCGGCAGATAAGACGATTTATCAGAAGTTTCATTTGCCTGAAAAGGATATCCGATTAAAACGTCAGGTGCTTATTGCCAGTTATTTTTCTTCCACTCAAAAAGCGATATTTTCCTGGAAATTTAGATCTCTGCTGTCGTCGTTTTTATTTCATTATTTTATAATCCATCCGCCTTGCTACGCAATTTCTTTCTCCGTTTCATTTTAACGGAATCAGATTATTTATAAATAATTCTGCGTATTATTAAATCCTCCATTCAGGTGAAAAATTACTTCATACACCAATTTAAGCATTTATATCTAATATATTAAATTTTTGACATATTCCAAAACTCTACCAGGTTGAACACGATGCTTCACGTACGAGTATGTGCTGGCTGGGAAAGGACATGCCACTGTCTTATCCCAGCCAGCACATGCTCCCAGAAAACTTGTTTGAAGCTGTTGTATGTTTTGACGATAGTAGTCACCGAAAACTTGTACCCCTATTCCCTTTCCTATTTCTTCAGCCTATAACAGTGCTATTATGCACGACTATTTTAGTCGCTTCCACATGGATGTTTCGCCATAATCGTCACGCTCGGCATGGGAAGAGGCGATCGTATTTCTGACAAGTTAAGATTTTTGATAAGACGAGATGGTTATGCCAGGTATTTTTCCATAGTCGTCATACACCACAAAAAAAAGAAGTGGCACATTCTAACAGCGATACAACATGGAAATACACATTTTTTATTAATTTCTTCTTACATTTTTTTATTAAATAGCAGCGATCTTCGTCAGAATTAATAAAAAAAAAACTTCGTATTGTGATCATATGAGGTCCCAAAATATGGTCAGCTGAGGTATTTTTGAACTTTTTCGGAAAGGGACTAGCCATTGCAATTGCCAGTAAAAAGGTCTTTTTTACGCCTGGTTTTAGTAATACTAAATTGATTACAAAACAAAGGAAGATTGTTTTAAAAATACTAAATATTTATTACAATAAAAAGTTTCAAAGCATACGGCGTACATCGTTTAAATATACATCAAACAGCGTTTATGAATAAACACTTTTAAGCTGTGCTGTACATAAGAATTACCATTTACATTATTATCTAAATGTGAAATGCGCGCCACCAAACATTTTATTGGTCTGATTTTGAAGAAAGATTGCTTTAATAGTTTGACGTGTTAACATTTATTATAATAGCGGTCTCAGAATTAATTCCATCACGATTTATTTCAGCCCAAATTAATAAGAATATCAGATAATTAATGGTTACCGAGGACTATAACATCTGAAAACCATTTCAAAAGAGATTAAGAAAAGTTACAGATGCGTAACCCCAACCTGAATGACTTAGATATAATGTCTCATGACCCGACTCTTCAAACAGGAATACAACAGCTCATACTGGCGTAAGACATACATCGGTAAGTGTCGCCTACTAGACTACCAGTTGACTACTATAAGAAGAATTCTAGGGGAAGATAAAGTCGGAAATTTTAATTTTCTTATCTCTAGTTTCCTAAGTTACTTTGTGTAACGGCATTATTTTTATCGCAGTAAAAAGTCAAGGATTGAAACTTGTAATAATAACGCGATAAAAAATTATAATAAGTATCCTTCATGCTTCTTGCTGTTAATGAAGTTAATCTAGGCATACATAAAACGGAAATAGTGTGAAATATTAATAAATCTTTTCATTTTTTATACGTCTGTTAAAGTTGCGTAGAACAAGTATCCGAATTGAAATGTTCGCATGAACGTTGATATGAATGAAATGCAGATGTATTTTAAACACAAAACTGCCTGCCATGGAGCGATACGAGTACGCCTGTACGAGTAATCCTGCCGTTGACAGAGGTACGATATTTTTGTTAAAAATATTTTATTCTAATCCCTATCAAATTATATTTAATGGAAGGAAGGTCTTTTACTAGCAAGTTTGTATAAAATTAATCACTGAATGAATGAAATGATTAGATGTATGAATAAATGAAATATACTTTTTTGTGCTCTGTTACAGACGTAAAATATCGATATAAACAAAAAAAATCAGTAGGGGGCCCGATCTCTAATATGCGTTTCCTAGGACGCAACCTAGAAAAATTAAGAAAAGAAATATAATAAAAAATTAAAAAATAGTAATAATATACATATTATTAGATATATATTAAATGCATATATTGACGTATGATAGTGTATATATACTATTATTATATGCACTTAGCTTATGTATATATAAAAGCCAGCATAAAGTCCGACGAACGACGTCCGGTTGAGGGTTTAATAATTACCACGAAAAATACCATACAAAAAATAAGCTGACCGTTAATGCCTATTCAAGACGTCTAAGGTGTTAAATTACAAAGGCTGCCTCGTATGCATGCATCAATTTTAAACTGTATATTGAAGTATAAAATTAAGTATAAAAATTTTAGTAGTACAATATTCTATTCACAAGCCGAAAACACAATTTGATATAAAAAAGGCTTGATTATATTTCTCAAAAAGACTTCTACCACTATAATTTTCATATTTATTGTATCTCGCTATATTTTATAACACAAATACAGGAACCACAACTTATGTCGTTTCGTTAAAACTATGCAAAAAAAATATTATATCATAAAAGACTACCAAGTACAGATACGAATTTAACATTTAATATATTTCAATTGGAAAAAATCACGACGTATTTAAAATAAAAAATCGAGGGCGTCAGGAACATTTTTCATTCTGATTGATGATTTCAAATATCATTTAAAATCAGTGAATTTTTCAAGGGAAGTGTGTACTTTTATTAAAAAATGATTTAGCTTTATAAATATATGTAATTTCCATTAATCAAAACAATATTATATTATAGTATTTGTACCGCAGAAAATAATGTACTATTTTACTACAGAAACTATTTATTTGACTGTTTATATAATAAAAAAAGTTACTAAATAGATTTTGAGTCATATTTTTATTTTATATTAGGTCCTTACATTTGAAATTAGCGTTTTGACGTACTGACTTTCATCTGAAATATCTCCCCTTTGGTTAAGAATGACAAATTAAAATTTATAAATTTATTTAGCTATTGATTGTTTGAATTTCGAAAACAGTAATTCATTTGTTTTTTCCTCATTATTTTTTTTTTGGCGTCGCTTATTACCGCACAATAGAAAACTTGAATATCTGTGGCACCACTACTGCATAAACTGCTCGAAGAGTTAATGATGTGTACGGCGCTAGTGTCGTGGTCTGTGATATCATGCTGACTGTCTGCGAAGGACTACAATTTTTTCTGAATTTGGACAACTTCTTACAAGGAAAAAATCCAACTCCGGTGCGGTAGTCCAAACTGCTTTCAAAGAGTCTATAGATTCTCGCCCCCATGTTTTATTTAGTAAAGGGATCAATGAGATAGCAAAAGTACATAGATAGCAACGGTGCATACTTTGATTAATTAAATATATTCTATAAAAAATATTGACTTTATATTAATCCCGTACAAAACGCCAATTTCATTTTAAACTAATAATATCAGGATATTTTATACCAGATCAACTAAAACTCGTCTCCAAAGCCAGTGAATTCATCTGTTCTATTATTTGAATTGATGGCCTCCATTATTGAGACAAGAGTCGTGACCGAGGTGCAAATTAACTTTTGTATTTGCACTTTTTAAACATAAATAGTAAAAACGTACATCCAATAGTAATCAGAGCTTTTACTTTTTACTAAGGTGATTTTGTTGCTTGTTTATCTGAATCTTTGATTATGACTATGCCCAGGTAGTCTGTCAGGTTTATCCTTTCAGATAGATCTTAAATCCTAAAGCATTAAATTTCAAGCAAATGGACCCAGTAAAGATAATTGTATACACTGAAAATAATATAGTAAATACACGCAAAGAGGAAATCAGAAATTCTGAACAACCTTAGAAGAAGTTTGTTAATTTACTCTGGATTCTGGATCCACTACCAAGTATATCACTAACAGACAATTACGACACGAGGACATGTTAGGTAACCTTTGAGCAGTTGCGTGAATACCAGAGAGAAATGGCGAACACGTCACACAAATTTACATTAGTACGAAATTTCTAAACTTCTTCGTAGAGGTAAAAAGCCTACAAAAATATGTATATATTGTAAATGCGTTTCAATAAACGATAAAAAACTGCAGTAAATTGTCTATACAGTAAAGATCTGCGAAATGAAATGGCTGCATATCTTGCACGGATTTGGGTCAATTTGAATTTGCTAACTTACCGAAAAACTGAAACATATTTTTATATAATTTCTTATGAAAGTTCTATAAGTTCACGTCTAAAATAATTGTAAAAGTTTTGTAGTAAAGGAGTTCCAATACATATACTGATATCACAATTATTTACTACTAGCTGCCCACCGCGGCCTTGCCCGCAGTTTAGGAAATAAATTTCTGCTAGATTAATTCGCATGGAATCTTCGACTAATGTTTTGATAACATTATACGATATTGAACTCTAATATAAGGTTAGTAGTGTACCTTCTGTTATGGTAACAGACCATAAATAATCATTTATTTAAGAAATTATATTTATATTAAAATAATGCAATTATATTTTTTAGAGTTTATTTTATATATACTGTACATACTAAGTATTTAGTTTTAATTTGATTACTTCTATTGTAATTAACTACTCCAGACAATATATTACAGCACAGTTAACAGGAATACTTGTAATGTTAATAAAATAAATAACAATTCTATATTTTTGCTACGTTATGAAAAAAAAAAAAAGAATTTTACTTGTTTTTAAATGTTCAGTATACAATATGCGCTTGTTGAGATTTCAGTAAAAAAATATTAATCAGAAATAAAACTACACTTTTCACAATAGATTTATTTTCATCACAACAAAAGATTATAAATAAATACATTGATTTTTCTACTCACTTTATTAAAGCTAGGAACATATATAGATACACATCCATTTTTTTTATTAATGCAATATACATTTGCAATATTACAGTAAAAACATACTGATATATTTATTCAAATATATTCTAGGCTATATGGCAACATTAATACCAAAACAACAGATATTTTGATATTCTGTCTAGCAAAAGGTATAAATGCATAATACAGCTTAAAAAAATAATACAAAAGTTACATAATTAAAAAATAATGTGTTACATTATGTACTTTGTATGTAGGACAGAATTCTGATTATGATTATAATGTCAAATCAATAAATCGAGTTTGAGCTTCATTGTTAATTGTATATAATATTTCCAGTAAAAAAACATGGATTGGATACTCTTTAAATTTTTCATAATTTTATGTCATATCAACTCGTATAATCTGTATAAGTTATTTTTCATATAGCCTAATTTATTTAATTGACTTTTGGTATGGTCAAGTTATGATATCGAATTGTTTTTTCAAGGAAATAATTTGATTTTTTTCATTATTACTTATCACATTAATAATATGGTAATAAGCTCCGTGATATGACATTGTTACATTTAGATATGGATTTAGTTATCTTTTTTGGTTACGGTTTTTTTTAATACGGATGAGCGGATTAATGGTAAATATTTAATACTCGTATGTAAGTTAACATTTAAAGCGGTTATAAGACACATTTAAAACGTTTTGCTCATAATATAAGTTCACACACTAATACAAAGGTTATTTTACAATAATATAACTATTACAGCAAGTACAAAATCTTATCTTGTCACAAATTTGGGTATACGTTGAATACGAGACATTGTCGTTTTCCAAATTTATCATTATTAAAAATCATTGTTAAGTTCATAACCTTGTCAACTTGTGAGCGCTTTCATTTTCCTACACTCACCTGAATCTCTTTCATCATTTATTTTATAATTCGAAAGTCTTTGACTAGCTAGGGAGCTCAAGAGCTATCAGCTTGGAAGCGTGATAATGAATATTGTAAGATTATGCAATGTATGTGAAAGTGTCACAAAATATTATAACTGATGCCCCTAAAACCGAGTACTGTGACAGTAACAAGGTTAAAAACATTTTGATCATAGAAGGAATAAATTTGTAATAAATATAAACATCTACTATACATATATATCTCATATATTACACCTTAATAAATATTTTACCAGTGCTTAAACCTGAATCGCGATTATATATTGTAGGCGACGTTTCAGTATTTTTCAGTTAGAATATAAAATAGCACATTTATGTATTTTCAGTAATAAGAATACTTCATAGACATCTTTGCTTAACGGTCAAATCCCAGTCAACATAATACGTAACTTTGTATACGTTCTAATAGACACCTATAATTTTTTTCAATAAATCTTTTCTTTGTTTAATATTAAAAAATAAGTTTCCTTTACAGACAATAAATAATATATCCTCTATACAGAGGGGAGTGTAAAATAATATTATCGATATATAATGAAGGTAGAGAAACGCGAATATTGAAACTGTGGTATAAATTATGTTAAGATTCCTTGAAATAAAAATTAAAAGCATTGTTTTTACAACATAAGTATACTATGAATTTAACTATTATGTTAACACAGAAGCAAATCTGAATGCGTTAGCGGTAATTAGACACATTTATAAAAATGTAAAAATACATAATAACAAATCTGGTCGGAATTATTTATATATTAAAATACACCAAAATACCTAATTTTTGATAATTTTGGGATATTCTTTCTATATTTATAAATAAAAACAATAAAAAACTGTTGTTTCGAAGAAGCATTGTTTCTGAGATATTCTCCGAAGCAATGCTACTGTTAAACAATTTTATAAAATACTTAGAGCTGTCTGTATTTTTCAGTTTTAATCTTTTGAGCAAATATTGTTTGCAAATAATATTTTACGGTGTAAATTGCTCAAGTACTATGAAAAGACATCACATAGTATATAATAGTAAGAAATATAAAAATAATAGTTATCAACGAGTCTTAAAGTACTTGGTCGGGAGTTTCTACTAGATTCTAACATCTAAGGACATAAGCTCCGAAAGTGCATGCAATACACATATAAAATTTGTGGAAAATTCACGTACACATTTTTCTCTCATGGATAGAAGAATAACACAGTCTTATAGTATTTTTAATAATACTGATGTCTTATAACATCATAACCGATCAATTCTTAAAAATTATTACGAGTATATGCATATAAATAAATCGATTTCCATTTTGATTCTCAATAAACAATTTTTCTTTAAAAAATTTAAATATTGTCGAATTTTTAATGGACGTTGTGCGTAAATTTAGGTAAGATAAAAACAAAAAGAAACTACAAATAATTATATAACTGGAACATTGAAATATTACTGTTCGGCGAATCTAAGTTTTTGTTTCTTCACGAAATCCATTGCTAATTTGTCCGTAGTGCGTGATTCCAATATTTGTAAAATTGGGTGAGCTGTTAACAAAACATTCTTTTTTTATTGTATTTTTTCTTGCTGCATAATATGATAGTAAAGTTTTACTCTCTTTTAAAACATTTTAGTACAAAACCAAACAATCAAATCAAATCCAGATAACAATCTCATCATAGAATTAAGAAACAGAGAAACTTGTTGATTCATATGAATGACAACACTGAAATGAAATGACTTGAAAATATATGAATGTTATGATGTGAACAAAGTTAAAGTATCGTACTTTAACTTTAAATGAAAAGTAAAGCTTAGAAATCAATATTCATGACAGACCTAATATCGACCTCTTCAAGATGGCACATAAGTTTTGGTGGTAGAAATAATAATAATAAATATTGTTATAAATAAAATAAATATCTTCATGCCATTCCCGATACAGGGGTAGACAGAGGTTCAGTCTAGACAATTAAGTCCCTTTGACCCACCTTCCTCCGAAGATATTTCGGGACAACGTGTCAAGTGGTGAGCCTGTCGCCGTCTTTATGTCCAAGCCAACGATATGAATCGTACATAGGTTTTGAAAAAATCCATTGGTACGAACCTGCCACCTGGGGAACTCGGGTCTCTCGACTCGAAATTCCGACCACCCTTCCACTCGGCTATCGTGACTTTTGTTATAATAAAATAAAACAGTAACAAATATTGTTATAATAAAGTAAAATAGTCATGGTGGTATGCAAGCCCTCTTAAGAAACACGCTAAAATTTAATTAACATAATGATAATTAGGTGAAAAATTTGACTCTAAATATTATTACTTACTTCGATCATGTAGTTGCATTAGTGGAAGTTCGATTGGACGCAGCGGGTCAGGTGGTGCATGACTATTGACGCCGGGTACGCGAGACAGTGATATAAAAGCTTCGCCAGCAAAATCATCAGCTGTCAATACGTCACGGTCCCAAACGGATAGAGCCAGTGTCGCTTGAGGTGAACGACAGGCCTCTAGTGAGACTCCAAATTCAAAACATTCATCCCATATGGGATTCAAAGTTTTCTGTAATAAAATATATATTTTAGATTTATAATTCAAGTCTAATATACTAAATAAAGAATTAAATATACCTTTTGAACGTTGGTGATTTGTTCGTGAGTTTTTGGAAATAGTCGTTTTGGAAGTAGCTCTAAAACAACAAATGGATCGCTTAAACCGTTGGGATCAAGTGGAATTACATCTCGCGCTGATAAAACTTCCACACAGAGAGAGTCGTGGTTGAAGTAAACTCTGCAGAAATAAAGTTCATTATATTAAATCTCAAACTGAAGTTTCTTATATTTTAGATATTTCTTGTCTTAAATAATAAGAAATAATACTATATTTCATAACGAGAACATTTACAATAAAAGAAATAATACCTGACTAAAATGGAACCGTAAGGTGATGGCAACGGTGTGCGAGATTGTTCAATTAGTCGGTCTGCGAGCCACAATTCGAGTAACTCTTCTGTTGGAGCTTGATGGAATTGCAATCTTTGTTCTAAACGAGTCCATTCAACGCTATGTACCTCTGACATCGGCAAGCCTTTAGAAATGAAATGTTGTAAGTAATATCTACATATTGCATTATAATTATCATATACGAAAATTGCAGAAAGAGTTTTTTTTTTTTTGATATGATGATGCACTTGTTTGTCGGCAGCCTGAATATTTGACACACTTTCTTCCCGTAAGTGTTATGAGATGTGATGAAGGGAAATTTCCATAAATTCTATAGCAATATCTAAAAGCAAGCTCATTAAGGGAATTCACCACATGGAAATCCCGTGGATGTAAAAAGGACGTTGCAGATAATTGTTTGTCTATAACGTTTTTAAATAAAACCTACACGAAACTAAATGAAATGAAAACGTTACGGCTGTGTCTACATATATAGTATATTATGGATCGGATATTTGTATTCCTTACCTTTGCCTTCTGCATGGAAAAATTCAATAAGTAAATCAAGTGCTTCTCTCAATCTATGATGATAAACTCGAGGTTTTTCGGCACCGCCTGCATCTGCTTGAGCTGATACTTCTTTAAGCACTGAGCTCCAGCATCCGGCCAAAGCACGAATGAATGCTCGTGGTAGCAGCCACGTATTTAATGTAGATAAATGTTGATCTAAAAACTCTAACAATGGAGTTATAGCCTGTGGATGAAGAAATAATAGTATTTTTCCATACGGATTTATGAAAATAAAATAGTCAAGAGAACAATAATGATTTTGCGTTATGTACTAAACAGAAAGGTGATTAAGGTTAATACCAAGTTTAAAATAAAATCATGCCTAAAATATCTTAACGCTATTTCCAATACAGGCGTAGACATAGATAAAGACATTTAAGTCGTTTCTACCCACCTTCCGCCGAAGATAATTTAGGAATAACGGTCAAGCCAAAGATATAATTCGTATATAAGTTTTTGAAAAAATCCATTGCCGATACGAGCCTCGAATTCTGACCACCCACCACTCGGCTATCGTGACTTTTTTTATACCAAGTTTGAAGTTGTAATACACATGAAACCATGCTTTTCCGAGGTTTCGTAAGAGGGCCTTATAAATAATTATAGTTATATACAAATAATATTACAGGCATCTGAGATAAAGTTCCAGTTCCAATAACCAATGAAGAGCAGCAACTTACCAGATGCGACTAATGAATTCTGTTTGGCAAGTGGAGCTTTTTTAAAAATTATGTCAAAGTCAGTTGAAACTAAGGCATAATTTAAGTAATTTTACCTGAGCTGTTGGTAAAGTTTCCGGTGACCAAGCGAGATGAAATACATCTTTACGTAAAGCGGGCCTGGCACGAGCGGCTAGTGGCATGGCTGCACGAATTGAACGCGCATCCAATGTGCCAAGTGCTCCACGAACTAGTTGTCTTGAGTTGTCGTCATTTGCTCTGTATTGATTGAATTATTAAATTATAGAGACCGTGGTGTGCGCGCGCGGTTTTTTTTTTATAGAAAAGGGAAGCAAACGAGCATGTGGCTCACGTGATGGTAAGTGATTACCGCCGCCCATGAACACCCGCAATACCAGAGGCATAGAAAATGCGTTGCCAGCCTGAGTGCCCCCCCCCCCCAGAATTGGGGGAGGAGGGTGTGTGGGCCTCCGGTTACCTGCACTCACCAGACGAAACGCAGAAGTTTGTTAGACTAAGAGCCGGCCCATTCATGCAACAACAAAAGCTGATGCGTGGCTCTACCACTGTTAAAATTTAATTTGGTTTCAAAACCCGGGCCGAAACCACTAATATTGTTGTTAGCAATTTGAAGCCCTGAAATTGCTACGAGCATAGCGGTGTATTTAAACTTAGTATGGAAAGGCTTTTTAGATATAATATAATTTTATTATTTTTCTGATTTGCAGGTTTTTTAACGAAGGAGTTTGCCAACTTGCACACAGACATAGTAATTCGTTTTGAGGCATTTACAGGCTGTTACTGTTTTAGTATCTTTCATTGGAAATAAACGGTACTTTAAAACTTATTACGTATTGTATATGTCCATTAGAAGTAAGAATAAGTAAGAATTTAACCATTTTCGCTTTACTAAATATGAATAGCAGTAGTATGTAACAAACTTTTGATATAGCATTTATAGTTAATGGTTAAAAGTAAAGTAGTAAAAATATCTAATATACTTACATGTGTTCATCGTCGTATTCAGCAAGCGAGCGTCGCACGTACTCCAAGTTGTTTACAATCGTGCATATCTCTTCGGTTGTTTTATTTTGCCCTACGGATAATGAAGTTCCAATGAAGTAGGTATCAGTGTTAGTTTGTTTAGTTAAAGATTGATTTGAATCATATTTAATTAAAGCTTTAACAGCATGGCTGTTATACAATATTTATAAAACAAGGCGACAATATATAAGTACAGAAGATATTATGATAAAGTATCTAAAACTTACTTGGTAGATCACAATAATTTGCCAATAAGGAACTAAAATTAATCATATAAAGTATGTAGTCCTATATAAATATATTTATTATAATTAAGTACTCTAATCGTGTAAAGTCTACCTATTCTGATATTACACACGTTGATTAGATTATTGTAGTTTTGGGTTAATAGTATTGTAAACATGAATATGATTTTGTTTAAAAAATGTTAATAAACGATAGTCAAGATAATATCAGGAACTTATATTCTTCACGCCGTTCCCAACACAGGAGTAAACAAAGATCTCGTAACTTATGGTCTGAACTTGGATGAATAAACTTATAATCCAATTCAGAAAATCCTTGTAAGAAGCTAAGCTTGTTATTTAGTGTGCTAAATTATATGTCTACCGTGTCTTTTACCGCTCTATTGTGGGTTTTCTGAAAATGCACGGTTTCCTTAGAGCACTAGCACAAGGTATGGGTATAAACAGTGAGTTCATTAGAAATAATAATAAACAAATATGCAAAGTTTTACTTCCGGGTAATCGGTAACTTGTGAAAGGATTCGTAATATATGCTATGAAGATTGCAGCTGCGAGCACTTTGTATCTGAGCTATGTGCCGGGATTTTAAAACAGTTCAGATATATGTGACTAACAACACCTATCGGAAGTGTTACTTAAACAGTTACCATGGTTTTCATAGTAGCCTTGCTCTGCCAGAGCGCCATGTACTAGATCAGCATAGTGTAGTGCTGTAGCACAAGCGGCCTCCAGGAGTCGAAGACTTCCACCGACTGTGCCTTCCTCGGAGCCACCAATAGCGCGCCATACCAAACGCATATGGTATAAGCTACGAAATAAATAGACTCTAATTCTGTCACTGCTGTATATATAAATATATATTAATATATCATAAATTCTGTCACATGTTTGACCTAAAATAATTAAAACAAGTTTATTCATTATGTAACTATTTATATACCAAAATGTACTTAACAAAACATAGACTCTTATGACACTAAAGTTTATTCAAAATGGCTTCCGTGATTTTGAATACAGGCCTTCAATCTGTGCAGCCAGTCGTCTATCGCAGCACGAACGAGGTCCATGTCAATATCGGCGGCTGCCTTAATCAAGGATGTCTTGAGTGACTCCAAATTGGGATGAGGCTTTGAGCACGCCTTTTCCTCCAAGTGTTGCCATATCTTGTAATCTAACGGATTCAAATTTGGTCTGGAGGAGGGCCAGTCTTCGTGCCCGATGAAGTCGATTTCACGCGCCGCCAGCCAGTCTTGTGTGCTCTTCGCTCTATGAGCTGGCGCCGAGTCTTGTTGGAATACCCAGTGCCTGTTATTGAACATGGTATGAGAAATAGGTTCCACAAGGTTCGTCAGGACTGTATTTTGATACACAACTGAATTCGTTTTTACACCTTTCTCGCAAAAATGTACCTCTGTTAAACGCCAATAAGAAACTCCCAACCATGAGCGAGGATGGAAAATGACCTCGTTGGACACGCGGAATACGGTTGCTCGCTTCTTCAGTACTGTGTGCGTATACCTTATCATTTTGTTTGTTGTAGCTCTCTTCTACGGTAAAAAATTTTTCATCCGAAAAAAGAATTTCCCGATATTTTTTTCCCGCGTACCGCTTAAACAAAGCGCGGCATCTCTTCAGTCTCAGGTGCATTAGACGAGCATTCAAACAATGTCCTGTTTTTCTTCGATATGCCCGAAGCCCTAAGTCTTCATTTAACACCCTTTTCACCGTGGTTCTGCTTAACCCCATGTGAAGGGCCCACAGTTTCTGCTTACGTTTGTGATTTCTTTGAATTCGAGCCTTCACAGCTTTTATCATTGCTGGAGTCCTAACAGACCGAGGGCGACCACTTCTTGACTTGTCATCTACACTAGAGTCTTCATTGTATCGTTTGATGGTACGATAAACGAATCTTTTGGTTATATTCAAATTTTCCAGTATGTCAAAACTTGAATTGGCGCGTAACCACAACGATGCAACGCAATAACTGCAGCACGGTCTTTTTTAAGCGTCCACTCCATATTTAAAAATGAGTAAAATTCTAAAAAGTATGTAGTTTTATTTTCATGAACAATTCGAAATTCGAATTCAATATGTGTTTATCCACTAGCGTGGAGCAATTTAACTTATTTTGTATACACACAATCTTCCATATTTAATCTGGTAATAAATTTCAATTACAATAAATACATATGTATATTCAGAGGTAGATCTTTCCTTTTTCAAGGCGATAAAAAATTCAGCAGTACATGTTATCGTATCAATTTACTCAATTTAGTAGAATGTAATAAGCTTTTTTTCCGTATGTTTGTGTCCGTATACCTCGAAAAGTAGTCGCTGGAGTATCTGGAAATTTTTACTTAAGCTCGTATAAATCAGATTAGGCCTCACTGTGATGCGGTCTTGTTTGGCTACTCTATTGTGTTATAAAATATACTGCTTTGTGAAAGGAGAAATAAATTATATACGTTATATGTTGTCATTAACGGCCGAGATTCTGATGAAAATCCATCGGTCTACTTATATTATGTGTTTCCTATGACTTCGAGCTAGGAACCCAGTATATACGATTAACATTAAGGATTTTATCACATTCTTACTAATATATACGGTCATAACTGTGCATATTTTTTCCTTCATAAAAGTGTGAGTGAAAAGTGTTTTTTTTCTTATTTATTAAATAAATAACAAAAAAAAAAACGGACAAAAAGAAAAAGATACTCACCAAGCGGCTGTGTCAACTGAAGAAGTGCTATGTTTCACAATATGCTCCCCATCCACTGGGCGATCTACGCACCAAATAAGAAGTATTTACTATTTTCAAAATGTCTTTATTAAAAATTTATGCTTCATATAACCATCTCAAAAAAGATAAATTTTACATATATATGTTCCTCCTTAAAATGTACGTATTTAACTATAAATTCGATAAAATACATTGCAAAGTCTTGTGGAAGTAACTATAGAGTTTTTGTATCATAATTTTACAATAAAAAAAATTAAGGTAATTAATTACCTCTTCAAAATATTCAAACTAATTAATTACTTCGTGCTGTGCTAACTTAGATAATTATTTGAATGTTTTTGTTGTCTTTGTGACACTACCTAGATACCATTGATTTGACCGTTCAAGAGTTCTATAATTATATAATTAATATATAATAATATGAAACTAATTTCTGTTGTAAAAGCTTTACTTTTCTGGATGTTTAGTGCTGTGGTGTGGAAAACATTCTTCGTTTAGCTGTGCAGTAATTAAAAGAAATCAAATATTTTAAAGGTAATTATAAAAAAATATCTTCACGCAATTCCCAGTACAGGGGTAGACAGAGGTCGAGTCTAAACAATTAAGTCCCTTCGACCCACCTTCCGCCGAAGATATTTTCGGGACTACGTTACAGGTGGTGAGCCCGTCGCCGTCTTTATGTCCAAGCCAACGATATTCGTACATAAGTTTTTGAAAAACCCATTGGTACGAGCCTACCAACTGGGGATCGAACTCGGGTCTATTGACTCGAAATTCCGACCACCCAATCACTCGGCTATCGTGACTTTTGTGAAGCTAATTGTAATCGAAATAAATATTAAATAAACAAAGTAACAGAAATTCTGACGGAGTAAAAGCAAAACAACTGGATTTTACAGCAAATAGTTGAAGGGCGACAGAATCTAAGTAAATTTTATTGTGTCCACTTGCAAAGCGTGGCGATAATATCAAACGACTAAATTACGAGAGAGGCTACAAACAGGGTCATGGAGGCCTGTCATATTATAGAAGTTCATTCAAGTCATCTACGGATAAAAGTACAAAATATTTGCTTTTTTACCTCAAAATTGTAAATATAAACCAATGACAAACCTCCATTAAAATTACATACATACCTAGTTCTACAGCCGCACGTACTCTTTGTAATGCCATGGTCTTTGTTACCGCTAACCAACGGTCAATCAACGGCTCGAACCAACTACAGACAAAATTTACCTTAAATAACATGTTATAACAGAAACAAATTAAACATTTTCCCAATACAGGCATAGTAATAGGTTAAGACTTATTCCTTTCCGTAAGCTGTGGTGAAATGTGGAATTTGGGTCTTTTGACTCGAATTTGTATCTATCATGGATCTATAATATTTTGTAGGCCTTTGTATTTTTAGTTTACTACTTTTTATTATAGTTATGTAGACGAAATATATGGCAAAATAAGAATATATGAATTATTTACATATAAGCTTCGAGCAATTGTGGAGGTGGATCTGCTGATGGGTGAGGGGAAGGCGCTGGGGCAGCTGCTGCACATAGTTCTCTAACTGCCGCAAGTACTTCGAATGGCAACGTCTTTGCTGACACAACACACACTGAAATAATCAAGTCATTTAAGTGATATTTTATTCACTAACAAACAAAATATTACGTCTAGATAACATAAAGTTTACCTCCGTTTCCGTGCTCATCATATAAATCTTCCTCAGCCACACCACACCAGCCTTCGTTTATCCAATGTTCAACACAGTGTCTTACGTCTTCAGATACCTAACATAGCATAAAACGTCTTAAGTTTGTGTAAACAATTAAATGAAGGAAAAAAACATGGACATATAATTAATGAAATAATAATATATAAAACCGGACACTATAAATAACATAAGCCTATACAATATTATTAAGTGTTTCAAAGGAGGAAAAAGCCACAAAAAATATTTTTTTAAATTTACAGTTGCCAATAAACTATGTGAACGTTATTACTTTGTTCTGTGAAGGTTTTGGAATTTAAAATTGAACTGCAGTAAAGCTGTACATTTGAAGCATCCAATTAAAAACTTTGAAATGCAAAAATATAAAATTATTATACAAATTGCCTATTTAGTTACATTCTTTGAAATTTGATTTATTTTTTATTTAACCCAACTTAAATTATTATTAAACAATATAACTTCAATCATGATGATGATTAATTTTTTTCGACCACATTGCATTGTTTGCGTAACATCAAAATATAAAGTAACATTGCTAAATTAAATACATAAGATAATATTTTACCTACCATTTTATCAATCTGGGTGAATACTACGGTAAAATATGGAACATTGTTAGTTCTGAAACAAAATATACTTTTGTTATTAATCTTATTTATTAAATAGTTGAGAAATTTATTTCATTACATATCTTCGAGCTATTGCCAATACAGGGGTAGACAGAGGTCTAGCTTAGACAATTAAGTCCCTTCGACCCACAATGTAATAAAATAATTTAAATTTTATAGTACAAAGGCAAAACTATTATAAAAATAATAATAGATATACAGTTTTCATAAAAATATGGTAGAAATAGTGGTTAGTTAAACAGGGTCATAAAAGTAAACAAATTAATGAGGCGGTGCAATGATATTATGTAAACTTCGCATAGAGAATTACCAATATACACAAAGCGTATCTCGATAAATTGAAACTCAAGCGACCGAAAAGGAACAAAGTTTAACCGAAACTTAAACAAAGTTAATAACAAATAACGAAGTGAGATCTGTATAGTACTAAAAAAAGAATATATCTTCACGTCATTCCCAAGAATGGAGTAGACAGAGGTCCGGAAAATTAAGTCCTTTCGACCCACCTTCCACCGAAAACATTTTTGGGACAGTATATCGTATTGCATATAAGTTTTGGAAAACTCATTCATCGAAATCGGTTCTTTTGACTCGAATTCCGATCACTTAACCACCATATCACTAAAAAAACAAATAAAAAATCATGTAAATGAGTATCTATGTATAATAATAAAGATGTCCTTTTTCATGTAAGTAAAATACATTATAGATTTATAACTGCACATACGTTTCGAAAAGGGGGTGATAGTAGGTCAGTCCTTGTTGCAAATCGATCTGAACCAAAGTTATGAGGTTCACTAAGTCTTCACCCCGCTCCGACCTTGTATCCTGAGCACAGAGTGCGTCATACCATTCCGCTGTGCCTTTGCGTAATGCGCCAACTATTTCACTCCTAAAATATTAAAACCTAGTTTTTAAATGTTTAAAGAACAACACACCACTTGACATCAACGAAGTCTAGCTAATTTAGATTATACATCTCTCAAAATAATGTTTTGTTTACTGGATTATTCAATTAAACAGTTAATTATTTAACACTAACACATAAAAATAATACCCTGGTTTTTTATTCCAAGTACAAACCTTATTTCCTTATTGAATGGACAGCATCGCCAAAAAGCTTTCATTTGCGACAACTGATTAAGACATCTCAAAAGGAATTCCAACCTGTAATTGCAACAATTAAGCAATACATTGATTAGATTTTTGTGCTTTTATTATTTATAAGGGATGATATAACAAAGATTTAATTTATTATTTCGCGCGTTCAATAAAATTACAAACTTGGTCTTTCTATTGCTCGCAATTTCTGGAGCCTCGAAATTCGTTAATTAATATTTTTCTAGGTAAACAAGTAACCTATATACCTCCTCCATCCTACAAGTAGTCTTCATATCAAATTTTATTTAAAGTGGTTTAGAAATGTATTTTAATAAGTTTTAAATAGTATAAAACAAAAAAGACATTATTAACAAATAATTATTCTGCAAAAAATAAAGGGTTAAATTTGAAAAAGAAAATTACTAATGGTAGCGTAAGAATATGTCAGGTATAGATTTAGACTATTTTAAAATAATGAACCTTTTCTTCTGGTCGAAAAGCAAAATAATTGTAAATTACTAACATTTCTTGTAAATGTCCTCGTATATTTTTGTTTTAATATTAACTGTTATTACAATATTATTAACGAAATATTATACATTAAAAGATTAATCCACTAGACATGTGTGTTTTCGAAAAATGCGTCAAGTAACTATTAGTTTTAAGAATATGTTATATGAAGCAAAAAAATATAAAAAATTCTCATTTAGCCCTTTACCGCTTTTTTAGTTACATCAATAGTTAATATTATCGATTCTATATTGGTAGGTAAGTATCGTATTAAAAAAATCGTCTTTCCATTATCGATTAAAAACCATAAACGAAAAATTCTGCACGTACTGGTTCAGGCTTTGTTTATGTAGTACTGGATACAAATCTCTGTGAAGTCGAAGCTGATGCAAAGCACGTTCAACAAACTCTCCAAAACAATCAGCTAGCCAGCGCTCCTCGTCGCGCGACGCTCCTGCACCGGAATCACCACTACCGCCTTCGGTCAAAGTCTCATGCGCACACCATGTTTTTTCTAGCTCGGTCAGCAACTTATACATATACCTATGGACAAGTAAAAATTAAAATTTATGAAACAACTCAACTAATAACACTAACTTAACGATATTACAAAATGTTGAGATTCGTTAAGCATTTTGTACAGCGTACATACAAAGTATATAGAAAATAATGCCTGGATATATGGAGTAGTATTAGTTTTAACTATTAGTAAATTAGAACCAAACTTAATATTATATTTTTAAGTCACAAAATATTTTTTTCATATAATTGACAATATGAAATTGTATAATTGAAAATTGAAATAATATTGTTTTTATTTTTGGTTTACGCAGATTTTGGACAACACACTTAAAAGATTTTTACGAATTTTGCTATTTATTATTAATAAACATATTGAGTAATAAAATAAGATTGTATAGAGATAAAAAAGTATAGGGTATTTATTTTTAATGAACGTAAGATACATTTACTTGGGATCTAGGGGCGCCTCGCTGTTAAGACGACATGCAGCTGCAAATCGAGCAATGGCAGCTTGGAGTGTGCTCAGATCTCCTTGTACAGCGTGCTGGTGTAATAACGTCTGCGCTGCTCCACACAGCTCCCCCTCCCAAGTACTGCTATTGCCTCCTTCGTTCTCTCCACTTCCTTCATTGTTGCTTAGTCTATTTGCAGTTTCTACTTCATGCGCCAGAAGTACTCCGAATAGACGCTCATGTTGGCGTACCTTAACAGTTTGATGAGAAATATATTTTGAAATACAAAATGTGATTATCTTTACTGTTAAAATCAAAAGAGCTAAAGACCTCAGTATATCAATGTATATTTTTTGATGCCTTCACTAAATGAGAAAGAGATGACGTGACAACCTTGTGGAGACGATAACTCTTGATGCCAAATTTCAATGGGTGCATATATAACTAAACTTCCAACTAAAATATGCTTTAGACTAAGCTATCTAACCGCTTTAAAAGCAACTAGAATAGTTTATTTTAGTTATTTTCACGGCATAATGTCATGTGACATTTTTCTGTGAATACATACAGCACATGTAGAAGACGTGTAGAATGTAGAAGAACATGTAGAGATATTCATTTTGAAAGAAGCTTACTAACTTTATTTATTATACGGTAATAGTATCTTATAACATGACAATCGATGGATGTATGTAATATGTTTTTGTATATTGATGATGATTTGATTCAAATTCTTTATTAAATTCATAAATTCTAATGAGAATAAGGAAATAACCTGTTGCCAATTGTCATCATCATGCCGGCCTGCTTCCCGCGCAGATAACCATAATCGAAGCCGAATCCGTCCCTGCACTGAGGAACGTTGCGATCGTGCCTCCAACTTGTACCAAGCCTCTACACCAGTAGATGGGATTTCTCGCAGTGGAATATTAACGCAACCTGTGTAAGGTTCAGGGATTATGTCATAATTCGTGCACGCATATCGCAGAATGAGATCAATGATTCACAATTAATATTATTATAACAAAATTCCGAAATGCAAAATATTTTAACTACACAAAAGGAATATAAACAAACAATATGCCCCTCTACTTAAAAAAAGAAACATAAATGTATTCCACTAATTTCGACCCACGGAGTTCTATCGACGAATCCCACTCGGCTGAGCAAAGTTTGGTAAACTACGCTTCGAGCATATCTTCTCGTCGAGTGTTTCAAAATCTTAATCATCAAAACCAAAGTATACAATCAGTGTGTGTTGCCTGCTCTTTCATGTATAAACAAGCACAAAATGCTCAGCGTACTATAGAAAGGGCTGTGCTCGGTGTTTAATAAAAATCGTAATTTATTGGCGAAAAAAATACATAAACGAATGGTAAAAGTAAAATCAGTGATATCGCGTTTCAATAAAATATGGAACTCTGACTTCTGAGCTGGGTGAAGTCTGTTTTCACAATAAATAAAGTAGCATAGTCTTAAACGTACAATAAATATGATAAACATTATAGAATCCCCAAACAAGTTATTCACGGCGGCACTATGACACTGTCATAGCCGTAAAGAGCAATCCTCGAAAATGGCAAAGGACCGGACTCAAAGCTCGACGAGCTGATAACCGTTGGGGAATAAATGTTCGAAAGGGGATGGCAAAATTATTTAGGCAAACGCACCCCGCATATGTACGCATAGGGCGACCCCCTATAAAATTTTGCAGGGTGTCGAAGGTTTCAGGTGGATAAGGAGCGTTTTTTAATATCGACAAATTTTAGGGGAGGTCTACGTTCAGCAGTTACGCTTAACAGGCTGTAAATAAGAAGAAGAAATGAATATGCATTTTTTATTGAATACGCATTTTTTTGTACACGCTTATGTACATAAGAATTTTGTAACCAAATTCCAGTCACAGGTCGGCTGGAAGAAATTTCTAAAGAAATAAGCAGGTCCTTTGTACAAATTCACCTTATAATTATATGTCCACTTTTTGTGTTACACAGTAAACACATAAAATATTAAACATTTAAAAATAAATAATAAGAAGAATATTTATTTAAATGCATAAATATCAAAATATATCAAAGTTAAAAGAAACTATAACATATTTAAAATAAAGAGGAAAGAAACTTACCAAGAAAGTCATCTTGGCTACCTTGACGTGCACTTTGACAGACTTGTTTAAAAAACCGGCCAAGTCCGCGGACACCGCGAACTTCGTTCAAACGTGACACTGCGTCCAGAACTGAACTTTCGTCATCGTGATCCCAGATATCCAGGTGTAAGACATCCGAAGATATGTCATCGATGTCGCTGTCACAATATTGTTAAAAATTATGTAACATTTCATGTACCTATTTTCTGACTCGCGCATCTTATTCTGCGCCATTGTAATATCATGGCCAAACTTCACGAAACTTTGTAACATTGTAGCCTATGCTTTATGCAAATAAATTATTCTATTCTATTCTATACTATTCTATGCGTTATTCTTATGTATAAGCTATATTACTGTAATGTTTCATCAAAATCCTTTAAGTAGTTTTTGCGAGAAAGAGTAACGAACATACATCCATCCTCACAAACTTTCGCTTTTAGTTTTTTTTTTTTTAACTTTTCTTATAGCCCACAGAACAGTTTTTTAATTGACATAAAAGTTAATGCTATTATGCCTTTATGTAGCTAAATGCTCTATTGTTAGAAAAATAATAAACCAACTTGTCCCAAAATCAGTAACAATGTTGGTAATAATTATTACAAGTCCAATTTTGTTATAAATTATATAGTAAAATTTAAAAAAAGGGTTAGACGTTATTATATCGCCTTTAGAATAACCCCCGTATCTTGATGTAACGTATTAAGAAACTGGCGGGAGGATAATCTCCTTGATTAAAATAAGCGGACCAGTGTCGGACAGCACAGAAGTGTGAAGTGTATGAATTTATGCAACATAAACCCCTCGTTAATGTTAAATTGACTCTGTTTCTTGATGTAATCTAACTAAAAAAAATCTAAATACGAAGCTGTATACTTAAGTGGCCCGGGATGGTATCATTGTTTCAAAAATAATGGTCTACACCTCAGTCACTTCAAATGTGAATATTCGCAATTATACAAAAAGGTGCATTACAGTTTTTGTAGGAGTTTTTAATGGCTTAAAGCCATAGCAAAAAATAGGAAGAAGTTGAAGAAAACAGGCAGGCAAACTTGTTCATGAAAACCAATTTAACTATACTTAGAAAATTTCTTTGTTTCTAGTTTAGTCTAGTTAAAAAAGCAAATATCATTCCCGTAAAGTTCAAAACAATGGTTTAAATAAAAAAAGGATCTGAAAAAAATTACATGTAAAAAGTGCCAATTTTCTTACAATTTAAATGTTTCATTCCATTTGGGCGATAAAGTGTGCGGTCTAACGCTAGTGGCGCGAATATAACGTGCAGGCAGTCTTCCAAGGCTGTCACGTTGCTGGCGCCCGTCGCGACGCTTGAAGCTCAACCGGAAACCATGCTTGCGACCTTCGTCTTCAGAGGCCCGAGGAGACGCAGGTAACGATGCTGGTTGGATTCCGAGCATGCAATACGGATCGCTAAATCCTATTAAAAATACTACTTCTTAAGCATCACCAAGAGTTACGAAAAACAAGTTTGCTAATATGTTTATAGGTGGTTTACAGGCTTTGTGACTATTACGTGCCCAATATAGTTTATATTAACAACTATCTTATGTTTTGTCTCTTGAAAATACTATGTAAAACTTGTGAATTTAATTTTCATGCCGTGCCTTTTTTACGTGTAAACTAATATGTTTTTAGTTGATTAACTAAATTTAAGTCTAATTTTTTACGAAAATAGCTGACTAACATTTTTTGGTAAATATTTAGGACTTAGATATATGATTTTATGCAGAACAGAGCAGCGAGAAAACGTCATATTGATGTTTATGAACTACTTTACTTATACTTAAATTGGCAAGACATTAATAATATAATTAAATGATTGTCAAACATTCAAAACAAGTAAGATCTGAAGAGTCGATAAACTTGCGCAAGAAAAAATCTTTAATAGTTATATTTTACTAATTTAAGCAAGAAAGTATTGTTTATATGATTTTATGCAGAACAGAGCAGCGAGAAAACGTCATATTGATGTTTATGAACTACTTTACTTATACTTAAATTGGCAAGACATTAATAATATAATTAAATGATTGTCAAACATTCAAAACAAGTAAGATCTGAAGAGTCGATAAACTTGCGCAAGAAAAAATCTTAGTTATATTTTACTAATTTAAGCAAGAAAGTATTGTTAACGGGAGAAGTAAAATCGTTGCCGCTTAATGTTTAATTTTTAAATTAAAAATAATAGAATGATTATGTAAGAGAAACATGAGTTACTACGTGGATGTTATAAATACTAGCTTACTTGACTTATGAATACTAGCCATGACTTATGAATACTAGCCATAACACTCATACCGTTGGCATCCTTTGCCTCTAGTCCGTCGGCTTCAATGACAGCACAGCCGAGAACTACAGTGGGTGGACGCTCGCTACCAGCAGCGCGGAGTGCTCTAGTATGCACATCAGTTGGTACTCTGAATGCCCGACGAGCGTATTCAATTACTTCTTCCTTATATGCTGCGAATTGCCCGTCTGGGGCAGGAGCTCCCACAGCATTCTCTATGCAATATAAAACCTGCGACATCCAAAATCAAACATAGTAGTGCTAATAAATCGAAAAAAAATAAATAACTTTGTTTCTGAATATTCTTAAAAATGTATACATTTTGTAAAAATTGTATTTGTCCCAATTACAATTATCAATATTTTGCAAAATTTTATTAAAATCCGTTCGAAATTAGAGAGTAACAAACTACCAAACATACAAACATGACGGTATTTGAAGTTGCAATTAGATAGCCATCAGTTGTTTTCAGGTATATAAGAATACATATTACAGAGTAAAACTTTTCCGACTCGTTCTTCTTCTTCTTCCCGTGGATGCAATTAAGCTAACTGGTTACGGGAGCATTTAAGTGGCATTACTTTATACATTTAAGTAACTTCCTTGTTTTGTAAACTTCTACATACAGTTAAGTAAGTAGTTAATACTTAACTTTGTGTTTGCATAAAATTATACGCATTCACAATTTCTTTTCTGTTTATTACATACTGATTAAAATAAGCACTATGCTAAAAGAGCAGGGGTTAATGCACCATTTTTTTTTTCTTTTCAACATTTACTAAAATGCAAAACTTACCTCAGTGTACAAATGTTCATGTTCCTTGTGTGACAATTGAGCTGAAACACTTGGCAGTCCAAGTTCATGTGGTGCGGGGGGTGGACGTTCAGCTCTAGCCTCGGCTAAGCGAAGTGCTGCGAGTCTCCTATTCTCTTGCCTCCAAGACAGCGCCGTGAAGCTCTCGAAGTAGGAGCCATCGGTTTCTTGTACACTGAACAAACACCGAGTATTCGAAGTGTTACTTCTATAGAGCTAACATATATAGCTAACATTACAGTAATGCAGAAACGGAGGCATGTATTTTCTAATCTGCACCGCTCACAAGGCTTGCAACTATTGGTAATGACGGTTCATAAAAATGATATAAACTTTATGTTTGTTAGTAATCTAGCAGCAATGACCACTCGCTTAGCTGGCATATTAATTACTACTAATCAACTTTGCAGGTGAAGCTTTCAAGTGGAATTTACAAACATAAAGTTTGTAAATTCCACTTGTGAATTGTGAATTTGGACCAAATTACTATTGAATATCACTTTTCTACATTAATAAAGTTTCTGATCATTGCACAATATTTATTATACTATATACCTAGTCCGGCCATTTGGCTTTTATACAGGCCTTTAATCTGTTTGTCAATGCCGCGGTGTCGTTTTGAGCAGGCCATGTCCACTAACACTGACCATAATTTGAAGTCTAAAGGGTTGAGGTCTGGGCTAGATGTGGGACAGTTTTCACCTCTTATTAAAGCCGGAACGTTAGTTTTAAGCCAGGCTTGAGTAGTTCGTGCCTTGTGACCAGGTGCAGAGTCCTGCTGGAAAATCCAGGGAATATTTTTAAAAAGTGCTGAGAAGTTTGACAACATTATCCAAAACTGTATCTTAATACACTATGGCTGAAGTTTTCACTACTTTTTAATTTTGTAAATCCTTGATGAGACACGCCCCACAAAACCATCATTGACGCAGGATGATGACCTCATTGCACCTTTCCGATCACTTGAGCAGCTTCTTTAGAACTGAGAGCGTACACTTTATTATTTTGCTTATTGTAGTGTTCTTCAATTGTGAACGTTTTTTCAAAGGTAAAGGGGATGTTTCTGGGCCTTTAACTTGCGTACCGCGACAGAAGTAGTTTTGATCGATCCACTCTCTTTAATTGTAAAGATTGATTTAGGGCATTTCCTGTATATCGACGATAAGCACCAAGCTTCAGGTCTTATTTTATAAAACGCGACAAAGTACTAGCGGAAATCTTAATTTCTCGCGATAAGATTTTTTCTTCCTAATGGGGTTTCGACTAATTATAGCTTTACCAGCATTAACAGCCATTGTAGTCCTAACAGCACGCGGCCGCTCCGATCTTTTCTGGTTTTAGATAGAGGAAGTGTTGGTTTATCTGTTGATAGTACAATATAGGAACACACGGCTGTTACCAAGCTTTTGAAATGTTTGGAATATGACCGACGGCTATAAAGTGGGTAGTGATAGTGGTGGGCGATTACTGAAATCCTATTTTCTTTAACACCCTATTTCATATTGTATTTTGATAATGAATACGAAAAAATATGTGAAATGGGGCAAAATCAAGACTTCTTAAAATAATATACGTGTTCCAAATTCAAAATACTTAAGTAGTTGAAAAAAAGAAAAGTTTGTTTATAACAATATTTATGGCCAGACTAGTTATGCTATTAGGCTATTGGTTTATGGCATTACATTGTAAATTAAGATATAGTAAGTTTAGTTACAAAACCAGCAAAATGTATTCTCATTTCAGATAACTGAAATTTCAATCAAATATATTTAGGCGTTTTCGATACGTTATAGATTATACCAACACAAATATAACACATTATAATCTCCAAAAAGAATCGCTCCAAAAATATATTCTCTGTTCTCTATTCTGATTTTCTTTTGAAATATAGTACGACATTATAAGTAAACCGTTTAAGAGATGGATAATAAAAATACAACAACGACATTATTTCAATTTTAGCTTGGCTTAGCAGATGCGTTGCCTCCCTTAGAGTGCCCCCCTCCCCCATAATTGGGGGAGGAGGGTGTGTGGGCCACCGATTACCTGCAATCACCAGACGAAACGCAGGAGTTTGTTAGACTTCTACTTTACGCCGGTATTCCACGAGAAGTACCACGACCTCACAGGTCGTGGTACTTCTCCGGTCGAGCCGGCCCATTCACGCAACAACAAAAGTTGATGCGTGGCTCTACCACTGTACATGTAAATAAATGTCCATTTCAAATACAAGGCCAAAATTGGACAGACCAGAGGAGTACGTTACGATTCACTTTCCATTTTTTCTACATTGTCTCGAGTCAGGGTGTTTGTGGTACCTACGTGGTTTCAAATTCCATAATACAAGTTCTTTACCCTAGATTTATTTTATTACTTTGCAGTAGAAGAAATGTACGTTACGCTGTCCCTATCGGTATGTATTTTTTTACTATTCTTACATATGGATACACCCTGCCCACTCTTTTCCACTTCACTAGTGCCACATTTTGATAAGATGACGGGACAGTTCGGAACGGGAATGTAACAGGTCCGAACACCATCGTGTCTACTTGGTCGGCAACAAAACCCACGTGGGCGATGAGCCCTTCTCTGCCGAGACTAGCATATCAGGCTCCAGCACACCCGTTATTTTGCGGTGGATACGGCCACAGAGGCAGGGATAACGGCGCATTGTATAACCGACACTCCAGAGTTGACCAAAGGCAACAACATTACCCGTAACAGAGTCTACCAACATACGCGCATTATTATTAAATTCCCCGCACATTCCGGCTTTCCCAGGAATGTGCGGGTTATTTAGGTATGATTGGTACTAAATAAAAAAAAGTTTTCATTTTTTTTCGTATGAGACTAATATTTTTCCGTGAAGACATCTAAATGAACTTGATAAAAAGAGAACTATTTGTGTATGAATTATTAGATCTAATCATTTTTGCGAGATACTACGGAGCCAGCACGTGTTCGTTCCTGTAATGGTTTATGGATATTAGAAGTAGTCCTTTACTGCAGTCCGTAAGAGGAGACCCAAAGCTGCTTAGCGAGTTATGTATAAGATCATGATATTTATCTGTGTAACGAAAATAGCCGTAAAGACCAGGATGCTGAAGACGCAAGGCACAGGCCACAGCTCGTAGGATTGACATAGAAAAGAAAGGTCATCGAATGGAATTTTCATACAGGCAAACGCAGTGTAGAAAGACCTCCCATAAGATGCAAACTATTACGGGGAGCCACTGGATGCAGATGGCACAGAACCATTCTCTGTGCCAATCTTTGTGTAAAGCATATAAATTCAGCAGTGGACTATTTTATAATAGATATAAAATATATACATAAGAGTCACGATAGCCAAGGGGTTGGGTAGTCGGAATTTCGAGCCAAAAGATCCGACTTGGATCCCCAGGTGGCAGGCTCGTACCAATTAGTTATTTTAAATATATAATTCGTATATAAGATACGAATTATATCGTTGGCTTGGGCGTAAAGACTTCGACGGGCTCACCGCTTGTCACGCTGTCCCGAAAATGTCTTCGGTGAAAGGTGGGACTTAATTGTCTAGACAAGACCTCTGTCTACCCCAGTATTGGGAATTGCGTGAAAATATTTATTTCATTTTTACATTTTATATCAAAACTATTTTTTACATTTAGTAAAAAAGTTACATAACGAGGATATAAGAAATCAATGTATCTTTATGTAATTTTTGGCTTTGAATCCGTTACTTGAAGTTTTTCGAAATCACTTCATGATCGAGTTACTGTTTAATTGCAAAAAAATCAAGATAAGTTGAAGAAAATTTGCATATTATCTTTACGGATACTGCGTATATATCGGATATTTTTGAAACTAAAAATTTCTTCTTTTAGTACGAAAATAGTATAAAATTATTTCCCTTTTATAAATAAAATCGTTAGTTGATATAGTTGTTTAACAAAGTAAAACACTTATGTACGAATTATGTCGTTGTCTTGGACTGTGAGATGGCGATAAACTCACCACCTATCCTATTGTCCCAAAAATATCTTCGCTGGAAGGTGGGTCGAAACGACTTAATTGTCAGAGGTAGACCTCTGTCAACCTATATCTATATTCCTATTAGGAATGGAGTGAAGATTTTTTTTTTACCACATATAATCGTCAATTTAAGAACAAATAAATTCATAAAACGAATGAAATGACAAAGTACGTAATCTGTAATGAGTTGATAGGTGAATTTGAAGATGAGGTCAATTTATTTTCAACCAACGTTATAACTGAGTGTATTTGGGACAACGTGACACTTTGATGAGTCTCGTCTGACATAAGGTACAAATCCTACAAAAACTCATTGATTGTCGTTTTCCACCCGGGGATCAAAGTCAAATCTAATGATACGTATTATGATTCTAAAAAAGTGAGAGCCGTTATCATTAACTTTGAACTGATTTTGCGTTTTTTATTTTAAATCTACCGCTCTTTAATGTTTATTATAAAACTAGCTGCCTCCCACGGCTTTGCCGGCAGTTTATCACTTTACTCGGAACCCTTATTATTTTTCTAAAATAAAGGTAGCGTGTGTTACTCCTCATAACATCAGCTATCTACTGATAAAAGTTAAAATCAGTAGAAGCAGTTCCAGAGTTCAAGTTAGGCGGAACAAACAGACAGAAAGACCGAAAAAATTTTAGTTTCTTTTTTTTTTTTCAGTTAGTGATAATACGTTAATTTGAAATTACAAACAGCTGTTATTTACATTTATAGTTGTAAGAAATTACAATTTAGTTTCTTACATATTGCTGACAGTAATATATTTACATTTTAATATTTTCTATCCGCATAACTTTATGACTAGGTACAAAATTATTAGCAATTCCTCCCTTACATAGGATCCAAGCCTTAGCGAAGATCCGGTGTTCGTGATTGCTATCTAGTTTTGCATTGCTAATTTTGTTTCCTTTTTAGTGTCTGCGCTAAAAAATAAAACTTGAAAGCTACGATATGCTTGCAGCGGAATAGTAATACTGCAATTCATAATGAATACATTGGATTAAACTAATATTGAAGTTGAAATCCTGTAATAAAATATTGAATAGTGCAACTGCTTCTACACTATAACTTCTTTAGTAATAATGTAATTGTATACTGTATCATTAATTAGATTTTGATTACGAGTGTGTCCAACTAGAGTATCAAAAATCTCGTCGGATTATATAATTTTCTGGAAATAAATCACTATGTGTGTTCGTCTCGTGACAACCAATACCATTAAAGATATAAGATTAGAAAGAGATAAGATTTATTTTATATATATACAAGTAGATATTTTTCAAATCTTTCCCGCAGGAACCATGTTTTTTTACGAAGAAATACAACCCAGATTACACTTATGATTCGGGATGAGCATACTATAAAATACTATAGAAACTCTATAAATTAATAAAATAAATATCTTCGCGCAATAACTAGTGCAGGGGTAGACAGAGATCTAGTCTAGACAATTAAGTCCCTTTGACCCACTTCCCACTTTTATATATATATCCCCGGTCCCGGTCTACGTACCGGTCGGGTCAACGTAGAAAACCCTTTCCTATATTTTCACGGGTCTGAGTGTTTGTGGGTGTATGTTCACATCCCGTAAAGTATAAAAACAAACCTCAAAACTTAAGACGAAAGTTTACAACCAGTGCGTGTTACCAGTGATGACTTATGGATCTAAGACGTGCTGCTTCACTGCGTGCCATATGAGGTGGCTCAATGTTACTCAGCGTGCTATGGAAAGGGCTATGTTTCTCTTCGTGATAGAACTCGCATCGAAGACATTCGCAGCAGAACTTAGGTAACTGATATAGCCTTAAGGATCAGCGCGCTGAAGTGGCAATGGGCCGGCCACATAGCTCGACGAACTGAGAACCTTTGTTGAAAAAGGTTCTCGAGTGGCAACCTCGTATAGGCAAACGAAGTGTAGGACGACCCCTCACGAGATGGAGAGACGACTTGCAAAATGTTGCAGGAAGTCGATGGATGCAGGTGGCTGAGTATCATCCGTTCTGGAAAGCTTTTTTTGGAGGCCTATGTTCAGGAGTGGACTCGAGATAGGCAGTAAAGAAGAAGAATAAAGAAGGGCGTTTGTTGTACCTTCGTTATTTCTGATTCCGTAATACAATAATAATATACTATATTTAATACTAATTTTGGGTTCACGATAGCCGAGTGGTTGGGTAGTCGGAATTTCAGGTCAAGAGAACCGAGTTCGATCCTCAGTACCAATGAGTTTTTCAAAAAACTTATGTACGAATTACATCGTTGGCTTGGACATAAAGACGGCGACGGCCTCACCACCTGTCACGTTGTCCCGAAAATATCTTCGGTCAAAGGGACTTAATTGTCTAGACTAGACCTCTGTCTTCCCCTGTATTGGGAATTGCGTGAAGATATTTATTTTATTATTTATTTAGAGCAATGTGTATAATGCTATCCCCATCTACGTGTTCATAAATTTAAGAATTTCACGAAGCGACACAGGACATGACAAGTATGTGTATCATTTAGTAAGGAGTAATAAACATATCTCTCCTTCATATATTGCCATATTTATAAACTGTGTTTGAAGTAACACCCTTGAGGATCACGTCTGATGCACGCTTCCAACAACTAATTACTCTGGCTTTATTCGCTCGACACGTCTCCAGTGAGAATGTATGTTATATGTTAATGAATGCATACTTATTAAAACAATGTTAGTCCTGTGTCGCTTCGTGAATTGCAGAACATTACTTTCACGTAATGTCCATATTTTATATGAGACGTTTTACGTATTTATTTACTGTTTCAAAGAGAATGGCTCTGAGTCAGAGTATCCTTTACCGCAGTCCTGAACATCAGTACATCTCCCAATGGATACTCTTTCGTAACGGTAGGGCTTATAACAGTAGATTGTATACACATATGCAAAGGGCGGTCACCGTGATTGTATAAAACATAAAATCACATATGATATCCTTGTAGAGGACATAATAGCATTATGCTTTTAATTTGAATTACTCCTTTTAATCTACAATAAAAATATCTTTTACACTAAATATGTTATAAACCAATAATTCTCGTAGATAAAGTTAAAATTTAATAACAATTATTATTTACAACTATTATTTACAATACTTATACAATTATTATTTACAATAATTATTATATTTCGGATCCTAAAAGGAAAAATATTCCGTGATTATGCTGCCAAATCACAACATTGACCGTCATTGCGGACTTATAGCTCGGTGTAACTCATTGAATCTGTGTCTGTGTAGATGTATTTTTTTCACACTATTAGGATGAAAGTGATCTAATACATATAACAAAGTAATAGCCAAGATCTGGTGGCTGTTACTGTAACTATTAGTAACTTCATATATTTATTATTCTTCTGCTTTACAGCCTATCTAAAGACCACAGCTGAACATAAGCCTCCCCCAAACTTTCCACAACGAACTATCCCCAGCCACCTGCAACCATCAACTTCCTGCAACATTTTGCAAGTCGTCACTCCGTCTCCTGGGGGGTCATTCTACACTGCGTTTGCCTATAAGAGGTTGCCACTTGAGTACCTTGTTTCCCCAAGGGTTATCAGTTCGTCGAGCTATGTGGCCGCTCCATTGCCACTTCAGCGCGCTGATCCGTACGGCTTTGTCCAGTTACTTTAGTTCTGCTGCGGATGTCTGTCCGTGCGGCTTCTATCACGCAGAGAAATACAGAACCAACTACAGCCCTTTCTATAGCACGCTGAGCAACTTTTAGGAGCTCATACGGTACGCAGTGAAGGACCACGTTTCAGATCCATTAGTAAGGCAACGTGCACTAGCTTGTATAATTTCGTCTTAAGCGTTCGAGGTAAACTCGACGAGAAGATGTGGCATAGTTTCTCGAACGCTGCCCAGCCGAGTTAGATTCGTCGATTGACCTCTGGGTCGAAGTTGGTGTTACCCCGTTTGACAATTTGTCCCAGGTATACGTCTTCGTCGACCACTTCGGGCGTAGTGTTCCCAACAACCACCAGCATTGGTCTGACATAGACATTAGACATAATCTTCGTCTTGTCTATGTTCATCTTAACACAAACCTGTTGAAAGACACTATTGAGAGCATGAGCATGGTAATCAGCTCCTCTAGCGATCCTGCCAACAGGATTATCGGCAAACCGAAGGTGAGTGATGAATTCGCCATTGATGTTAATACCGTATCCTTTCTAGTTCAGTAGCTTGAAGACATCTTCCAATGCGGCGTGAAAAGTTATACAGTAAAATGTACGTTTTCGGATACAAGGTTTCTTTCGTCTTCTTTTTCTCCATCAATAAAACCTCATTATGAAAGTTTAAAACCTCGGTTTTAGTTTAAAAGAAAAACTGATAAGAGAACTATTATTAAAATGTAGCAGATACATACTCTTTGAATTGTAATTAAAATAAATATGTTTCTTAATTGTTTATTAAGAAACACATTTATTTCACGTCATTTCATTTTATTTTATTTCCAATAAACCCACATAACTATTGTACTAGGATTAAATGTGTTATAAATTTTAACTCGCTTGGACTATATCTATACTTTGTAGAGTTTTTAGACTCACTGTTGCCTGATATTCTTAAATCTTCAGTAATCCGCATGTTTATTTTGGTTTTATCAATAAACTATGGGGTGTTACTTATAGCTTAATATGACAGATAAAAATAATCAGACCGAAGATGGGCAGCAGCGTCTGACGTGCGAATAGGAGAAATGCTAGTGCTGTGGGAGAAGCTACCTACTGTATTGCTGCTTGTCTTCCCCTGTATTAGGAATTGCGTGAAGATATTTAATTTTGTGGGAGAAGCCCATGTCCAGCAGTGGACTTTAACAAGTCGTAATGTATGTTTGTAAATCTCTAGAAGATTAGAAAATTACTCATAATGAGAATATATACAGATTCCGTTGTTTCATACTTCGGCAATGTTTATATTGCGCAAACGATGCCGAATAATAAAATGAATTATGTGCAATTTGATATGTTTATAAAATAACTCAAGGAGAGGAACTCCTTGTCCTTGTCTCTCAATAACGTTATTAAAATTAATAGCTGTAAAAAAAAGGAACGATTCTGCTTATCAATGATACCTCTGCTAGAACATCACTAGAAAAATTAATCTAACAGCGGAGTTTAAGAAGATTTCATTATGATATACCTATGTAAAAATAAAATAAATAAACATTTTCACGCAATTCCCAAAACAGGGGTAGACAGAGGTCTAGTCTAGACCATTAAGTCCCTTCGACCCACCTTCCACCGAAGATATTTACGGGACAACGTGACAGTTGGTGAGCCCGTCGCCGTCTTTATGTCCCAAAACAACGATATAATTCTTACATAAGTTTTTAAAACCCATTGGTCCGAGCCACCTGGGGATCGAACTCGGGTCTCTTGACAAGAAATTCCGTTCGCCCAACTATTCGGCTATCGTGACTTTTTATATATAACTATGTATGTTTATGATAAAATACATCCTAGCCATACTTACGAGGGTTTGATTAAAATGCCTGACTCTAAGGTTTGTTATTTTAATTACAATTTATTATACTTGGCTGTAAACGATTATATGTTTGTTGTATCATGTAAAGGAAGTTATTAGTTGTTCCAAGTCTTAGGGGCAGCATATTTAAAGCAACCCCCGCTTTTTATTCAGCTCCTCTCCGCAAACGTCTAGAAATATATTTCCAAATAGGAAGGAGACTGGTTGCTGATAAGGGAATGTATAAAACAAGCTTACATCAGATTTCGGCTGTTATTCATTTTTAATATATTATTTTTGTGAAAATAAGGGTTTAATGATTTCTTGTATTACGCGAACTTATTTACGAATTTCATCGTTGGCTTGGACATAAAGGCGGCGACAGGCTCACCACCTGTCACGTTGTCCCGAAAATATCTTCGGTGGAAGGTGGGTCAAAGGGACTTAATTGTCTAGACTTGACCTCTGTCTACCCCTGTATTGGGAATTGCGTGAAGATATATATTTATATTTATTTATGTTTTATTTTAAATAAGGGTCTATTCGATTTCTTCTTGGCATGTCAAAGCAATAACGCATACATAAATTGTGTACTCTTTGGACTCTCCTCACAGTTTTTGAACTAAACAGGGACCGTTTACCAAGTCATAATAAATACTATTGCAAAGACGAAGTCTGACATTTGTATTTAAAAAAGGGCGAATTTTATAAACGGTATTTAAAGACTCAAAACACTTTCAAATTTTTGTTGCACATGTTGCACAAAAGTTAAACATTCGTCAGTAGTCAGTACCCATTTCCAGACCCTTTTTGATTGGAAAAATAAAACTGAAAGTTCTTACGTATATTTCTAATTGACCCACTAAAATGCGAAATAAAATAAATTACACGTAATCTGTAAAGGAAATGCAGATATTCATCTTGTCACCCTTCTGCTACGACAAATGACTTCAAGACACGATATCTTAATTTCACGTCCACCTTCACTGTGTTTACAGAAACTTTAATAGATAGTACAATGTTAATTTTCATTTGAATTCTTACCTTAACTTTGAAATTTTATAGATTTGCTTTTTTTAAATAAATATATGAAAGATGAATGTGAAATATTCATATTCCTATTTCATGTTATATGACATCAAAGCTTTCCTTTGTTTGTATTTTGGTATATGATTGTAATTTCTGTATATAAAATTAAATTTAGCTTGGTTTTACTTGATAAAGGTAGGTTAAAGATGAAAAAGAATAATCATAAAGGTATAATAAGTAATTCCCGATGGCAAGAGTCCTGTGTGACTACAATTTTTGACGACTTCCGTGGATGAGTCGCATTTCATTGCATGATTTCATTACTCAAGTTCTTTAGCTATTTATTTTAGGATCATAGAAATGTATGTGGAGCCGTCGCTATATACGTACATGGCATGCTTATAGTTTAACCATATTATATAGCCTATTTCGTGTATGTATTTTGATTGGGTAGTGTGTATATATGTATTAAATGATATCATATGGGCAAAACGTAAGTACTATGGAGTACAACGTAAGTTTCTTCATAGTTTAGTGTTTTAAGGTAACTGAATATTTGTTTTGAGCTATAATTTTGAACAGGGCATGTGCTCTATTTATATTTTATGTAGATAATAGTAAGTGTAATAAAAAATATACAGGGAAGATTTTATTAATGTGAGGGTCTATAATTCTGAGCTTTAGAGATAAGTTGAGATTAGTTGTTTATTTCAAATTGTTTTTATTCATGGTTTAGAGAAGTTAGAGAAATAATTTGATGCACAGTTCACACTTCCCACTTCTAGATCAAGAGTGGGTAAGCGGCAAGGTTTTTTTTTTTTCACCGACTTTCAGGATAGATCATTGAGCCCTTTGCAATTCTATATGGTGTAATTTTGCTGCACCGCCCCAAGAAATAATGCAGTAGTCTATCAGTAAATAATATAGGGCGTAGTATACTATCTATGTAACTCACCGTTCAGCTACTTGTCGCAGGTTTCTAAAACTATATACGAGGTTAATAGACGCACAATTACACCGAGGGTCTGGTCTATTTTGATATCAAAGTAATTGGTGTTGTTTATCCTTTGAAGTTAAGGCAAGAGCACTTTATGAGATAAATATTATTAAGAGATCAAAATTTTGAGCTCTTAAGGAAAGTGAAGACGAGGGCAGATTTCATTTTATGTAAAATGTATTTTTTTTCCTAAGCGGTTAAGCGTCAATAATACATAGAAATAATACAAAATAACTTCTACTAAATGATAAGACTACTACATAGATCAGTTTTGTGAGTCATATTTACCCCGAATTTACAGAGTTATCCACTTCAGGCCAGGAAAGTCGCCTTTTGCAAAAAGCCATTGTAGGTCTTTCAGGAGGCTGCGGTTGTCGCGGAGTACGCAATGAGCCTCCACGTCGAGGTGCAACTACTGGAGCCAGGCAGTCCAGTGTTCGGCGACGAGCGCTTAGAGCTGATACCCCTTCGGTTGGTACCACACGAGGAAAACCTGTATTAAAAGAAATTTTAGCTACGGAACATATTACAATATATGTGACAGTGTAACAGTACTATTTTTTTATGATTAAAAATTTCAAAAAATTGCTATTAAAAATAAATAAGTCAGGATAGCCGAGTGGTTGAGTGGTCGGAATTTCGGGTCAAGAGACCCGAGTTCAATCCCCAAGTGGCTGGTTCGTACCAATGGGTTTTTCAAAAACTTATGTACGAATATCGTTGGCTAGGACATAAAGGCGGCGACGGGCTCACCACCTGTCACGTTGTCCCGAAAATATCTTCGGTGGAAGGTGGGTCGAAGGGACATAATTGTCTAAACTAGACCTCTGTCTACCCCTGTATTGAGAATTGCGTGAAAGATTACTGGCAAATGCCGAATAACATTACTAGTATTCCTGTTAACCACTCCAATTAAGCTGCAATGCCTGTATCTAGAGTTGGTTTACGTCAATATTCGAATGGCGGGGCCCGAACCTGCGACGCCATGTTTCGCAGTCCGCACCCTAAACCATTAGGCTATTGCCGCATTATTCATTAATTCTTAATTTTTAATTCTTTTTTTTTAAATTCTGGTAATACAGAAAATAGAATTTTACTACATTTGTGTCAATATATGTAGCAAAATCAATCGCTTAATGATTTTCCTATCCTTAGTTATTATACCCCAGAACAAAAATAGAAAAATAATAGAACAATCGGTTTTATAACCCTACTTGAGTTGGGAAATCCATTGCCGTATTTAACCTTCACGGTATGATGTTACATCGGATAGCGCAATGAAGACTCTAGCGAGTGCATATGCACAGTGTACGAGTATATACTCGTATACTCTATGTTATGGCACTCTACGTATACATATATTACAGGTGCATATTACTCTTGAGCTCAGTTGAAAATTAAAAAGTCTTGCATCTCCTAGATTCATCATAGAATTTTTTTTATTGTTACGATATTTATGATTATAGGTAATATTACAGCACAAATTATGATTGTGATCCTAATCTTGTCAATTGATTTTTGCTAAATTTCCTAATAGGAATTGGAGATAATGTAATCTTTCGAGGTATGTTACTCGATGCTCATGTTTATAATATATTTACTACGTCAGTTTAACGAGGACGAAACAACACTGTTTTGAAACTAAATTCTAATAGAAATTCATTTAGTTTATTGTGTGCTTTGACACGGATAAAGTTCCACCATAGTCTTTTATTTGTCAGTATTAACCTTGTTCGTAGGTCAAACATGCTATTAATATTATGAACTCACTGCGACTGAATTGTGTAAGTGTCTCGGCGAAACTTATATTCAAAGGCAAGAATATCTTCATTTTATTTTGAGGACAATGACTTGCACAAAACATATTTCTTCTTTTGTAAAAGTCTTAGTCAATCACTCAAGTTATTCAGGAATAGGTTTAAGGTACCTAGTAAGTGTAATCGGTTCCGAGTTAGTCTTTAGGACCTCCGTTTGGACCTTATGTTGTGTTTGTCTCTTGTTATCTAATTTTGTCTTTTGTTATCTATAAAAAGTTAACAAGTTTTATATTCACAATGATACGCATAAATGAAAACACATACTATAAATGTATTAATTTTGCTATACAAATAGTTTATCTTTTACATAAATATTATTTATAACAGAGTTACAAATATCTTATAAGTAAGGAGGCCAGAACAGCTGGAGAAAACTTAACACCGCAGGTTCGATTCAGCAATTCGACGATTATTATCCAATGAGATCCAATCCACGTCTATTGAAATTTAGTTACTGAATCGATTTTAATGCCATTCTGCAGGCGCTACCAAACCAAGGCTTAGATCTACCAACGATGGCACCACAGAGGAAGGAACGAAAAGTTCCATTCCTTGAAGCACCACATCAGCGACGGAATCTGCAACGGCGTCGGGACTATCCAGCGACAAGGAAACCCGCCCCCATAGGTAGGATGCAAAGAAAGATTACACCCCTTCCCAATCTGCCGACCTGTAGTGCCACACACGGTGGTGGCCTGCATATCGCGACCGCAATGGGCGCTGACAGGCACTTTACTACGAATCAGGCAGTGGTCTGATGAACACAAAGGGGCATCGACGGAGCCACACAGCCGTCTGGATGAGAGGTCAGCAGAAGATCCAGCAGGGAAGGTGTATGATCTTCGACATCCGGAAACCGCGTTGGCGAAGTAACCAGTTGTGTGAGATCATATGCTAATGCAAAGTCAAAAACAGATCTCCCCGCATGATCAGTGGTTCGAGATCGTAGCCATTAGGCGTGGTGGGCGTTGAAGTCACCGAGTAACACGATATCTGCGGGTGGGATCTGCTGTAGCACGGAATCTGCAGCCATTTGGATGTGGTCGATGAGTCGGTCAGTTTAGGCATTACCGCTGTGGGATTTAAAGAGGCACCCATAGACGCGAGGGTGGTCGTCGCTGTCTATGCGTAGCCAAAGGGTGGACAGGTCCCTAACTTCAAGGCTGTCGAGGCGTTGAGAACATATATCCTCTCTGACGTATAAACAAACCCCGGCCCGCGGCACAAAAGAATGTTTAAGCTTGTACCCCGGATAGGAAAGATAAGAGGTATCCGCCGGAGAGGATATCTGCGTCTCGGTAAGAAAAAGCAAAGCAAGGCCGGCTTTACCGTCTCCAGATGGTAGTGGAAGGCATCTAGATTGGAGTGTAGTCCTCTGATATTGCAGAAATCCACGGCAAGCGTTAGCGTAGCGTAGCGTTTTTGCTACGTTTGCTTCGAGCAGTTTGGGAACAGAGCATTCACACTCTTGTGATTAATAAATGAGTAACCATGCGGTTATTTATATATATATATATATATATATATATATATATATATATATATATATATATATATATATATATATATATATGTATATATATATATATATATATATATATATATATATATATATATATATATATATATATATATATATACATATATATATATATATATATATATATATATATATATATATATATATATATATATATATAAATAACCGCATAGTTACTCATTTATTAATCACATTTATAAAACTTGGTATCATTAAACGAGTCACGGAGATTGATTTAGACCACAAAATGTAAGTTAAGTAAAGATTGTAGGAAATAAAGACATAAAAAGGTCAATAAATCGATCAATGACAATAGATGGACAAGAAGATGGAGATAGGATCTTACCGTTATTACAAGAAAACATGACTCTGACATCATGTTTATTATGTATAACGTATAAGAATGAGAATAAAGTTTATGATTTTCCACACGTAGTACGCATTTTGATAAAATGTGATACGCTGTAGCCTGTGGTAGTTAAAAACTGTATTACAGGCTACAGTGTCTTCCCCGGTCTATATTGTATAAACATGTGAAATATGTGAGTATGTAACATTATTTTATTTTTGTACGGTTGTTTTTTAAAAATAATTTTTTACATTAAATCATATTTATATATAAAACACAATGCAATATGCAAATTTTATGAAATCTTTAAATAGTCGAAAAAATTACACGTAGTTTTAAAATATGCGTGCATACTAAGAATACGATAACCACTTGTTGTATTTACCTCGCATAGTTGCAGTAGATGGTTGTGGCTGTTGTTGTTGCGAATCTTCGGCAGAGCGGTGACGAGATGGTGGTGCACGGCGCGGCGACAATGCCAGCCCCGCGACACTATCCGCCATTCCAGCCACATATTGACCAATTGATGATAGAAAACTCATTTCGTTAACACTTATACCACACGCATTTGTGGAAGAAACACCAAACTACTACAATGTATTAGTGGCAAAGTAGGTTATTAACCACTGTTACACATTATTTCACTAAAATCTAACTTTATTTTTCGGATTAAGTTATCTGCAAAAGAAAAAACACAGTTATTTTAGTAAGACAATCATAAATTTAATAACATTGTATTTTATAATAACTACGAGTACTACTACTACTAAGGCACAAGTATACCTGCTTATTGCATGAAATAAATTTTAAAAGTAAAGTAACCCAGAGTATATGACAATTGATGATAGTTTAGTCATTAGGCCGTCATGCGTGTATGTATTTTGATTGGGTAGTATGTGTATATGTATTAAACACGTGAAATTCAATTTATAATTGAGCTTACATGCATGGTATCATCAAAATGTTAGTGTTAGGTACTGATAACATATATTTCTTCACATTTTAGTGTTTTAAGGTAATTAAATATTTTTTTGCAGTTATGTTTAGTTTTTGAAGGGGATCTTTGCGACTATTTATTAAATTACACAGATAATAGATTTTATTATTATTGATGGGCGTATTATTCTGCGCTTGACTTGTATTAGATCTGGAACATATTTTATTTCACAGTGTTTTTAAAGATGATTTAGAGAAGAAAGTTTGTCGCACAATTAACACATCCTATGCTTATGGATTTCAAAGGCAAGGCAAGGCGGCAAGGGAGACCAGCATCGACTTTCAAGATGGATTGTTAAGCCCTTTGCAATTCTATAAGGTGAAATTTTTCTGCCCCGCCCCGAGACTCTCTCGTCTTTCAGCTACTTGACGCATACATGTAATATGTAAAATTCTCGTGTCACGGTGTTTGTAATTAAACTTGAAATTTTTTATACATATCGGTTAGGTCTGTGAATCGGACAACCTTAATGTTTCATCCCCCTAAATTTAGAAGTTCATCCCTTTATGATCACCCCTATTTTTTATATGACAAAACAACGTTTGCGGGGTCAGCTAGTATTTTTATAATACATTGTTTTATTAAATTTGTGAAAAGGATTTGTTAACCGCTTTTAAATGTCAGTAGAAGCTCGTTATTAAATTCTTGATTACTGAACTGCCACAGCCCACGTAGCTGACGAATAAAAATTTTCGAGTGGCACAAGACCGTTATTTATTGCAATTTTTGAGAGGCCTGTGTTCAGCAGTGGAATTTTGATTGGCTATAAAAAAGAAAAATTGAGTGCTTCAATTCTTCTGCCACTCTGGCGACCATACCGCTGATGCAGCTAAACCGGGCTTCGGTAGGCAGATCAATTTCGGAATTAGAAATATAAATAATAGAAATCCCTGCCTTACGCGGACTAATATGTTTGTGCGACGGAGCCAAAATCCAGATACGCCACGTGTGGCGGGTGTTCTGGTGCTTGATAATATAAGGCAGGTGCTTACTTATTTAAGTAAATACCATTTTAAATCCATTTTTTATGGAATTATTTCCTTCGTAAAGTTGTAAGAGAAATATTCTAACAATTATCAAGATGGAAATCGTTACTGAAAAAGAGATAGAAGTCCAAAGTATCTTTACCGGAGTTTGCATGCGTTGGTTTTTCATAAATGCCACGCACGGCAAACAGATATTCGCAATACCCAGACTCCTTAAACCTTAGACGCAGTAGCCCGTCATCGGTCTGAATTTTGGTGTGGTATTTTTCAAGATGGTTTTCCCGCCATCTATCGGTAGCCAATTGCATTTCCAAAGCCTCTCCCTTAGTTACCTTTTAGAACATACATGCGTGTGCGCATAGAGCAACACAAAATGATTGCGAAAGTACGATCACTGGTATTTAACTACAACAAAAAACTACACAATTCCCAACACAGGGGTAGACCGAGGTTTAGTCTAGACAATTAAGTCCCTTCGACCCACCTTCCACCGAAGACATTTTTTGGGACAACGTGACAGGTGGTGAGCCCGTCGCCGTATTACTTTTACCGTAGTATACTACAAAAAAAGTTCTATAATATGTAGCGTTGGTCACGTTAGTCTTGCAATTTAAAGTTAATATTTTAAAGTATGAAATAAGTGTTTAAACTTTAAAATTTTGCAAAGGTGGATTAATGTAGTAAAATAAAATGTATTAAAATTTAGTTAAGCATGGCCGTGAGCACAAACTAATGTTAAGTAATTGGTCTTGTTTCTGATTAAGATGAATCAGACCAAACAGGAACGTTTGAAACCGTCGCAATATGTTAGGTTACGAATATCGTTCAACTTTAGCTATTCAATTTATTTCAAGTTAACTTCCCTAAAATAGTCCCCAAATCTTTCTCATAATAAGCAACACTTGAACTTATCACATGCCTACATTTTTTATTGCAAAACTGGGCACGAAAAAATAGAAAATAGAAATTAGAAAGTTTTTGGTAATAAGGACATTTCTCGGCAAAAGACACCGTAAACCTCCCAAATATGCAGGAATAAAGACAACTATTAGTACCATTCAATAATGCGCAAGGTTTCACGATTAATCGACCTTTAGTCATCGTAATATCGGAAATCATTAAATTAAGTATTAATAGATTTCAAAAGATTTTTTCCTACAGGTTACAGCTATTACATCCAAATAACATTTATATCACATACAACAAAGCTTTGACGTCTGCTAAAACATTACTACATAACAAAGGACTTTTAATGGTTTAGTGTTCAATAATACGGTTTAACTGCTTTCAGAGTGACACACGCTGTGATTAGATGATTGTAAACTCGCCACTAACGGTTTAACCTTTAATTAATCTGCTTTTATTCATTATTTGATTAAAAAATAATTAAATAATAAAAGGAGACAGATTCCACTTCTTTCGTTTTAATTAAGTTTGCATAATAATTGCCTCGAAATTAACTTTTACATAAATCTCTTAATATAAAAAGCCGAAGTAGGGATAATATTAAAACATCTGCGAAATCCTCTGTTATTATAGTAAAATATACTTTCTTTTGCTTTCAACTATATTCACCAAAATAACATTTATAGCAGGATAATGCCGACGGACGGACAGTTGAACAGATTACGTAGGCTTAATAATTTCCACTGAACCTTATGTCTAACACGGCTAAAAAGAGTTTAGTTAACTCTTAGAAACCTCTTAATTTTTTTCTTTGAGGTTATCCAAAAATGTTTTTGGCAACAATATTCCTATTAATGAAGCATAAGCATAAAATAAAACTAAGTATCGATTAGTCGTTAACATTATTAAGATTACTATTAAATGAATATAATGATTATTTTGCTTGTTTAAAATGAACAATACTTTTAAAGACTATTATAAAATAATAGTTTACCCGCTGATAAAACCATGTTATTGTATAGAATAGTAAATTATAGGGAATTTTAATAACATAATTTACGAATAATAAAACAAAAACAATGTTTTAATTATTTTTTAAAAAGAGAAACTTCTAAAAAGAGCTACACGTAAATACAACAAAGGTGGTGCTTGTAGAAATATCAGAATGGTAATCGCAAGAAAATCTCTAATTTTTGATATTTCAATTGCTTGGTGAGAAAAAAGCTTAACTAATAATGGAAAAATAACAACTAGTCTACATAGAGGTTCTATATAAATCTTCGAGAGATTAAGAAATTCTGTCACGATATATAGACATGTATTAACAAATTTGGCATTCTTTCATAAAAATTTTCCTAAGCTCATTCTTACTCGTATGTGTATGTGTGTGTATGTGTGTGTGTGTGTGTGTGTGTGTGTGTGTGTGTGTGTGTGTGTGTGTGTGTGTGTGTGTGTGTGTGTGTGTGCATGTATTTAAAAAAGAAATAATATTATTAAGGGATGTATGAAGTGTGCATTATCTACTCGGTAAATATAACTCACCAATCCTTCGCAAAACGTGAATCGTAGACACAACTATTGTTTATTCGCACGTTTAAAATGTCAAATTTGGCATCAAATTAATCCCACAAAGGAACAACGTTATACGTTTGATGATCAGTCGTCTGCATGACGAGTGTGCGATGCGTTATCACACTGGTATTGAGCGTAATACGTAGGGCGGCGGAAACGGCTCCCTCGGAGGGCGGCTGGGCGGCGACTGGCTCCCCGCAAGCTGCGTGCTCCTTAGAGCCTCGCCCGGATATGCTTCCTGTTGATCATGTTGCGACAGGTGATCGTGACCCGTTTGAAATGTCACGGTTCACTAAAAGGTTTATTTAAAGATTTTTAATATCGTGGATTTATTTATATTAGTAAATAAGATTCAATAAATGTTATAGTTTTTCATCAAGTAAAAACTCTATTAAAAATAAAATAACGCGACCGGGATATTATTCGCGCCATCGTGCCAGTAGTTTCAACCACTGAGCTATCGCGTCTGCGTTTCAGTTGAAATTTACTTTACATTCGTTTCAACTCGTTAAGCTTTTCTTCAGTAATGATATACTAAAATAAATAAATAAATATCTTCACGCAATTCCCAATACAGGGATAGATAGAGGTTTAGTCCCACCTTCCACCAAAGATATTTTTGTGACAACGTAACAGGTGGTGAGCCCGTCGTCGTCTTTATGACCAAGCCAACGATATAATTCGTACATAATTTTTTTTTGTATCTGTCATCTTTGGATCGAACTCGGGTCTCTTGACTCGGAATTGCGACCATCCAACCATTCGGCTATTCGTGACTTAGCAATGATAACTGTTTTTTATAATGTGCATACGTACAACATTGTACGTAATCTTGTAAAATACCTTTGTTGGTTAATTCTGTAATGATTTTAATACTCATCATAAAGACTAGACTGAGGCTTTTTCGATGCTAAATATAGTTAGTGGTTGAAATATTCACACAGTCTTGATGTATTTCCATATATAGATTTCGGCAAAAATTTAATCGAACGTCTAAATGTGACCCTTATTTCTTTATTATTCTCTTATTTTTTACAATCTTCTTCATGTTCTTTCTCTTTATAGCCTATCAAGAGTCTACTGCTAAACATAGGCCTCCTTCAAAGCTATCTTTACAATCACGTAGCTGAAAATAAAATTAAACCGCATCGTAACTATTGTAGACAAAGACGGAATTTTTCATTACAAGCATAAGTAAGGCGTAGTCTTTACCCGCTCTTGCTGACTTATTTTGTGCAACAGCTTAGCATAAACCTTACGAAATAAAGGATTTTTTGTCCTACCGATGTTTTAAGTATATTTCTAATTTATACTAGTTAGTCAATATATTCTCGACATATTCTTCAATTATATTAATATTACTAATTAAGCATGTCATAAAATACTAAGAGAATTCGTGTCTTGACTAGTATCGTGAACGCCTACAGACGAGTAAAAAAGTAATGGAAAAAGTTTCAAAAGTCTATCTGAATTCCAGCAATAATATATTTTAAAATATATTAATTATATATATTAACTATACATAAAAATATAATAAATTCTGCGCCAGCTAAGATTAATAGATAAAACAAGATGCTCTACATTTCAGTAATCATTAAATGTCAAGGAAAAAAATACTCGTATTGTATTCGTAGAATAAAAAAATCTTCCATTTATCAAGATAAAACCTAATTAGGATACTCTATCAGACGAATTTCATATTAGTTATTTGTTTTGCGTCCATTAACCAATTAATATTGTGTTTTTGTACCCAATTATCCTTAACAGAGTATCGAATAACAGAGAAAAAAGCCAATCTTCTGAACATAACTTAGTTTTTACCTTATAGCTTTTCTACTAAGAATTTATATTTTAATAAATCGAAGCCAATATACAGGTTCAATTTATTAAAATATTTTAAATTTCACAAATATTTCAACCTGTCTACTCGTACTTGAAAATTCAATGAAAGTTCAGTTCTAGACGGAGTCATTTGTTTGCAAAGAACTTCTAATTTGAAGCTCGCTGGGGTTCGTAAGTGGCAACTCCAGCTTGTAACTTAATTACTTTTCTTGAAACTTTTACTGTATAAGTTATTCCTAAATGAGTGGCTATTCGTGCGGTGATTAACTAACTATGAACACTTCTTTTGCGATTATAAACAATATGTATTGCATAAAATTTCATTTAAAAATTAAATCAAAATGAAAAAAAAAACAAAGTCCAACACAACAGTGTTTAATCTTCGGACATCGATAACAAAGATTGTTAAGAAATATAAACTTACTTGCCCATAATTGAACTAGCCTTAATTGATAGAAGGGTATTCAGTTTATCAGACTAGTTCAAGTTATTTGAGCGCTATGAAATTAGGACAAGCGCCAGGCCCCTGAATTGCCTCGCTGCTTTGCTACGAAATTTAAGCTTAATTTACGTAATGGTTAGAAAAGTTATGAACAATCCATTAGCATGGCGATAATAGTTCGTTATAAAATCCTTTGTTTTATATCGCACCAACCGTTTGCATAATGTAAAAGCTGACGACAATTTTTTGGCAGTTGTGTGAAATTGTAATTCACGCTACTTACAATTTTTATTTTTTATTTTGTCCATCTAGATGCAGAAAATATGATATATATATGATAATAACTAATAATTTTTTTTAATGTAATTTTCATGTAACGTTTAGAAGTCACGATAGCCGAGTGGTTCGGTGGTCAGAATTTCGAGTCGAGAGACCTGAGTTCGATGCCCAAGCGGCAGGCTCGTACCTATGAGTTTTTCAAAAACTTATGTACTAATTATATCGTTGGCTTGGACATAAAGGCGGCGACGGGCTCACCACCTGTCACGTTGTCCCGAAAATATCTTCGGTGGAAGGTGGGACAAAGGGACTTAATTGTCTAGACTAGACCTCTGTATACCCTGTATTGGGAATTGCGTGAAGATATTTATTTTATTTTTATTTCATGTAACGTAATAAAACTCATTTAACATGATATCGAAATGCACTAACATTTAACATTATATTGTACGATTTATTAGTTTGTACGCCTAAAATAAAAATATGAATTATTTTATTCCAGTTATAAGCATCTATTCATGTACAAAATATATTATTTGTAATATTGGTTATAAATAAATGTTATCGCCAACCAGTTACCAAAGCACAAGGATGTCGACGTTGCAATTGAATGGTAATTTATTGACTTCATAATGTGCAAAATACATAGTATTAGCCGAGTGGTCGAGTGACCGAAATTTTAATTTTAATTTGAGTTTGAAACTTAAGTATAATTACACTCGTGGTCTTGGATATTAAAATGGCGACAGTCACTTTGTACCAAAGTAAGCTTCAGAGAAATGTGGGCGAAAGGATTAAATTACGTAAAGACTTTACTTACATCATAATTTTTACTACTTCGTAATGTATTGTTACATCAAAATGATAACGATCGGTTTGAGCTCCACTTAATACGTGACAACGGTAGCATATAATACTTTTACATTATTAATACTTGCTGGCAAAAACTTTTTAACAACAGAAATGGGCAAAGGTGATTCCTACCCACGAGACTTACGCACATGGCCCTAAATCACAAAAACACCAAAACCTTAAGACAGAGGACATATTAATACAAATATGCATACATGGCCTGCAAAAGTTAATTATTCGTATTGCTCTCCTACAAAAAGGATTTGCAATGACCGCTAGCTTGCCAAGTAGATAGTCTATCGCAAAACGGTATTTGCCGGTCTCCACTACAATATTGTTTTCAATTCAAGGGCAATTTCCTTCAGCCATCTCTTACAACATCTATAGGAAGAAAAAGTGTAGCGGATTCTTGCAATATTTTCACGACAAGATCTGTGCATAGTTGAAATCCACGACTGGTTGTAGCCGTTGGAGACAAGAGGACTGATTATTTTTTCGCTCAACGGTTAAGTCTAGCCATTGAACTTGGAAATACAGCTGGCGTTCTTGGTACGATGCCACGTAGAGAAGGGCTTTGCGATTATTGTAGCTTTTAGTTAATAGGTATAGTTGATTAACTTACGCAGACACACTGCTAAAAGAAAGCTTATTTAAAATTGTTCTGTACATAGACCGTCATCATCATCTATAAAGCCTTATACATTGAAGGACATGTATAAAATAACTGACCACTAATTATAGCGACTTATATTATTTGTGTAATGTAATCTGGTCAAACTGACTGGAGATTGACTGACTGACTATCCTTTATTATTAAGGATGTGGGCTATCCTTTATTATAAAGGATAGTCATTTATAAATAATAAATACACGTGGCTCTAACATATATTCTCTCTGGTTCTGGAACTGAGATTAAACGAATACTATTATTAAAAATCTTTTCCTATATTTCTGCAATAAATAAGTATTTTCACGCAATTCCTAATACAGGAGTATACAGAGATCTAATCTAGACTTTTAAGTCCCTTTGACCCACCTTCCACCGAAGATATTTTAGGGACAACGTGATAGGTGTCGAGCCCGCCGCCGATTTTATGTCCAAGCCAACGATTCGAATTCTTACATAAGTTTTTGGAAAAACCCATTGGTACGAGCCACAGCCAGCCAGGTGGCAACCTGGGATCGAACTCGGGTCTCTTGACTCCAAATTCCGACCACCCAACCATTCGGCTATCGTGGCAATCAATAAGTAAAAGGGTATACGATTTTGATTTAACCTATAATTAATACCAAGAGGCAATTTTAAATCAATACTTTCTCTACATTCTGATAGGTATAAAGCTAAGAATTGCTTTAACTTGTTGAACGCCGTTATTTATAGAGAGTATGAAACCTCTTTTGAAAGTAAAATTTGATCAATTTTAGAACATGTTAATAAACTGTATATTCTAAATTCTCATATAGCGCTTACTATTTTAAAATATTGCGTTCTTGTTCCTGAATTTACTTATTTACTCCGCTCGAGTCCAGCATGGAAATGTTCTGATTTCTTAAAACAAATTGACCTTAATCTCAAAATAGCTTTGGAAAAAATTCTAAATTTATCTTTAGTCTCATCTAGCTGGTCTCAAGCTACTTTACCTATTAGATTTGGAGGTATCGGTATAAGAGAGGTTTCAAATATTGCGCTGCCGGCTTTCCTTGCCTCCGTACACAGTGTTCATGATTTGTCACGTAAAATTCTTAAGAATGACTTGGACTTGACCTTTGCTAACGAGGCAAAGAGAAGCATGGTTACGTCTCTGTCCCGGTGAGGATATTCCACTGGAACCTAACTCACAAAAACGGTGGGATATCCGTTCGTTCAGAATGTGCAGAAATGCTTACTGAACAATTTTCACTGTGACAGAGACCGCGCCCGCTTTCTAGGAGTGTTTCGACAAAGGAATCCAGTTACTGGCTACATGCTTTACCATCAAGTAACCTTGGTACATAACTAGATAACGAAAGTTTACGTATAGCTGTAGGAATACGATTGGGAGCATCGATTTGTCAACCACATCGATGTCCTTGTGGCAACGACGTCGACGAGTTAGGCCTCCACGGACTTTCATGCCAAAAAGTGCCGGCAGACTGTCTCGTCACGGTTCCTTGAATGAGGTCATCCGAAGGGCTCTTGTTTCCATAAATATTCCATCGGTTTTAGAGCCTTGTGGAATACTTAGGGAGGATTGTAAGAGACCCGACGGCTTGACTTTAGTCCCTTGGGAGAGAGGCAAAGCTCTTGTGTGGGACGCAACTTGCGTCGATACATTAGCGGCCTCTCATATCAAGGGTACTTCGATAAGGGCCGGGGCGGCATCAGGGCAGCTGAATCGGGTAAATGGCGTAAATATGAGACTTTGAAAGGAGACTATATATTTGTTCCATTTGCCGTAGAGACAATCGGTCCGTGGGGTCCCCGCGCGATGCAGTTTCTAAAGGAATTGTATCCGCGACTTATCGTGCCGCTGGTGACAAGAGGGCTGGTTCTTTTCTCGCTCAACGGTTAAGTCTAGCCATTCAACGTGGAAATGCAGCCAGCGTTCTTGGTACCATGCCACGAGGAGTAGGGCTCTACGATTATAATAGTTTTTAGTTAATAAGTATTGTAAATATTAACATAATTTTTCTGTAAATACACTAATATTTAATATTATATTGTACGATTTATTAGTTTGTACGCCTAAAATAAAAATATGAATTATTTTATTCCAGTTATAAGCATCTATTCATGTACAAAATATATTATTTGTAATATTGGTTATAAATAAATGTTATCGCCAACCAGTTACCAAAGCACAAGGATGTCGACGTTGCAATTGAATGGTAATTTATTGACTTGATAATGTGCAAAAGACATAGTATTAGCCGAGTGGTCGAGTGATCGAAACTTTAATTTTAATTTGAGTTTGAAACTTAAGTATAATTACACTCGTGGTCTTGGATATTAAAATGGCGACAGTCACTTTGTACCAAAGTACGCTACAGAGAAATGTGGGCGAAGGGATTAAATTACGTAAAGACTTTACTTACATCATAATTTTTACTACTTCGTAATGTATTGTTACATCAAAATGATAACGATCGGTTTGAGCTGATACAGTCCACTTAATACGTGACAACGGTAGCATATAATACTTTTACATTATTAATACTTGCTAGCAAAAACTTTTTAACAACAGAAATGGGCAAAGGTGATTCCTACCCACGAGACTTACGCACATGGCCCTAAATCACAAAAACACCAAAACCTTAAGACAGAGGACATATTAATACAAATATGCATACATGGCCTGCAAAGTTAATTATTCGTATTTCTCTCCTACAAAAGGATTTGCAATGACCGCTAGCTTGCCAAGTAAATAGTCTATCGCAAAACGGTATTTGCCGGTCTGCACTACAATATTGTTTTCAGTTCAAGGGCAATTTCCTTCAGCCATCTCTTACAACGTCTATAGGAAGAAAAAGTGTAGCGGATTCTTGCAATATTTTCACGACAATATCTGTGCATAGTTGAAATCCACGACTGGTTGTAGCCGTCGGAGACAAGAGGACTCATTCTTTTTCGCTCAACGGTTAAGTCTAGCCATTGAACTTGGAAATACAGCTGGCGTTCTTGGTACGATGCCACGTAGAGAAGGGTTCTGCGATTATTGTAGCTTTTAGTTAATAGGTATAGTTGATTAACTTACGCAGACACACTGCTAAAAGAAAGCTTATTTAAAATTGTTCTATACATAGATCATCATCATCTATAAAGCCTTATACATTGAAGGACATGTATAAAATAACTGACCACTAATTATAGCGACTTATATTATTTGTGTAATGTAATCTGGTCAAACTGACTGGAGATTGACTGACTGACTATCCTTTATTATTAAGGATGTGGGCTATCCTTTATTATAAAGGATAGTCATTTATAAATAATAAATACACGTGGCTCTAACATATATTCTCTCTGGTTCTGGAACTGAGATAAAACGAATACTATTATTAAAAAAATCTTTTTCCTATATTTCTGCAATAAATAAGTATTTTCACGCAATTCCTAATACAGGAGTATACAGAGATCTAATCTAGACTTTTAAGTCCCTTTGACCCACCTTCCACCGAAGATATTTTAGGGACAACGTGATAGGTGTCGAGCCCGCCGCCGATTTTATGTCCAAGCCAACGATTCGAATTCTTACATAAGTTTTTGGAAAAACCCATTGGTACGAGCCACAGCCAGCCAGGTGGCAACCTGGGGATCGAACTCGGGTCTCTTGACTCCAAATTCCGACCACCTAACCATTCGGCTATCGTGGCAATCAATAAGTAAAAAGGGTATACGATTTTGATTTAACCTATAATTAATACCAAGAGAGCAATTTTAAATCAATACTTTCTCTACATTCTGATAGGTATAAAAGCTAAGAATTGCTTTAACTTGTTGAACGAGAACTTTCGTTTTCCTAAAGCGAAATTTCATGTTCCATCAAGCTGCTACAGTATTTTAACGACCTTGTTTTAATTCTTCTCTTCAAAAGGTTTTTTTAAATTGTAGTGCTTCTTGTTTTTCGATAATGTACTTTCACTTACTAAGCCCACATACTATAAAATTAACGTAAATCCTGAACATAATTAATAAATGCCTGGTGTTTATTTTTAATTACTGTTAGTTTATATATATATATATATATATATATATATATATATATATATATATATATATATATATATATATATATATATATATATATATATATATATATATATATATATATATATATATATATAAATATATATATATATATATATATATATATATATATATATATATATATATATATATATATATATATATATATATATATATATATATATATATATATATATATATATATATATATATATATATATATAAATATATATATATATATATATATATATATATATATATATATATATATATATATATATATATATATATATATATATATATATAAATATATATATATATATATTTATATATATATATATATATATGTATATATATATATATATATATATATATATATATATATATATATATATATATAATGTTTCTATTAAAGCGCGGTTACTGAATATGAAAGGATACTTTCATAATCCCAACCAAACTGATGAAAAACAACCTCCATTTGACGATAACTTTCAGCCGTTTTTCAAAATTTTACTTAAGTCTCATGAGATCCATGCAGTAAAGATCAAAATCGATGTATTTGCCCAAAGCTAAGAGCTCAGAATGAACGATACTCTACCAGTTCCACAACAGTACCATTTTTTTAAAGAATACTAGCAAATATGTATGACCTTTATCGAATAGCGGATTCGAACCTGTAACCGCAAATTTTGCTCTGACAACAAAAGGCCATTGAACCTTATATATAAAAATATCTTCACGCAATTCCCAATACAGGGGTAGACAGAGGTCAAGTCTAGACAATTAAGTCCCTTTGACCCACCTTCCACCGAAGATATTTTCGGGACAACGTGACAGGTGGTGAGCCCGTCGCCGTCTTTATGTCCAAGCCAACGGTAAAATTCGTACATAAGTTTTTGAAAAACTCATTGGTACTGCCAGCTGGGGATCGAACTCGGGTCTCACGACTCGAAATTCCGACCACCCAACAACTCGGCTATCGTGACTTACCTTTGAACCTTAAAAACTTTAATAGAAAGTTAATACACGTTTTGTTATAATTTGTAGAGATTGACTGCTCTTTGAACACGATCTTTCTCATACTTTCTTATCGTACATCCACTTAATTACCAATGAGAACCATTTCAATAGAGAAGGGAAAAATCAGTATACGATTTGTTAGATTTCACGGAATTAGATTTCTCTTAGGAAGGTTCTCGAAGTTTTAATTTCCCACTCGAGTTGTGACTTCAACACTGTGTTGTTTTTGTCATTAACTGTAAATATTGGATCAGTACTAATAAACCGTCCGTAAAAATATTTCCTCATAGATCGGCAGGACACCCGCAACGCCTCTGCAAATGTAGACATTTACCGTGAAACCATAAGAAATATTAATATTATGCTAGTTTAATAAGAAATATTTTTAACTAAGTAGGTTATAATTATTTATTATATTTTAGATATTGTTTTGCATTAAAGAAAACTTTAAATTTATAAATAAATAAATATCTTCACGCAATTCCCAATACAAGGGTAGACAGAGGTCTAATCTAGACATTTAAGTCCCTTCGACCCACCTTCCACCGAAGACAATTTCGGGACAACGTGACAGGTGGTGAGCCCGTCGCCGTCTTTATGTCCAAGCCAACGATGTAATTTGTACATAGGTTTTTAGAAAAACCCAATGGTACGGCCACTTGAGGGTCGAAACCGGATCTCTTGACTCGAAATTCCGACCACCCCGATCCACTCGGCTATCGTGACTTTAAACTGTCACGATAGCCGAGTGGTTGGTGGTTTGGATTTTAGTCCCAAATTGGCTTTAACATAAAATAGCTACAAACGCCGACGGTATTAAAAGATCATTGTAACGATAGACTGTCCGATTCTAAACTTAAACAATACAATCCTTCCAATTTCCTAGGAGGCTTCGATTGTTTTGAAATATTATAACCACAATTGTTTTGAAATTTATATATTCAATTTAACAATGAAATTAGTAATAATTTTCTTGCTTTAACATCTTACAATATTTTTAAAATTGCAATAAATTTATTCTTCTACTCAATTGCAGTAAATTTATTGAAATTGTAAAGTTTCAGTACCATATTATAGAATCGCCGTTCTGTCTTTCGCCGTCCCTTCTTTCTTGGGACTCGAGAGTAGTGAAAAAGTTAATTCAATTTCTTGACTATTTAAAAAATTACTTAGATGGAATAATTTTATACCGTGCTAAAATAAGTATCTCAATTTGTATCTTATCTCACATTTAAAACTAAATAAATATCTTAGTAGTTATTCAGAAATTCATAAAATATTTAACAAACAGTATAAACATGTTTTTGTTTTACTTCGTTCTACAGTACAGTGTGTATGACGTTAGTATACACAACTCCATTTATTGGGTAGATAAGGATATCGCAATAGATGATTGAGAGAAAAGACCTGTTAATTTACTGCCTACTGATGGATTATAACCATTTTCAAATATATTAAACGAAAATTTAGTAGACTGGTGACGAGCGCAGCGTCTGCATTGGAAGGTGGTAGTTCAATCATTAATCAGTGAGTTAATCAGGCCATCGTCGCACACGGGAGAGACGTACATCTTTCAATAATAAGAAAGACGACAGAAATGCCAAAACGTACACATCTATGATGAAAAATTATCAATCCATCCAATACAACATCAGAAAAATCCATTCAGGATAAATTGTAAAAAGTGTGTAACATCATAATCTCCATTAACCACCTACGTCCAATTTACGAGTAAGTATATTCACGTATGAAATATGAAAGGAAACTAATAAATTTAAGTGCTCCATTAGGATTACTTATAAAGTATTTACGTTCTTATATTCGCAAATCGTAAAACATTCTTCTATCAAAACAGTAATAGAGGGACTGGAGTAAATATTAAAACATTCATAAGTGATATTTCTTATGGTACTATTCAAAAGTTTTTAAAATATTTATGTTTAAAGTGGCGAGTAAATTTAGAATTAAAAATTTATTTTAAAATAGTTTTGCCCAATTTAATGTAAAAAATACGTTCACGCCATTTCCAATACAGGAGTAGACAGAGGTCTAGGCAATTAAGTACTTTCGACCCTCCTTCCACCGAAGTCAATTTTGGGACAACGTGACAGGTGGTGAGTCCGTCGTCGTCTGTATGTCCAAGCCAACGATATAAATTGTACATAAGTTTTTGAAAAAACCCATTGGTTGCCTGCCACCTGGGTAGCGAACTCGGGTATCTCGACTCGAATCCGATCACCCAGCCTTATACAAACCCAACCTATTTTTTATAATTTAACAATATGTAGTTATCTTCTAGAAAAGTAAATTATTTTGTTTCTAGTAAAGACAAAGTAACATTTGGAATTTCTATCAAGAATAAACCATGCAAAGGCAACTTTCTAAGGAAAAAGGTGAATTAAAGCAGATTCTAATTCCGTCAAGCTATGGTCAAAATTAACTAAAAGTGCCTTAAACGCTTTTTAAAACGCCTCTTTTGTAAGGAAGATTTATTCGCCTTGAAATTATTTGGCTACCGAAAGATGGCGGTATAACCATCTCGAAAAATACCCGATATAAATTTAATAGACCAGTGACGGATTCCTCCTTTTACAAAACACTCTTTGTGGTAGCAGCGTAAGAATATCTCACTCCCTTTCTACCCGGGGGTGGTAGAACAGCCAATAAATATACCAGAACAAAAATCACCGATGACAGGCAGCAGCGATTAAGCTGTGAGGAGACTCATACTGCGATCGCCAATCCACTTACCAAGGATGGTGATAATGGTTAGCCTTCCCATACGGAACAGGCACAAGCCCTGCAGTGGATGTCTGAGACTGTTTTGTTTGCATTAATTTATTTTAAATGTTTACGTTCTGGTTTAAAAACAAAATCTATGTAGTCAGGTATGTTAATCACTAAGGCATACGGCTATATAATTCCAATTCCTTACTGGTTTATAGTGCTGTAGGGTTCGGTACTGATATAGTAGCTGGTGAATCAAATTAAAAAGTAATACATTTGGAAAATTGCCATATAGGATAATATTTATATAAAGACAGTCGGGATTCCTTTTAATGAAACAAATATGCTACTTGTGGAGTTCAGCAAACTCATAAAGATTTTCCCGGAATGTATGGAAGATAGAAGCTCGTTTGATAACTAGTAGCGAAATCCTTTATGTTGAAAGTACACTATTGACGTAGTAAAGAGTGTACTACCTAGCTAATATTTCAATATTAAATAATAAAGAGATTTAAAATTTAAATATTTTTAATATCTCTCATTTTAATTCAAACAAAATAGTTCAGCAAACATTTAGACAAAGTAATAAATTAACAAACGCATATACATAGTTGGAGTTCAGCTATAGAAACTTAAAGACAATTTACCACAATCCTGGTCTTTCTCTTAAATTTACCTTTATAGGATTATCTTAGGAGGATTTATCCTGGTGTCCGTTATAAGTATCTCTTCTATGGTCCGCTTACGCTTTGATCGACTCTTGTGATACCAGTAGGAAGGAGGTGTCAAATACTATTTTTAATCTTGCTCTATGAACGTACTCAATATTTGTTACTTACTAAAATGGTTCCACCTACCTATATAGGATAAAATAGAGTTTTAGTAGATAATGTCCTTATTTCCCAAATTAAGCTCGTTGCTGGAAAACTTGACCTAAATTTCAAAGTTATTGATCGTCTACCAAGCAAAGGTCGATATGCATCAACTTGCATGCATTTTGGTAATTTTACTAACGATCAATCTCTGAATTACGTTTTTAATATGAATGTGCTATAGCTCTATCGAATCCACATTTACCCATCTAACCCTCGACAGAATGTACAGTACCAGTACTACACGAACAAAATTAATGTCCATTTTACTTATAACAACCGATGAATAGCTAATATTGCTGATGTAAGTGTACTCATAGTTTTTCGTGTAGAAAAGTAAGCTTTAAAAATTACACTTACATAACCCATTTAAAATTAAAAAAAAACAAATTTACAGACCAACGCGTCTGTAAATTTGTAATTTTTGTTTTTTTTTCCTTTTTTTTAACCTCCGGGAATAAAGGTGGAAACCCTGATAAAACTTACTATTTAGCAGAGTTAGGTGCTGACCCAGACAACTCCCACGCAGTTTTAAAATATTACTTCAATGCAAATTTTAGCCTCGTCACACTTATAGGATGAAAAGAGGTGGTATATATTAGATATTTTTAGACTGGGATCGTTATTAAGTTATAGGTTAAGATGGCGTCAGTTGTAAAGACGAAATGGTTATTACATGGACAAGTAGTGATATCAAACATAATAAAGCTTTATCGTAAATAAACGCTTTTATGGAATAATAACCCTTGGCAAATAAAATTGATGAAACACAAAATTAGTAAATTTGTCAACAATTTGAAAGATAGCAAATTCAGATTAAACTTTCAACGTAATTGTGATAGTTAATAAGAAACTAACCCCCAACCCGCAGCTTCGGCTGAATAAAAATCTACTTTAGTTTTACTAATTTACTTTTTACGAATTTTTGAAGCTTTTACCAGATTTTGAGATTTTTTTCCAAAATTTTTATTGTCAAGCAAAATTTTTGTTTAAATTTTTAGCAGACAGATAAAGAAATCTTTTTGTGTTTTAGACTTACGATAAGCAGAGTAAAAAAATGTTAAAAAATGAGTTAACTATTTTCAACTTATCATGGGAAGATGTTTGATATATCAACGATTGATAGACTCAGAAGTACATGATACAGTACAGGTATTTTAAAAGATATAAAAATATAAAAGGGTCACTTCAATGATCTTAACTTTTCAAAGGGCGATAAAGCCGTCCTTTTTTTCAAATTCAGTTAAATAGAGAAAAATCTACTGCTACGAGTAATATTATAGATGCGAAACTAACTTTCCGTGTCTGTCCGGTACCACTTCACGTTTAAGGAGCCGAAGCAGTTTAGAAAAAAAATTGTACTATAATAGAAATTATATTATTTTAATATTCATAATCAAAAAAGTAATCCCGTACACGCACACATTAGGTACATATTCTTATGTGAATACTTATCTACTGTGTGTATATTTTTGATATTCTTTTAATTTATATATACGTATTATAAACATATATATCTTTAATTTATAGTAGGTATTGGTAGTCGAACCATGATGATGTACAAAAATCCTGCTGATCAGAGATAAGTACTTACATGCATATCATCATGTACCCATGATGTCTCAAGAAAATGTGAATCGGATAAACTTCGATCTCCTTTCCTATAGAATTCAGTCAGAATTATAAGAACTAATTCTTTTAATGTATATACATGCGGATGTATGAATGTTTGATCAATTTTCACACCTCAACGGCTTAATGTATTCTGGTGAAACTGAGGTAGATGTATGAGACACGAACACAATACTATCCCGGTGTATTAAAATTATTAGTGGGGAGATCTGAATTACATAACAAGATCTAAGATACTCGTATATCCAAAGTCGCGAGCATAAATCAGTAGTAAATAATACCGACATTTATTTTATTCTTTTCAACCTGCTTATCGTCATGAATACAATATAATTAATTTAATTTGTCTATTAATCAATCAATATTCAGTATAAAAATATACTTAGTGTCATTTTGTTGAATATTGATATTATTTTATTGGGATTACTATAGACATTGTACGAAGTTCTTAATGGCATTGTTTTTAATAAAAAAAAAAAAACCATATCATATTATATCATACATATTGCATTCTCTGCTACTATCGAATTTCGTCATATTATCAAATCAGGCACAGTAATTTCACTTCGTTATATACTGACTTTTTAATCAAAAGTTTTATGTTTCAGAACTTACGTCACAGACTGTTAAAAGTTAAAAGTTCTCGTTTCATAACGAGAAAATAAACTGTTTCATAAAGAATATTCTTGTCTATTATAACAATTACAGATAACGCATGTCTCAAATAGAACATAAAAGTAAATTACATCTGTGACATGAGGCTAAAATGATTACGGCAAATAACAAAGAGCAATATGGAAACCCCATTGAGTTTTATTACAATTCGGTGATAAAAGCAGTACATCAAATTTTATCTAAGCCGAAATATTATCGAGCGATATGAGGTCAGTTTATCATATTGGATATTAGGAATATATTAGAATAATGTGTTGTTATAACAATCAGTCGTAGATGAAAATACTTTCATATTCAAACTTGATTTTTTATTTATTTGTTGCACATGATGCCACCAATAGATTATGACCGCAAATTGGTATAACTGGTTGAGTATTAATTTATATAGATCTTAACAAATTAAATAACTATAAACATTATTGTCTATAATAACATTCTTTAGAACTCCGTACACAATCTATGGATTAGCAATAAAATAATATAAATTTAATAAAAAAAATCAACATTGTATGTATTTTATTGGATATTGATTAATTAGAAGACAAAATAAAATATTATTCTACACGTATCTAAATTCTGACGAATAGTAAATTAAAAAAATATCTTCACGCCAATCGCAAATCGTCTACTGTGGTAGACGGAGGATCAGGCAATTAAGTCTTTTCACCGGGCACCGTGACAGGTGGAGAGGAGCAAACGACATGAGCATGAGGAGAAACCATACATAAGTTTTGAAAAAAACTCATTGGGACAACCTCTCCAATGAGGATCGAACTCGGGTCGCTTGACTTAAAGTCCGATCACCCTACTACTTGGTTATCGTGACGATTAAATTAAAAAGAAGAAAATAAGTATCGAAATTATTTAATTCTGTTTTGCCGTTCTGATGATGATTGTTATTTTCCAAGAAGTAAGATGTAGCTTTAGTCGAAATCAGTCAAGCTTAATCACAATTCAGATTTCCCCGCTTCCTTTCCCTGACAGTGTGAATTCTTTTCCAGTGTCTCTCTTTTCCAGTGTCTGTGTGAATTTTTTCTCATGTATCTATCTGAACTGCACTTGAATATATTGAATAGTTGAGTTGTGAAAATTGACAAATATTCATGCATTGAAATGTACTTACTTTCACATTATTAGAATAACTTTTTACACTGGTACACACTGCAGACTCCTGCTCTTCTCGATTTCAGAAAACTTACGTAATAATAGAAATTATAAAGACTTGTGATACAACCATGGCGTGATATTAAACAAGCGACAAAGAATGTTTGCTGTTGAAAAAATTTACCAGTACGACCAGGCCGGGAAAGTAGACTTGTATTTTTATATTTTATCCGGTGAGTGAGTTAATAAAGGAGAGTGAATAAAAGTAGTTCATAATAATTATCTACACACTACTACGTTGTTTGTCAACCTCTTGTAAGATATCTTTATTCTTCTTTTGGATCCAGTTAGAGGTCTTTAATACTTAGAGTATTTTAAAATTTTGCAATGAGAATGCAGTTTTGCTCCGAATTGCATTAATGTCGTAAATATAAACGTAATATAATTACGTTTATATTTATTTGATTGTCGTAATATAAACGTATTACGACAAATCCTTCTAATAATTATTTTGTTATAAATATTTAAAGTGATAAAATATGTAATTATTTTTTGCGGATATTTATTTATGTTTATTTTTTGCTGATTCAATAAATGAAATAGATAGTATCAGAAAGGCTGGCTGTTTGGTAAGGCTACTTCGGAAAAATCCGTTCAAAGAAACAAATATCGGGATAATTTTTGTCGGCATGCCGCACCCTGCCCCGCGTGTTGATCACCTTATGATAGAGTCTAGATGCAAATATTTTTAAGTTGATTTTCATTTTACTTTTTTAGTGTGAAATATACTTAAATATTAATTGTTCCATAATTCAATTCTAGAATAAAATAAAAAACTTTAAAAGAATTCTATGTTTTTCGGACATAATTAAATAGGTTGTTGCGTTTTTCCTTTACACAGTTAAATTAATTATTTGCACGATATTATATTTATTATTTTATGAGGACACAAAGGGACGCCTCACCTGGAGCCCAGTCCGCTGCATGCGAACTTGACCCATATTTCAAAGCAAGCTATATTGATCGTTTGATACACAAAGGTTGACATGTTTTAACTGACGTACATTCTATAATTTATCTGTAACATATAAAGATGAATTTAGTTTTCTTATTTAAACGCTTAAAATGCGTTCACAATTTCTGTTATTGTAACCAATAAACCGCATTCATATCACAAAAAATATATAAGTGAATCAAACCATTTTGTGCATTTTATGTTTTTGAAGTAGGAATCTACGAGGCATTATTAGTACTTGCTCCTTTCTTGTAGCAGTAAAAGCTTATTGTCAGTTTCGCCTATCATGAAAACGAAACTTGATTAAAATCGTACCCTTTTTAAACACAATTTTGTTGAATTTATATAGCTCTAAAATTCATCAAATTCAATAAAAGACAAAAGCGTATGTAAAATTCGATGTCATATATAACACTGTCTAGACTAAAATTCATACTAGAAAGTGATAATAGCGTACCAACAGTAACACCTGTTGTCTCACAGTACATAAATCGATACTGCAGTACCTATTTGTCGTCTGAAAATGTTTAAGTTTAGATGTAGAAGACTATGTGTTTAACCTTAAATTAGGAGCAACTTTAAATTATAAAATAAATATCTTCACGCAATTCCCAATACAGGGGTAGACAGAGGTCTAGTCTAGACAATTAAATCCCTTCGACCCACCTTCCACCGAAGATATTTTCGGGACAACGTGATAGGTGATGATCCCGTCGCCGTCTTTATGTCCAAGCCAACGACATAATTCGTACATAGGTTTTTGAAAAACCCATTGGTACGAGCCTGCCACCTGGGGATCGAACTCGGGTCGCTCGACTCGAAATTCCGACCGTCCAACCACTCGGCTATCGTGAACTAAACTTTAAATTATGATAAGTGTATTATTAGAATTACTTACTGAAATACTAATGGCATTTATCTAAACTATTTTTACACCTCTGTATATCACAGCACAGGAAATCGCGTGAAGATATAAAAATTTGCTTTTTCTATTTTTTTTTAATTCTGACTGTTTGTGGTATCTTCGTTCTGGTACCATAATGCAAAGGCTTTTATCTTCTTTGGGATCAGAAGTCAAACAATCAAAGAGATGAAAGTAAGTGATGTCAATTTACTTGCTTTTATGTTTTTTAAATAGTTTATGGAGATCCCTTTTGAGCATACAACATATAGCTTGCGTGTTGTGCGTATATGCATACTTGTGTGTTTGCATTGCAACAAAAATCCTATATTGTCCATACGTGAGTATGGACAATATTGGATCTTTGTTGGTCAAAACATGATATTAACATCTTTGTAGGCGTACACACGAAAGATATTTCTGTTTTTATTTCTTCTTCAAGTTACTTCAAATAACCTTTTTACGTGGGTAAATAATTATCTGAACAGAAAATTTAAAAAAACCTTTGTTAAACATACTTCGGAATCATATCGAAGAATCGCATTTGAAAGTAGGTAGATATTATTAAGTTTTTGAAGATATTAATAGAAAACCACACTTTTACTACTGTGAGAGAAAATGAAATAAATGTGATTTATGTTCCGCGCAGCTGTTGTATTTTATTACATTTGAATAATATTTCTAGGAACAAAGATTTATTAAATGAGAATTTTATCCTGATTTGTAAATTTGGCACAAATTAGATTTTTTAGTATGAATTAGAATTATTTCAGCTTATTCCAGAAGTGCAGTTTAAGATACACGCTGTACCGTATTTACGACAATCTTTCTAATCATTGTTATTATATGTTATATACAGTTTAATATTGTATTTTCAGCACTCAAACTTACCACATTATATAGTAAAAAAAATGTACCACTAATGTAAAAAAGTGCAATCAAAATTTAAAACACATTTTGTACTTCATTACCATTCAGTCATAAACCAAAAACAAGTACAAAAAATTTGAATCGCAGACAGCTCTTTGCTTAGATTTTAGTGCTCAGGGCAACGATACGAATCGTATATAAATTTCGAAAATGTCTTTGGTACACAAGCTTTTCTCCAGTTGATAGAACATGAGTCTCATGATTCGAATTCCAATCACGCAACCCCTCAACTATCGCGTTAAGTTTTTTCTTTGCATGTTTTAACATGGAACAAGTCCTGGATTAGTCAACTGGATGTTCTTTTTACCGAACATCAATAATTAACGTCGATGTTCTGACGAAACCGCCGTGGTTTCGACAGAATATTGTTATATGATTCAAACCAAGGAGAACAATAGACATACAGCCTCGCGAATTTTTTGTGAGTAATAATCAGTAATATAAATACATGTACTACTTGTTTATATTACTTTGTGTGTCGTCGTTAGTTTTCGTCGCACAAGTCAAATAATGGTTTTTAGAGTTAACATTTTTGATATCTTGGGTTACATAATTGTAATCTTTTAGGGATCTTTAACTTACTTTCTTTAAAAAAAAACTAGATGCTCACATTGTACCTTACTAAAGGTGAAAGAGTCTTTAGAACAACGTGACAGCTGGTGAGCCTCACGGTGCAGTGTATTTTCAAAAAAAAAAGTAAAAATTTGACATAAATACAAGAATGAGTAGTCATAATTCGAAATTATTTTCTTATAAGTAACATCATTCTTAGTTTTCAGGTAACTGGGTATATGCGCCTAGTGATCTTATTTTGATGATCACCTTATGATCTTGTTTTGATATAAATACTAACTGAATAAATCCGTATAGTTGCAGACTACGTTCAAAATGAATGCATATGTTTTGAGCTACTTTCTCGGGATTCTAAAAAGTATTTATAGAACTTATTGTTCTATAAATGTATCAAAAATCGTGTAAATTAGTGTATGTTATATAATAGTTATGGAGCATTTATTATTTTATATATTTAAGAAGCAAGTTGTCTGTTACTGCGATCTCCAATTCGCCTGCCAAGAGTAGCGATTATGTCAAACCCTGCCTAATGGGAGTTGCCTATGTTATGCACTGGACTTCTACAGGCCATTATGTGTGGCATGTATGTATGGATTTTACTAATGACATAAAATGCTATTTAGACCTAGAATTTCTATAATCTAAAAAGTTTTAATGAAATGTACATGGATAGCACAATAATTAAGGGATGATCAGAAACGACGCGTCGTTTGACGTCAATGCGTATGTAATTAACTTTCTGCTGTGAGAGTAAACTCTCGAATCAATTAATCACTTACATACACATTGGTAATTTTATAACTGGAGTCCAATAAGCAAATTTATATACATAGCAATTGTTGTATAAGACGCCGACGTAAATTTTTATATAAAATGTCTCTCTTCCCACCTCTCCTTCCTATGGACTTTAGTAGGTCGTACTTTTACAGTAACCAATAACAGTTATGAGAGGTATCGTGTTTTGTTCAAGTTTATAGCCAAACTTCATAGTCCAAGCTGTTTTTGTGTGATTGAGTAATAAAGATACAAACGCTACCCTTTATTAGTAAGTTAAATGTTTGCATAGCAGTAATTTTGTTATAAACAGGAAAAGAAAAGTTTTTCTGATAAATCATCGTACAGAAAATCTGTAAAATTAAAGGCTGCTTTTTAAACATTTCATTCTAAAATAAAAAAAAATAATGATTAACGGATAGATTACAGTGGTTTTGGGTCATTCGTTGATAGTTCATGGGTTAATATTTACTTTACTTTTATCTTAATAAATTAATAAAATAAATGCTTAATTAAAAATTTACCTACATAAGTTTAATCTTTAAAATGACACGCATCATATCATTTTTTATGTTTATTTGTTACATTATTATTATGTCATATAATACCAGGAACCTCGCTATAAGCTGCCTCTTGGTCTTCTTCATTTTGCCCTGTATTATTAGAGTGTACTGTCCATCTTAATACTTGCTAAACAACTTATTTTTTCACTGTAGAGCATAGACCTCATCCACAGTGAGTATGCTATAATCACCAAACTCTGTATGCGAATGGGCGATGCTTCAATATACTAATAATGGCACTAGCCGTCACTCTTGTGTTTTATTTTTTCTGGAGTGCACTGTTTTATATTTTCATTTTGTATACTTATTTATTTTTATTAATTGTTTTTGATATGTCAGTACTATATTTCTTTACACCCCAAGGATGATGAATGGCATATAAAAGTCATGGAAATAATTACGTGAATTACTATTCACGTGTCACAACAATGTTCAATCTGTAGATGTGTAATTTTTTCACTCTCACCACTATCACTCCTACGATTTACGATGATATTGACAGAATATTAAAAAGCGAGGCCATCAATAAATAAAGAGAGAAAAGCACTGCATGTTAAGAACCAACTTTTATAACAAATCGCGAATCACTCGTCAATAGTGGACGAAACATTTATAAAATCAAAAAATATATATTAAGGTGTATACATATACTAAAGTATAAACAAAATATAGCAGAAGAAAAATTACGCACAGTTTCCAATTCAAAAACAAAAACTGGGAATTTCTAAATACTCGGTATTAAAAACTGTAACTTATGACGTATACAGACCGCAATAAAAGGACGAATCACCTGTTTTATGAATAAACTGAGGATATTTCCTGTTTACACCTAGTGACGCTAACGTTTTAAACACCAGTCAGTCTGCGTTATTTAAACAGTATGTAAGCAGTGTCGGTATTAATTAACGCCAAGTGTAAAAGAAATAAATTAAGATGGTGACGAAAATTATAACAGATTTTGTCACGACTGATGCAGAGTTTGTCACTGATATTGTTACAACAGTGTCTAACAGACAAGAAGATGCAAGTGAAGTTATTAGTCGTGCTATACTATATTCCTTACCGAAAGTGGATAATGCAAAAAACGCATTCATGAAAACCAACCTGACAAAGATCAATCGATCCTATAACGATCATATTACATCGCCAATATTTGAAGTGTTTATATTGACTGAGATCCTAATGACGGCTTTGGAATTAACTATATCAGTTACAGCGGTTATGAAGATACCAGGATGGAAAAAAAATTATAGAAATCAAATGTTAATGCAGTTAAGTCTTGCACGTTTTGTAAAAAGGGTCATAGCCTATGCTATATATATAGAAGAAAAACGTTTTGATGTTACACCCACGGGCATCGACTTAGTGTTGTTCGGTGCAAAAACATATATCGACTTTGTTGTAGTAATATTAGTGTTATTTTTTATCAAACATATGTACGACACATTAATAGTAGTAATAGTGAAAATTAACTCAAACACATTATTTAAAATTTTGTCTTGTTCTTGGCTTTTGCCGTTGCCTATGAGTGCAGCTTGGACAATAATTGTTTTCACGAAAGTAATGGACAAATGGCACGCTTATTTAAGTATTTGTTGCATATTTAGATGGCCGATCATTTTATTAGGAACAATTTTTTACATGACTATTTTGTTCCACATATTTACCGATAGAATTAGAAAATTTGCGCGAAGTTTGACTTTTACTACATTCTCGATTTGTTTAGTCATAAACCTATACTTATTTTCAAAAGACGTGATTCAACTATGGTGTTTTAAGTCGTTTGTTACAGTTCTGAGTAATTACGCGTTAGGCTTTATGTTAAATCTGCTCGTTCTCTGCTTATATTTAATTTTGTTACTACCTAATTTTAAGAAAAAGACAAAATCAGTTAACTCTAAATCTGATAACAGTGTCATCAATGAAGTAATATAAATCTCTTTTATAATTATTAAAAAGTATTCTTAAATTTTTTATGTAATACTTGTCGGTGTAGTAGTGAACAGAAACGACACTAAAAGACGAAGATGATAAAACGAGTATCTTTGAAAAAAGGCAATAATCTCCGCAGCGGAAAAGAGGCTCGTCAAGTCGTCTTGAATATTGCCTTGCCCACCTTCTTTAAGCAATTTACCTACTCATTGCTGCGATATACCTACGTTTATATTTACATTATACATCAACCCAAGTAACGTTAGAATAAACGAAAACTTTTATGCGAATTTTATGAGAAGGAACAAATGTCTTCTAAAGGTAATTTGAATAACATTCCACTCATTTTCCGATATTTTCGATTGTCCCTCTGCTTTTGTTATTTTTATTGGGCAGAGTATGTCGCCAATTTACATTTTATTTTTGTTTCCCCAAATGTACGAGTATTTAATTTGATAAATGTTGTATGTTTGATATTAAAAAAAAAGAAGTGATTCTGCTATTGTACAATATTGTATTAATAAAAGTGTTTTGTTATTTATATAAATACTTGATGTTGACTATCATTATTTAATAATAAGTATATATCAATTGATTAAGATTAAATTAAGTTATCGCCTATTAACTGTCTCTGAGCTGAGAACTAGCACATTATAAAAAATGTCTTCACTCTATTTCGACCCACCTTTCACCGAAGATATTTTTGGCACAACGTGACAGGTGGTGTGCCTGTCGACGTTTTTATGTCCAAGTCAACGATATAAATCGTGCAAAAGTTTGAAAACCCCATTGGTACGAGCCTATCACCTGAGGATCGAACTCGGGTATCTCGACTCGAGTCCGATCACCCAACCACTCGTAACAAATGACAAATAAAATAATAGATAGATATTTAAGATAGATGGACGCGTAGGGCAGTAGCAGCTTAAGAATATTGAAAAACATTACGGTTAGGTTTAATTTTAGTTTGTAACGCCTAAAAACAATAAAAATTATGTAATTTTAGGCGTTTAAATAAAATGATGAGGGTCAAATTTAGCAAAAGATTTAATTTTATTCAAGAATGTCAATAAGTTATTTTAAGAATAATAACAATAAACTATTAAGTACAAAAACAAAACAAGCTTACGACTGCATGTCCAGTACTGCACCTCAGTAAAATCAAGTATATTTAGTACCACGATATTGAGCGCAATTAAATTTGCTCTGCCTTATTTTTACAGGTATTATACAGGTATTTTGGTATTCTCTTTTAGAAGTAGTCTGATTTAGCTACACATTCAAATTATCCTTCGAAACAAGTCTAAAGATGTCCCAAAAATGTAATCGCCATGCTGTCCAGGAAATTAATTGCTTTGAAATATTAACGTCATTTAGAATCTTTATACTTACTTAAATTTCCTCTATCCTGTTAATTAGAAAAAATTGCGGTCGTTGCGCAATCATAAATCATCATCAATTTATTTGGAAAGCGTTTATTTTGAAATAGCGCGTAGCTTGAAATAATATTGTAAAAAATGAAATAATGTTATACATCGATTACTTTAATGTTAAAAACGTTGTACCTGGAAAAGTCTGTTTCGAATTCCGGAATAAATCGCGGAGTCGAGTTAGGCTTCCACGGACTTTCATGCCAAAAAAGGGCCGGCAGACTGTCTGGTCACGGCTTCTTGAATGAAATCATCCGAAGGGCTCTGGTTTCCATAAATATTCCCTCGATTTTAGAGCCTTGTGGAATATTTAGGGAAGATGGTAGGAGACCCCACGGCTTGACATTAGTCCCTTGGGAGAGATGCAAAGCTCTTGTGTGGGACGCTACTTGCGTCGATATATTAGCGGCCTCTCACATCACGGGTAAGGACCGGTGCGGTTTCAGAGGTAGCTGAATCGAGTAAGTGGTATAAATATGAGTCTTTAAAAGGAGACTATATATTTGTTCCATTTGCCGTAGCGGTTGGTGACTAGGGGGCTGGTTCTTTTCCCGCCCAACGGGTAAGTCTAACCATTAAACGTGTAAATGCAGCCATCGTTTTTGGTCCCATGCCACGAGGAGTAGCGTTCTACGATTGTAGTTGTTTTTAGTTAATAAGTATTGTAAATATTATCGTAATTTTGATTTTGTAAATAAAGTATTTATCAAAGGCATATGTTCTACAAAATTCCGAAATTAGCTCTTCTCAAATTAGCTCTATTACAACGGAGAAAATTAACTCACATTTACTATAATATTATTTTATGATTTTGACGTTAATAAATTAAATAACATTAGCAGCTGCAGGGTTAATTTATTAAGACTTAAGACAGAAGAGATTTTGATTGAATTACAAAAAATAAGGGATATCAACTGAAACTAAACAAATATTAAAACTATTATTTTTAATTTAGGATCACAAGTTCAAGATTCGTTTGCCTCAATTATTATAACAGTTGGAAGATCCAATTGTATGCAATAAGTGTTGACAATTTGAATAAATTGCTAACCAACAGTTGTATAAAACACTACTGTTTCAAGTGTATATTGTGTTGAAATGATTACATTAATTTTTAATAAAAAAAACAATACTTATTCTATTTATTGCATTTTAAAAATAAATTTTAAAATAGTAATACTTAGAAGATGCATAAAACAATTCAAATCTGTAAATTAATTCTATCAATATAAGGTATGATAAAAAGAATCGGTAATGTTTAGATTTCCTTTAAAATCACCAATTATTCGATTGATCATTTATTTACAAAATATAGTGAAAAATATCCAAAAACCGCTTTAAACTATGAAAAACTACTTTGTTAAAAAAACTAATCATAAGATGGACGGTAAGTAAATATTAAAAGTCCGACGAGGTCGGTTGATGCTAACAGTATTAAATGCAGTCGCAGGCGCAACGCTTCACGCGCTTCTCACGATGCAGTAAAGCGTCAACGCTGCGGACTGAGCGCGGCTGCATATCTAGAACATGTGAAAAATATATGATCAGAATTAATATTTCAATCATCGATAAAGTACTTTCAAAGTAACCTTATTAGGAAATAATATTACATTTCAGAAATTCAGAAGAAATTATATCACATTTTAAGGAAGTTAATTTGGTCAATGAATAAATTATTTGAAGTCAATGCCATCATTTAACATATATAGACTGCATAAATAAATTAAGCTTGACTAAATACAAAAGAGGGCAGAATTGGATGGAGTTAGGGTTATTCTGGTGAATTTTAAAATGTACAAGATAACTTACTATTCCTAGTTTTTTTTGTAAAATGTTTAATTAGTGTTCTTGCCAAAATAATTTAGGTAATTAAGATACGGTAAGCATATATCTAATTAACCAGCAAGGAAATTATAATCAGACATGCTGAACGAACTTACAATGTGGCCTCTCATCGATGTCTTGAGGCAACAATAGTGTGCGGGGCGCACGAGGAGCTTGTGCGGGCGCTTCTTGCGGAATGTTGTGTTGTTGATCCATCTCAACTTGATGTCTCTCGGCTTCAGCCTGTCGACGCTCGTGATCTGCTTGAGCCCGTACTTCAGCCTCCGCTTCCGCTTCCGCCGCAGCCGCCGCTAAGGTGTTCACGATGGTCTTAACCTTTAAAAAAAATATTATATAAGTATGCATTATACAGACTTCATCATAATTGTTTCTATATGATGTTGTACGATCCTTGGAGAGCGAACTCGTGACTCTTGACTCGAATTCTGATCGGCTATCGTGACTTCTAAAGCAACCTGATATTCAATATAATTAAGGTGGCTACAGCATAAAAATACACCATTCCCTTTCTTCCCGTATCGTCATGTACGTAAGGGGCTACTGAGGGCAAAGCCTTCAGTAGCCCCTTACCATACCATACCATACCATACCATGCCATTGGCTACCGACAGATGGCGGGATAACCATCTAGAAAAATACCTAATAAAGATTTAGAAGACTGGTGTGAGATGTGTCTGATACTGCGATTGCCAAACTGCTTGCCAAGCCAACATTCTCCTCCTCAACTTCTGACGTACGGCTGAGGCATATACTCGCATCTTGCAATGGATTTTAACAGACAATTATATCTGTATGTGTATGTATATATATTTTTACGTTGCATGATAGATTGATAGTAGGTGGAAAACTACTTAAATGACGTACCACGATCCTGTAAATCATATTTATTAAAATTTAATCACTGTTCACCTCCGATTGTTTTTTTAAAAAAAGATTACTTAAAAAAAAAGTGTCATGTATATTTTTACCTCCTGCATGTCGTTGTCCACCTGCTGTTCTCGGCGGTGGGTGGCAACTGCGTCTTGAGCGGTGCGATGGATTATATGTAAGTCTTCGGGAGTTAAATCCCAAGGCAAATTCATTTGAACAGGAGCTCCGTCCATTTGCATTTTCTGCTGAACGACAAAATTAAAACATTTGAAAGTTCACATGGAAAGTGTCCAAAACATTAAATTTCTTATTTACGTGTTACTTCCTCAGTAATGCGTAAATAAGAAATTACAAATGCATACTTTCATACATACTTACATCCTAACAAATATTTTTTAATATATTGTATTTTTGGAAGCGAAGCTTTTTTGGTGTAAATATGCCTATATTTACACAAAATTATTTGAAAGTATGTATATGTACCGAACTGATGCCAATCATTGCCGCTATATCCAAATTAGTTTTTTTTTTGAAGCGAAGCTTTTTTGGTGTAAATATGCCTATATTTACACAAAATTATTTGAAAGGAGGTATATAATAAATCCATACTTTCAAATAATTTTGTGTAGTAGTAAAGTAGCCGTCTTTATGTCCAAGCCAACGATATAATTCGTACATAAGTTTTAGAAAAACCCATTGGTACGGCCACTTGAGGATCGAACTCGGGTCTCTTGACTCGAAATTCCGACCACCCAACCACTCGGCTATCGTAACAATAACATAATTATAATAATAATAATATTCAATGTATATACTAACCTCAGGCTGTTCTAACTCTTGTGTGGGTGCGGGCTGGGGTACAAATTGGTGAATAACGGTAGATTGCTGTAATTTAAAAAAATATACAAAGTACCAAAACGAAATTTATGTAATATATCAATTTTTCACGTATTGCGAAAAATAAAAAAAAATAAGTTTGAAAACTATGTGTAATAAGAACATTTTTCATCGTTTAATCATAATACGTGAAAACATTCAGAATATTTTTTTCATTAGAGACACAAAGATATTGACCCCGAACGAGTATAAACAGTGGTTAGTTCTATCTTGTCGTGTTACTGTCGACATAACGTATATTTTAATTCGATGAATAAATTATTTGATTTGATTTGCCAATCTTCTTGCCAAACATGGCAATTGTGGCAAACTCTCCTTACTGGTAGGGACGTCCTATAGTATATGTACAAAGAGGTATACATATATTACAACTTAAATAAGTCTATTTTATATATCATCATCAGTTTCAAACCTGCTATAGCAAATCTCGTTATTTCGTTTTTGATCGTCAAAACGGGGCACAATTCACGAAAACATCGCATTTCTACTGCATTGCTTGATATAAATTTACAAATGATAAAATAATAAATACAATATGATAGCAATCCAATACTGATATTAGTTTAATAATATTAAAATAGAAATATATTTTATGTTTCTCACAAACATATAATAAAAATATATTATTCTATTTTAAGATTTGTCTAGATTTTGATACTGATTGTATTTAATCTTACGCGAAAGGAGTTGAAAAAACTCTAATACGAACTTTATTACAAGTCAAGGTAGAGAAAGGATATCCTTTAGAGATTTAATTTAATACTGGGAAAATTTTCAAAATATATTATTTTACTCCGAACATTTTACATTTGATAAAAATTTCAGATAGCTAAAAACATATCTATTTCTAACTTTGTGTTACCTACCTCTGTCTGTTCGCGCTGTTGTGGTGGTGGCGGTGGTGCGAATGGGCCCATAGATTCTGGTGGCGGTGGGGGTGGCATATTGTGTGGAGCTGGTATAGCAAACACACGCTGCACGTGGATGCGCATTTCTCTCGGTGCTCCCATTTGCTCTTCAGATGATTCCCATGGCATCTACAAACAATGAAATTTAAGAAACATTAATATATTTAAGAATAAAAAAATCGATCATAGGTGTTAAGTAACTGTACTGAACATTTAGTGAAGAATTGACATATATTCATACAGTTTCGATGTGCCCCTTGTTTTCTTCGTCCTCTGTATGTGCCAATTACATTCAAATCCATTCATTTTTTTCCATGGGATTAAATTAAAAACATACAATCATCCAAACATAACCAGAATATACGTTTCATGTTAGCTGCTTAATTTTATTTGTTTCGTTATTGTCTGTGTATTTTAGATCTTCTTAATGGAACCACACATATAAAATATAAAATATGCGCCTAAGAACAAAAATAAAAGAAAAATAATTTATATATAAATATTGAGTAAAAAAAACAAATTGCAGTATTAAAAATTATCATTCATTTATCTGTGAAATAACTGTGCATTATTATTCAAACTACTTTTATAATCATTTAAACTTTAATCCAACTTATTTTAAGGACAAATATACAATAAACAAAACTTGGAATTTCTGATTGTTTACAGAGCAGTTTGAAGCAAAACAAAAAATATTCTTGTTTTCCAATAAAATTAATAAGCAAAAGGTGGCTCCTTTTGCTCATTAACTTTTGTGTTCTGCCGCATTTACATCTCAAGTACTATCGCACACGACATTTGAGAATATTGAAAAACGACATCCATGAAGTTGTTGTTGAAGTCAAAGCATGCTCATCCTTTAAGATAATTAAAAATATCTTGGGTATATATGTGTTATAAATACACAAGACTACTCAATAGCTGAATCCGAGGCAGGCAAATAAATAATATATATAATGTGATTTGATTTTATATACACAGGTTTACATACGGCGATAAGCTCACCACCTGTCACTTCGTCCTAAAATAAGTATCGGTATAAAAGTGGGTCAAAAACTTCCTTGACTAGACCTCTGCTTAAATGAGTACGGGGAAATTGTGTGGAGATGTAATTAAGAAAAAATATCTTCACGCCATTCCCAATACAGAGATAGACAGAGGTCTAGACTTTGAATAAAATAAATAAATAAATAAATATCTTCACGCGATTCCCAATACAGGGGTAGACTAGAGGGTAGTCTAGACAATAGGAGGGTAGTCTAGACAATTAAGTCCCTTCGACCCACCTTCCACCGAACATATTTTTGGGACAGCGTGACAGGTTGTGAGCCCGTCGCCGTCTTAATGTCCAAGCCAACGATATAATTCGTACGTAAGTTTTTGAAAAATCAATTCGCTGAAGCCATCTGGGGATCTAACTCGGGTCTCTTGCCTCGAATTCCGACCATCCACCACTCGGCTTTCGTGACTAATAAAGAAATACTTACAAATGTAATTTGTCAACCAATAAAAATATAAACCGAGGAATTACAAACCAGCATAAAAAATTGATACTTCAACGTAGTTCTACACAAAACAAAAGATCTTAAGTCTATGTATAGCCGATACAATGAATAAAGCATTCGATAACGTAAAGGCAATTAAGTTGAAAGATTAGATGAGCTCCAACGATCAGGAAATAAGGACCTGATAGCCGAGGACGAAGGCCGCTGTTAAATCAAAACTGATGAAGTATCTCATTATAATTAACAAAATTTTGTTTGTATTAACATATTATTATAAAATACATAAAAATACATAATTTAAGTAATTATTACTAAATATCAAATTGTTATTTAAAAAGCAAAAACCGGAAGTTTAACGCGTTTACCTTCTATTAATAGAGTACTTAAATACCAGAAATCGGAGCAAAGAGAAGATAAGATTCATGGCCATCAAAATAGTAACGTAATAGTAGTAACGCAGTAGATGATGTATTTTGTAGGTGTATAAATCCCTAATAATCAATATCAGACTGAACACAATAAAGCATAGTCGGTTCAGCTAGTCTCAAATAAAAATGAATAAAGATACTATCAACAAACTAAATAAACCTTTTCGGATACAAAATATATTATAAGGAACATGTTAGAATATGTTCTTTGTTTTAAAACCACTGTTAAAAATTTTTATTAAATGAAACAATACTATTCAAATTATAAGCAATAAACAAACGACGTAATTGAAAAACAGATTTGGTTACCAATTTATTAATATTCGTAGGATGGTGTCGTGATTAATGCGGAACGGCATAAAGACGCGGAAGATTGGACTTCTTTGTATTGTCCATTGACCTTGATGCAGTGTCGTGATCATTATGTGAAGAAATTTTTTTAACTGTATGATGTTGTTTGAGTTATACCATAGTATAATATATCACAATCAGAACGAGTCAGTTTTAGAAAATCAGGATGCTCGATTAGTGGTCAAAACTGACTCTGCTCCTCGATTAGTGACAAACTCAAAGCGACGCTAGCTTGGAATGAACTAACAAAACGATAGTTGATAGTTTTTAATATAAGACAATGAAATTTCTTGCGAAATTATGCAAGGTAACTAAATTTATGAAGAATATATTAAGATGGTCTAGTGTGATTAAATTTTGCCTGTTTTCTACACTTTTAAATGTGGTATTCAAATATTTGTGGTACTTTTCAATTTTCCCTTATGGCCGACATCAGAAACGGGTTTACCCCTCTACCAAATTCTGTATTTATCTCATAAGTATTTAAGAATAAATTCAATTAATAGTGATAATAGTGCAACCATGCATTTCGGAGTCGGTGACACCAGTACCTCGAAAGTGGCCTTCCGTAGAAATACAAAGTGCATTAAAATATTTTCAAAATTTATGTAACGAAACCATTTCTGTTAACGTGTAAATACTACTAACTTTATTAAAAACTTCTTTTTTATTATTTCTCGTAATATTATTTTGTCGCAAAAGTTAATACCTTAATTTCATTATGTAACACTCTCAATACGCAACGATACAATCAAAACAAAATAACAAAAATAAAAGCTAAATTTCGCCTTGTCAGTAATTACGTCTTGAGTATGAGATAGGTCATTCAACTGTAACGAAGTAAGAAAAATAACTTGACTACAATTATTTTTTGTCAACGCCTCACATATTTAAACTATACCAGAAAGTAAAAATGAAAAAGCGTTCAAAGTTTCTGTTGTTGTTTATTCTCTTTGAAATAAACATAATTATAAAATAATTAATCCCTACACAAGTACTTACAATAAGTTCTTTTATTTTAGATACTAACAGAATTTAAATTTTAACACAAACTTCTTAAAAAAAATTCTAATTCTTCGCGGGAAAAAAATCCTATATTCCGAGATGATTATAAAAAAATATCTTCACGCAATTCCCTATACAGAGGTAGACAGTGGTCTAGTCTAGACAATTAAGTCCCTTTGACCCACATTCCACCGAAGACATTTTCGGACAACGTGACAGGTGGTGAGTCCGTCGCCGTCTTTATGTCCAAGCCAACGATATGATTCGTACATAAGTTTTTGTAAAACCCATTGGTACGAGCCTGCCACCTAGGGATCGAACTCGCGTCTCTTGACACGAAATAACCACCCAACCACGAGGCTATCGTGATTTGTGTCGAGATATCCGTGATATATCGAATATGATTTCGAACATTGGATTTCGGTAGGTACATTTATGAAAAAACATAAATTGCATTTTGTTTCAGCAGTCCTCTTAATCCTTTCCTTTGTCTCTTATTATTTCTTTATTATTCGCTTTCACATGCAATAGTAATTTTAAGAATTTTAATTATTTTTAAAAATCCTAATGACCCGTAACAACGTTTTGCTTACAATGTCCAAATTCGACTGCATAATATTTCGAAATATGGAAAATTATAAAAAAAATATCTCCACGTTATTACCAATACTGGAGTAGACAGAGATCTACACAATTAAGTCAAATTAAAATCGTTATGGAAAATTATAAAATAATTGTTTTAAACTTATGATGAAAATAACACTTTATGACGACCAAACCTACTTTATAATTATAAAATTTATGTTTAAGCGTCCAAAATAGATAAATACATAAATAAATAAATGAATATATATATATATATATATATATATATATATATATATATATATATATATATATATATATATATATATATATATATATATATATATATATATATATATATATATATATATATATATATATATATATATATATATATATATATATATATAGCGACCACACCGGAGAAAATGTAGAAAAGTGGTTTTTCTACGTTGACCCATTCGGGAATCGAAATCGGGACCTGGAGATGGCGACACCTTGAAAACCGGTGTTTACGCCACTAATCCAAGGAGCTCGTCACAATACTCAACATATATTTATTTTACATATAAAAAGACTGAAAATATAAAGACCAGAGAACATTTTTCCACACAACGAATATAACTTTACCAAAATAACATAAAAGACAGTTACCGAACACTGATGTAAATAACTTGAAAAATATAACAGATATTATTTCACCCCTGAGGATGAACACAAAGTACACTGCATATATAGCCTGTAATCGTATTTTCTCTCTATACCCTATAGACTGGAACACAATTATTTTCATTATTACTCGATCATTTGACAGTAATAGGTAGTCACTGTAATAAATACTTAATTTTTAAGGACTGACTGTACGACCTGTAAAAGTGCAGTGCAGGACAGGGGCCTCAATACCAGACACCTCGCACCTTATCGGTTTTCTTAATGTAGTTGACACTTCATTTGTCGTCGCTTAGAGTAATTCTGGATCTGATTTGAGTAAAACAAATATTGTACTCTTCTACTTATTTTATCGGTTTTTATAATAGAACCAAACGTATCATCAACGTGTCGTCTACAAAGGTATTAACAAAGGTCTAAACGTACATTTTGTGAATTTTTGGTTCACGGAGTTTGCTTAATATTTTTTTGTTGGTTTTCGATGGTTACAGATCTACCTACCCAAAACCACCACCTTTTTTACCCACCTTTTTTTAAAGGAAGAACTTTTTTTAACATACTGATTATTTACTTCTTCCTTTTAAAAAAAAGGTGGTGGAAGAAGTAATGAGTAGCATAAAAGGTATGACGAATAGGTTGAGTGAAATTATGAAAGAAAGAAAATTCACTTCCAAACGGTTTTTTGAAAACGTTATTTGAATTTAGATGGTTATAACACGTAACTACACGGATAAATGATAATTTTTACATTTATATCCATGATTCCAAGTACAAACTCTCACAGTAACAATAATAAAAAGTTTTGCTCCTACTAGGTTATCGGGCCAACACAGCCACGGATAATTTTTTTATGTTCATAACGGATCTTTCCTTTCGGCGACTATACCCACAGAAAGAAAGGAGCCCTAAAGTTCTTACGCCGTCAAGGCTGGTATAGAATTAGTAAAATTAAATTACGTCAATTTCGTAATACAAATTCTTCAAACGAATGGACCTTCATTGTTTTACAACTACTCAAGCTATATACGAATCTACCTAAACTATTTCCGTTAACCATTTCCGTTCAAAGAAACACTTACCTAAAATACTTATGTACAAAAAGTTTAATTTAATCTATTTAATGATAATAATATTCTGAAACCGGTACGTTACATGCACTTTTAAATTATTTATAGAAAGTATAGTGAAACCTACGACGAGCAAGACTTTAGTCTAATATACATAATATGCACATTTTAATAATAAAGTAATAATTATAGATCAACCGGTATAGCCACTTTCATAGGCAACATTACACCTTGACACACACGTTATTTAAGTAAAATAGAAACAACTTTACCACGTAGGTAATGAAACACTATGGGTTTTTTGTTTTTTAATTACTTAGATCAAAGCCGAAGCGCGATGAGGTGAAGTCTTGCGAAAAGCTCTTTCTAGGGCTACAATTCTACACAGCTGCACACCCATGTTAACAAGGGGTAGGTCGAAAATCGGGCCGTCACAGATGGTGCCAAACGCAGCGAGCAAAACGGCGATGGTAACTGCACCGTTCACGCATAACCCGACATGGCGAATGGTGGTGGACGGAGTGGAAACTTGCCATCCAAAATGTTAAAAGGTAGCATAAAAGGTATGACGAATAAGTTAAATGGAGTAATTAATGAAAGAAAATTAGAGGTGGTGCGTTTCAAACAGAAGACGAAACGAAAAGGCAGTGGCACCGGGAAGTTGTAATACTAGTTTACTGAGGGAACAATTGCTGGAGCAACCACGCGGTTTTACCAAGACTTCTACCAAGTTTCAGAAAGTACACACCAGAGATGATATGACGAAAGGGTAGCCGAAAAGCTTGAAATCATCGATGGAAGGAACGAATGGGTGAAAGAAATATAGCAGAGGCTTAGGTAGGGTATGGTTAGCGGAGCAGAAGATGTGAGTAGAAGGGGTATTAGTAGAAATAGTGCTCCATGGTGGAATGATAAAATGAAAGAAGCAGTAAAGAAGAAGAAGAAGCCATGGTTAGACTACTTGACCTCTAGTAGTGATAAGGATATGAGAGAAAAGATGAAAGAAAGACATAAGCTACAGAGAGTTCACTCGAAAGTACTTATTGTAGCAGCGCATGGAAGGTATAGAATGGAAGCGGATAAAATAAGTGTGTATAAGACTCGGACTTCGATAACACTTATCAATAGAAAGAGATCGAACGTGAGATCCTAAGTTTGAAATATGGTAAGGCTGTGGGACTTGATAAATCTACGGCTAAACTAATCATGTACGAAGGGTCACGCGTTTCAGACAGCTTCTTATGCTGGCAGTCAGGTGAGGTTCCCCATGATTGAAAAAAGCGGTGAAGTATGGGTCTAAAAGACTAAATTGTTTTGCCTCTGGATACTCCTGTATTACGAAATGCGTGAAGAAAAAAAAGCAAACGGCAGCTTCTGTTGCTGCATGAATGGACCAGCTTGTGTAAGGTAGTACCCGGGTCTTACAAAATACCGAGCACCAAACACAAAATAGGAGCACCCATCCAGAAAATCATATATATCATACCCGGGTGTAATTAATCACATAGAAATAAGAAGAAAACCCTAAATCGTTTATGTACAGCCCGCTAAGTTACAGATTACAATTCTTGTGCGAATCCTGAGCGTCACTGGCAAAAACTTACGTGTGTAGGCTTATTGTCAAAGACGATAGTTTTTTTTTTATTCAATTGCCTATCATTGAAAATATTATTGGAATTGCACTTTAGAATAAAAACAGTCACAAACCTAACAAAAATATAATAACTATAGCCTACGTCAAACGTTAAGTATCAAAAAGTAAACACCGTTGGATATGTTATTATGTATGTGTACTTTCTTTTGAAACTCGACGCTAAAAGTCTGATTACAGATACGAGTTCGATGATGCGAAAAAACAGCACTCGTTTGAAGCAATAGCGGTTCTGTCAGCAAAACTGTTAACGTATAAGTTAACAGTCAACAGAGGGCATTGGCTTTACATTTGTTTTGTTTTGTGCATACATACTATCTTATGAAAAATAAGTAAGATTTGTCGAATGAATTTTTTTTATTTCTTTCAATAATTGAAATAGCCATTTTGCGCATGAATGTTTTCACAATAGTTTAACTTAAAATAAACGTTGAATAGGTAAGTAATAGTAAAGTTATTATCCCTTTGATGATTTTGAGTTCTATTAACTTAATTTCATTACCATTAATTGTTTATGTATGTAAATAAACATGATATTCACACTAGCACATGATACTCTGATTACAAATTATCTCCTAAAGAAAACGACAAATAAATAATTCTGCTTTAATGAATGTCCATATTCTTTTATGACTATACTGTGGGAACTAATATATGTATACTCTTAAAAAAATATGAAAATTAAACCCCTCGAATTATTTTCATAAGTTTAAAAATACTAGAATATTAGGTATATTAATTGAGTAACTAACATTAAAACTATCGTATATAGAAATTACGTACTTGCGTTTTATTAGCACATACTAATATTAGCATTACATGATTAGACCCAGACCGTGATAACATGTAACTGCACCCGCTTTATAGTCACCTTGTAACTTTAAGAGTACCTTCGGCTAATGTCGAATATTAGAAGTGGAACAAGGCTCATGAACGTGCATGTTTAGTGTGTGTTTAATAACCAAATAGTAAGATAGTAACAACAGGCGAACGAAACGAATGCCATCTAGTCATCGGAAAGCCGAATTGCTCCTCACTCGTTCGCATCTCCGGGCAATACACTGTGAAGTTCAAGAGCGCCTCGAACATAATAAACACAAAAAAGCATCCCAACAAATTAGGAACGAATGGTATCGATCGTTCGCATACTTATATAAAAAGTGTGATGGGCGCGCGCAGCTCAAACACTCGACACACACACCGCACAATGTACGCGTTCCTTGCGGTCGCCTTCGCGCTTACAGCGCCAACCGCAGCTTACCCCCGCGAGCGATTAGGCTTCGAGAGAGAAATAGATTCTGCCAGATACAATCAAGTACCTAAGCTATTAGACTATGTACTAACTGAAGATTATCTTAATTCGCTTAGGAGCAAAGGAAAATTAATCACAAAAGTAAGACCAGAGGAATTTGTAGCGTCTGATAATGTAGTACTAGAGTCAAATTCAGTGAGAATAGTGAAGCCCGCGAAACGAAAAGAAACTGACGATGGAGAAGGATTAGTGCGACAACGCCGTGGATATAATCTGGAAAATGTAAGGGTGCCTGCACGATATCCATACTTACCTGTACCAAAGTACAACAGATTCCGTCGCTGGGGCTAGTGCCCGCAGACCTTAAGCCGAGGCGCTATCGAATGTCAAGGTTACATTGGCATTGTTCAAGAAGACTCTTGCGCATTTTATGTGTGCACCGCAAACAGACTGTTTATATTATTTATTCAAAGTGGCTGTGAACGGTTTCTCAATTTACGCCATACTCATGCGGTTTTAGAGCAAATGATTAATGAAATGGCTATAGACAATAACTAGTTATTGTAATCGCTGTTGTAATATTGAATATTAAACTTGTAAGTTTTATTATATGATAAATGTTCATAATATGTTTGATTTTTATGTTGACGCTTATGTTGACGTTGTAGCCTTACTACTTCACTTCACGGGCATCGTTTTAAAGAAATGTTAACACTTTTATTCATGTGACAAATTACTGAATTTAATCTTTTAACTGAATAATAAGAAACGTAATCTTTATTCATTTTAATGATATGCCAACCTTAGCACCTAGCACATCTTCCTCGCGACTCCTTCCTTGGGGGTAAATATTTTAGGCTAATTCACGTATTGGTTTACAGTCAAAAAATATCACATTCACACATTGATTGAATCAAAAAACAACTTATTGCTTAAACAATTTTTTTATATTAAAATTTTTAAAAATGATAAATATAATTTTTAGTCCTCCGGGCTTGAACTTTATGAATATCTTATGAGCCTTATGTTTGTAGATTGTATTTTTATAATCATAATAATAATTGCATAATTTTAATATCAACAATAGCCAATAAATAAAACATGTTTGGAAACAATATTCAACTCAAGATTTTACATTGATGTGTGCAAACAATTCTGTTTCGGAATATTAATTCATTTTATTTATTTATTTATTTATCTTCACGCACAGTCCCTGACGGGGTAGCCAGGGAATATAAATAACCCTTATAAATGATAATTTCTTTGATTTTTTTTGTCAAAACCGTAGACAGCCTTGCATTGTTTACTATTCAGTATGGTCTTTAATTTATTAGTTTGCCGTATCGATAAAGGGAGGATATAACACCCCCTCACTTCCCGCGGCTGTCTCAAGAGGTAACTAAGGGTAAAGCCTTCTTAATGCAATTGGCAATCGACAGGTGGTGGAATGATCGTTTCAAAAGATAACACACGAGGATTCAGCGAATCGGTGAAGTAGCAGCAGTGTATATGGTGCAAGGCATCTAGTACTGTAATCCCCATTCTGTTAGCGATTCGGTTTGGTGGTTGGTGTGGCGGCTAGGGCAAACCATCTCTACGTACGGGGAAGTCCTAAATCCTCCAGAGGACTTTTTAACACGTCGTGACGATGATTATGATTGTCTTTGATTAAATTCAGCAAATATGACGGTTGCGTGTAGACACGACTGGTGCAGTACTTAGACAACATTACAGCAATTAGACCTTATCGTGTCGTAATGGGAACAATGTAATATGATGGAGCTATTGGAATTTAAAATGCAGATGGCAAAATCGGTGTCACGGATGCTAATACCTACTGATTTAAAGCTAAACCAAATATATAATTGGCGAAGACACGGTTGGACGGTCGCTTTCATTATGTACAAGTTGTACTTAGTGTTTTAATAGTTATTTGTCGATTGAACCGGATCTTGAGTTTTATTATCAGATGAACCTAAAAAATAAAATTACTTAGTATTTGTGTCCAATCCGATAAACTTTTTTGTTATATATATGGGTCCCGTTTTTGTTTGGGGCAACGTGACATGTGGTGAGCATGTCGACATTTGTGTCAAAGTTTTGAAAACAATTATTGGTACTAGGCTACCACCTCTGAATCAAACTCGGGTCTCGCGATTCGAATTCCGATCACCCAACCTCTCGGCCATCGTGAATTTTTAATGACAATTTAATTATCAATATAAGAGTAATGAAAATATTATTGTTTTAAGTAAATATTTTGAAGTCACCGACATGAATAAAATATTGCATTAAGTATGATTAGTCGACAAACCGGTATCCGATACACACAAACACATATCGATGCGATGAACTTGAAATACACAAGGACAGAAGGAATGAGAGGTATTATTTAGTTTAATTGTCATAATATTTGTTAAATTAAAGTGAACTGTATCATGAACGTTAAAAAAATTACTAAAACTTTGAATATTTACTAAGAAAGAACAAAGACTAAAATTTCAATCGGAGAAATTTGTGTTTAAACGTTTAGATTTTAGACATTTGGTTGCCTTATCCTAAACGGCTGAATAGATTTAGGCACAAAGATACTAGTTTATCTTGAGAAAATACGTTTTTGTGGGAGAAATATGTAAAATGGTTGGAATCTAGTAATTTATTTTTGATTTGATGTTTATTTTGTTACCATATCAAAAACAAATAATAAAGTTCTAGTTAAATGCAACAAAGTATTTCTTCACAAACTTGAAACAGTACGTAAAATATACAGAAATAATCGACACATCTTCATATCCTGCGAAGTTACGTACATCCGATCTTACTTGAAGATTTTTGATTATCTTGTGATCTTGTTCTATTTTTTTATTCACTTATTTCAAAGTAACCAATTTACTTTGAAATAAGTAAATAAAAAAATAGAAAATATCTTCACGCAATTCCCAATACAGGGGTAGACAGAGGTTTAGTCTAGACTATTAAGCCCCTTAGACCCACCTTCCACCGAAGATATTTTCGGGACAACGTCACAGGTGGAGAGCCCGTCGCCGTCTCAATGTCCAAGCCAACGATAAATTCGTACATAAGTTTTTGAAAAAACCCATTGGCACGAGCCTGCCTCCTGGCGATCGAACTCGGGTCTGTTGACTCGAAATTCCGACCAACCAACCACTCGGCTATCATGAGTTTTTTTTTTTTAAATAAGTAGTAGCTAACTATTTTAATATTGTAAGTTTCTATCTTGTTCAGTTTATCACCCGGTCTCAAGAGAAGGCTTTCGCATCTCTCTGTCCTCGAACGTCGAATGAAATTGTATAGAAACTTTGCTTTCACTGCATAAATATCTATAAGAAGTAATGAAATTTCTAACAGCTTTTAGATTTTCATTTATGAGAATACATTCGTTAGATTGACTTACTTTACTGAGTAATAATATTTATTCCATTAGTAAAAAATTGTATTTACTATAACTTTATACTAAAAAAGAAGGTAGTCTTTGTTTTAAAGTCTTTGTTTATTGGGCACTGGATAGCCTACTTGGTAATGGTAGTTACCCTGCTTTCGGCACTATAGGCTGCGGGATCCAATGCCCATAGAGGCAAAATTTGTATGACAAACATTAATATTGTATGACGAATATTTGTAGTTGTTGTCATGGATGTTTACGAGTATATGTATACATGTAGTATATTAAAAAAATTCTAATATTGGATTTGTTATTTACTGTAGATATACCATAGATAAATAAAACATTTTGGTTAGTATTAAATTTAAGGCAGCAAAACCAACACAGAAAATCTTCTTGTTTCTTATTAAAAATAAATTATGTATGACCATGTTTGCTGAAGGATTTTCATTGTTTCGTCTATGGTAATTTACTGTATTGCATTTACCTACATATTTATTCACGTAAGATATATTTTTAAGACAAAAATAATTAAGCCGTTTCCTTTGTTCAGTTCATACTACGAATGAAGAAAAATAAAAGATAACAATAAATCATTCTTGAATTCCGTATCGTGCGATCTGATATCCTCTATTTTAAATAATTATATATATACTAACAAAGTGGCCTGTAAAAGTCTATCGCAGGACATAAGCCTCTCAATAAAAAGGGAGATTTACCATATGCTTATCCTATAGTTGCCTCTGAATTCTTACGCCGATATCAAAAATCAGCTTCGTAACGTCAACAATTATTCTCTACTATTTCATACAAATTTAATCCCTTATGTTTTCTTGATTCAATATTTTTATTAACATTGGTTCGCAAGCTGGTAGCAAGAGAATAAAATTAACTTGAAGAAATAGAATTTCACATTCAAGGCACAGAAAGTAACATAAAAAGAAAGTTTTTCGAAAATTTCGTTGACATAAGGAACAAGAACCTATAATAAAATACAGTTAGCCGATTACAAGCAATGGTCTCTCGTGTCCCACTAACATTGTATTTATTATTTCTTGTATTCGGTTATGACCGAGTACCGCTATGTGCACCAGCAATCATCAATGTTAGCTCTTGTTGAACACACAGACAATTCGGGACAGATCAACTGTTCATATGGATTGTGGTCGCTTTCATTATTCTCAAAGTAACTGTACTTGTGACTTTGTTAGCGCAGACTGTAGGATATGCAAATAAAAGTATTGTTTTGTAAAAAAAAATGAGAAATGATTCCGGTATTAATAAAGCATAATTAAAAATTAAAATCATACGATAATCTTGCATGAATATACCTCTTTTCTTTCAGCCAATGTGGTATTAAAAGATTCCCTTGAATTTCCTAATAGCGACGGACAGATGGCGCGATAATAATTTCAAACCACATGACATCAAGTTGTCAAAGTTCTGGTGTTATGATTGGCAACTAGCCTGACGGTTATTAATGCTTCTTATAGAAAAAGCCTGTGTTGCTTTTCAATAATTTACACATGGTGCGCTCTGCTGGTAAAGAAACAAAACTGGCGAGAGATAACAACGAAGTATCAATTTGAGTTTGAAAAACTAAAAGACATATAGTATTGAAACGTAAGACTCATCGATGTTCCATATTCCATTTAGCATGTCAAAATAGGAAATTTTTATAACATTTCAGTAAGAAACAAGACTTAATTGTTGTTTATTTTTGCTCAGCAATGAGCAAAGCTGAAGACGCAAGAGTAATATTTTTTTATCATCACAAGCATATTACACAAAGAGGTCTAGATATTTAAGACTTTTCGACTTACTATTTGACAACAATACATGATTTGAGGATTTATTGCGCTTGGTGAAATCATGCCTCACATGCCGCTCTCTAGCGGTGGTTCAAAAAGAGCTTGGATATGTACTATAGATATACAGTTCCTCAATATATCATTTAACGGAGCGCATAGAAAGGACGGGCGAGTAGAAAGGTCTTAATTTTCTAGACCTCTGCAGAAAGGTCTTAATTTCTAGACCTCTGTCTACCTCTGTATTGGGAATGGAAGCACATCTTTTTTTCAAATATCGTGACCTTAATAATTGATTAGAATAAATCTAGTTTTCATTCTAGTATGCATTTTTATTTAAATGAGCATACTGTATATATACATATACTATATAACATATATAAGTCACGATAGCCGAGTAGTTGGGTGGTCGGAATTTAGAGTCAATAGACCCGAGTTCGATCCCCAGTTGGTAGGCTCGTACCAATGGGTTTTTCAAAAACTTATGTACGAATTTCGTTGGCTTGGACATAAAGACGGCGACGGGCTCACCACCTGTCACGTTGTCCCGAAAATATCTTCGGTGGAAGGTGGGTTGAAGGGACTTAATTGTCTAGACTCGACCTCTGTCTACCCCTGTATTGGGAATTGCGTGAAGACATTTTATATTTTATATTTTTATACTATATAACATATATAAAAAATATCTTCACGCCATACACAATACAGGAGTAGATATAGGTCTAAACAATTAGATAATAAAAAAATAATAAATAACTAAATTAATATGTAAATGGGGATAACATCATATTCATTGTTCTGATCCCAAAGTAAATAGAGAAAGCACTTGTTTTGTAGAATCAGAAACAATAAAATTACCACACACGCTGAGACCTGAGACAACATAGAAATAGTGTTTTTTTTTTTCAATGAGCTGTCCAGGAATCGAACCCGGCTCAGACATGACGCCACTTTAAAAACCAGTACACCGCGAAAACAGGTACATCCGCGAATCTTGTCATAGGGCCTGGGCATATTGACATGAAATAATTTCAGCTGTAAAAGTGGTAAAAATATATTCCGATGAAATATACATATATAATATTCAGACAAAATATACATAAATAATACTCAAAGCAATTTTGCTATGAGTACACCTTCTTTTATTACGACTCTATTACAACAAGCTTCATTACAACGAAAAGGATGAGAAACAAATACGCCATCTCATTTCTTCAGCAATTACCTTTTATTTTGGATTTATACGAAACGTGATAGTTTACAATTACGAGTGAATCTACGAGTACGTGCTCCGAATCGTACCCCCTCGTTCAGAATATAAACCAAGTTTTCTAAATATTGAATGATATTTATTTTTGTGAAGCTACAAGCAAGTATAGGTGCCGCCGCTAACATCTCTATTAAAAAATGTTTTTTTTTATCTTCACGCATATCCCAACTAGCACAGTAGGACAATTTGGGCCTTTCGATCCTCGATATATATATATATATATATATATATATATATATATATATATATATATATATATATATATATATATATATATATATATATATATAAGTCACGATAGCCGAGTGCTTGGGTGGTCGGAATTTCGAGTCAATAGACCCGAGTTCGATCCCCAGTTGGTAGGCTCGTACCAATGGGTTTTTCAAAAACTTATGTACGAATTTCGTTGGCTTGGACATAAAGATGGCGACGGGCTCACCACCTGTCACGTTGTCCCGATAATATCTTCGGTGGAAGGTGGGTCGAAGGGAATTATATTAATTGTCTAGACTCGACCTCTGTCTACCCCTGTATTGGGAATTGCGTGAAGATATTTTATATTTTATATTTTTAGTTTAGTAGGACAATTTGGGCCTTTCGATCCTCGATATATATATATATATATATATATATATATATATATATATATACATATATATATATATACATATATATATATATATATATATATATATATATACATATATATATATACATATATATATATATATATATATATATATATATATATATATGTATATATATATATATATATATATATATATATATATATATATATATATATATATATATATATATATATATATATATATATATATATATATATAAATCCACAACATAGGACATGACATACAGACATCACATTATAATACCAATCTTTTCGTGAATGAGTTCAGCGATTGAATTTGAATAATTTCTCTTAGTAATAACATTATTAATCAGTGCAATAAGTGAAGTGGCTATCTCTTCGAGAGTGATACTTGAAAATATTATACATTGTATATAAAAGTCACAATAGCCGAGTGGTTGGTATATATATATATATATATATATATATATATATATATATATATATATATATATATATGTATATATATATATATGTATATATATATATATATATATATATATATATATATATATATATAAATCAGGTTACATTGTATATGTAAATTGTGTGGTTGTATATGCAAATATGCACAAAGTACAAATAAAATTTTGACCTTAGTACCTGGCCGTAGTATTATTCATAAAATCTTATGGCACTGACAATAAACTAAAACATTTGTTATATCCGAACTAGGAAATTTAAAATCAACTAACAGTCAACTGTTGAATGTATTTTTATCGTGCTTATTTGTCTATTAAGCTTTACGACGTGTAAAAAAGGTAAGTTACATTTCGTGATGGCTAATAGAAGTGATGACTCATCGCAACTAACTATGTTCATCTGCTGTATATGACTAGTTTTTTTATTAATTTTTTATATTTATGAACACAATGACACGGCCGTAAAAATAAATTGAAAATTATCTAACGAATCTAATTTATATTTCATTTGTTGCTTTCTTATTTAATATACATATATAATAGTATATGTTTGTGTGTAATAAATTTATGTACGATTTATAACGTTGGCATAAAGACGGCGACGGACTCCCCACCAGTCAAGTTGTCCCCAAAAAATGTCTTCGGTGGAAGGTGGGTCGAGAGGACTTAATTATCTAGACGTCTGTCTATTCCTGTCTTAGGAATGGCGTGAAGATATTTTATTTTTCTAATACCTAACACGTTTTAACAAATACGTTTCCCATATTCTATAACGAAATGTTTATTATGTTATATTACTATGTGAAGTAGCAGTTATTTAGAAGCAGAAATAAGTAAGTGCGTGATACTGACCCAGATGACCACTAAACAGTCAGAGTCTGCTTTATATTTTGACCTTTCTATGTTGCATGTTTTACTATTTAATTAAAGGAAAAGGTTATATCGAGCGATTGATTATAATATAAAATTATATCATATAAAAAATATGACATTCCGTAGTAGGCTTCGATAAGCAGTTGAGAATAATTTATTTAAATAGAAAATTATTTATTAAATCCCCAGTTTATTAAATAAATGAGCTATGTGTACCCAAAGACTTACTTTAATCTGTATTAAGTTATTTTTATTTTCTAAGTTAATGATACTGAAACAATTCGCTCTACTTTTTGAGTTAATTTTTTACTAATTTAATTAATTCGAAAGTTTAGTAGCAAAAAAGCATTAAAAAGCTGTTCAAACCGGATTATTATTGCATAAGCCCATGTGCATTCTGGTCGAAGAACGTGAGGGCAACGACCCATCAACCCTGATTTTTGTGAAGCATTGCTTATTGCGAATAAAAACTCAACTTTAAGATTTTTGTAATCTCGTTTGTAAGTGTAATGGCAAAACCTAAACATATTACATATAAGTATGATATAATAAATTAAGATATTAAAAAATGAATTGAAAAATTTTTCAAAGTTACTTATAAGTAAGAATAATTTTTGATTAGTTTGGTGTATCAATAAAGAATGGAAAAAAATGTTATGAATGTTGTCAATTGTTGCTAGTACATAAACTATTAATATCAATCTTTCGCTGGCGGTATGAAAGGAAAGAATAATTACAATTACAACTGTTTATTCACTTTTTTATTTATCTTTTTAAATAAAACCATCCATTACACAAAATATGTAATGGCCTGTTACAGGTTTTGCCATAAACATGATGGGCGTGCAACTTCGACGCTGATACCCGATACCGGTATGCTAAGAATTGGTCCGAAACATTTGCCACCACGAACTAGCCCCAGATATGTTTTAATAGTGTTGCCAGCTCTGACGTCCCTAGTTCGATTCCTGGGCCACAAAACACAAAACAACTTTTTTACATTCTGTCGGGTCGGGGTGTTGTGGTAACTTTGTTGCTTTTCATTCCACAACATAGGACATGACATACAGACATCACATTATAATACCAATCTTTTCGTGAATGAGTTCAGCGATTGAATTTGAATAATTTCTCTTAGTAATAACATTATTAATCAGTGCAATAAGTGAAGTGGCTATCTCTTCGAGAGTGATACTTGAAAATATTATACATTGTATATAAAAGTCACAATAGCCGAGTGGTTGGGTGGTCGGAATTTTAAAATCAAGAGACTCGAGTTCGATCCCCAGGTGGCAGGCTCGTTCCAATGAGTTTTTCATAAACTTATGTACGAATTACATCATTGGCTTGAATATAAAGACGGCGTCGGACTCACCACCTGTCACGTTGTCCAGAAAATATCTTCGGTGGAAGGTGGGTCGAAGGGACTTAAATGTCTAGACTAGACCTCTGTCTACCCCTGTATGGGGAATTGCGTGAAAATATTTAAATTTTTTTATACATTGTATACTATTTCGTAATACAGATATTGGCATTTATATAGTTTATAACAAGAAACAATGACATGTATATTAGTTCATTCCTAAGCAAGGTTGCTGTTTAGTGCGGTACTTGTCATCGGTAGTTTGCGTCTTTGTTGTCTATGGTCCTTTTCCTTATTGTTATTATTGTTTATATTTGTTTGATAGCTATCATATATTCTGACATGAATAACAAGTTTTGTATTGTCATTATTTCTCTGATGAATATTAAATATAAGAAACCTGTATATGATATATTATGTAGACACTAGGCAAGTGAATCTTGTGACTTGTAATAATAGTATTTATTGCTTATGATTTGTAGCAAAAATAATCGATAGTTAATATTGTATTTTATTTAACACAGACATAAGTTACTTCCTTTCTTTGCTATAAAATTGAAGTATTTTTAACGTAAATTAATAAGTAAATTTTTATGTTGATTGTATCAACGTTTTTCAATAAATAAATGTCTTCACGCAATTCCCAATACAGGAATGGACAGAGGCCTAGTCTAGACAATTAAGTCCCTTCGACCCACCTTCCACCGAAGATATTTTCAAGACAACGTGACAGGTGGTGATGATAATTTGTACATAAGTTTTATAAAAAATCTATTGGTACGTGCCTGCCACCTGGGGATCGAACTCGGGTCTTTTGATTTGAAATTCCGGCCACCCAACCATTCAGCTATTGTGACTTCCTAAACTTCTTTTTTAAAATATATTTTTAAAAATTGATAACTTCTAAAGTGATGTTCAGAAGACCTTTTAGTCTTTTTTATTTAAGATAAGAATTTTCAGTGCACGCCAATTCACATCCTTAAACCGTTGTTTGTAATGGAAGTAAAATCACATCTATAACCGAAGTGCCATAATCTGAGCTTATAATAATAAAAGGTATAAAAAATTACGGATATGAAGCAGGCACAGGACGTCTCGTAATTACCATCACTTGGGCAGAACCGATAATGACGCTGAGCATCATAGTAGGTTTTGAATGTATCCATAAGATTTATAAGGGGATTTAAAAGCTTAGTCTGTAAAGCCGAATGTATATTTTCACATTACCCAAAAACTTTTACTCACGGAATTTCAATCGACTCTCTTGTCACGTTCTTTTGAATCGCTCTATATATCTATGTTAAATTGAATTAAAATATATAACCGAGCCGAGAACTACGTGTAGAGGTTTTTTGTAATACATTGAACAAAACACATACTTCCCGGCTATTTATCTTAATTTTTTGAATATAATCTAAATCAATATATAAAAAAAGGAATCAAATACTTTTAAATATGTAATAATAATAGTATATAAACGTGTAAAATTGCAAATGGTACAGTAAGGGTAAATTAAAAAATATAATGTTGATAAATCGAAAATATTAACATAAGAAAAATATCTTTACGCCATACCTAATAGAGACCGGAGTAAACAGAGGTCTAGACAATGAAGTCCTTTAGTCTCTCACCCACGATATTTTTGGGACAACTTGACAGGTGGTGAGCCTGTCGCTGTCTTTATACATAAGTTTCATAAGTTTTGAAAATAACCATTGTGACGAGCCTACCACCAGTGGATCGAACCCGGGTCTCTTGACCCGAATTCTTATCACCCAAATACTCGGCTATCGTAACTTTTGGTAATAATAATAGAAAATATTATCTAAACATATGTCGGATTTGTATCACCATTTACTATTTAATTTTGAAACAACCAAACTGTCGACTGATGTTTCGCTTCTGGATAAGACAGATAAATCGAAGATTCATCATCTGTAATAACACTGAAATTAAGCTTCAAAGTTGGTATCATGTCACAAAATATTAAAACTACATGCCCTTGTTGTAACTTGTTTTAAAAGACTAATAATTTTCGTGATATAAAGAAATCCCCAATATCTGTCGGGGTGCCCTACAGAAATTTGAAAATAATTGGCTAAATTTGTAAATAATATGCTATATGGACACTTATTCTTTATAGTCTAGTAATTTTTTTTTCTCATACTTAGATGAACCTCTCCATGGAAATCTCTCATATCGTTAACCTCCCGTAGAATCTACGTAGGATCTACTATTCGATCCGGATCACAGTGCCTACATAGCACGTTAAATTTAGTGAAATGATTTATCTAAAACGATGAATAAATTAAAATAATGTAATGAGTAAAAATATGTTATGTGTAATAAAAAATAAACCTTGACCTCGAGTTCGGAAGCATGTCAGGGTTCGTTTATGGTATGTGTACCTTTAGAGAATAATTATTTTGAATGTGTTTACCTAAGCTCTATTATTCTCTAAAAGGTAAACCTAACTAGATTTTTAAATGGATAATATATATTTAAAACTTTTTATGCTACATAAATGCCAAAAAATTATTGATTTGGAATTACAAACACAAATTGAATTTTATTTATAAGTATTGATGACAAAAAAGGGGGTCATTGTAGAAGCGTGCTCGTCGCGACCCCTGCCAGCCCTTTTCAGGGCTGCAATTCTACACAGCTGCGCACCCATGCCAACGAGGGTTAGGGCGTCCCCCCAAGGCGACGCACACCAGTTCGTCCCCGTTGGTGTGAAATGCAGCGCGCAAAGCGGCGATGGGGACCGCCACCCGTCACGCACAGCCCGACACGGCGGAAGGTGGAGGACGGAGTGCAGAGTTGGCACGTGGAATGTTAGAGGAGGCATGAGAGATAAGACGAATGAGTTGATTGAAATAATGAAAGAAAGAGAATTAGATGTCGTGTGTTTGTCGGAGACCAAGCGGAAGGGCAGTGGTACTGAAGAGCTCCCTGGCGGGGCGTTAGCTCTATGGTCCGGAGTCCCGGAGAGCGAGAGCGCCTGCCAGGGAGTGGGGGTGCTGCTGTCGTCTCGGTTGGTCGATGTTATGACTGAATATAAGGTTGTGAACTCGAGACTTCTCTGGGTTCGCTTTAAATTGGGACTGACGAAGTTATTCCTTTTGGCTGTTTATGCGCCGGTGGCTTCGTCGTCCAGAGCTGAGCTGGAGGAGTTTTGGGAGAATGTAAGAGAAGTTCTAGACTTGGTTAGAGGAAACGAAAGAATTGTTGTATGTGGTGATTTGAATGGATGGGTTGGTACCGCTCGGCCAGGGTACGAGTCGGTGCTTGGAATGTTGGCGATAAAGGGTTAACGATGCTGGCAAGCTTATACTGGCTGTATGCAAGGAAAAGGGTCTTCTTGTGACAAACACTATGTTTAGTCACAAGAAAATCCATATGTATACTAGAACAAGAGAGAATGAGAGAAGTATGATCGATTTATTCCTGGTGGATGACCGACTGCGAAAACAGGTGATGGATACGCGGGTGTTCCGAGGTGCTGACCTGGGAACGGATCACTACCTAGTGATTACTAGATTTAGGGGTCTGTTCGCGGGTTGGCGCCACCGGACGGCGATACCAGAACCACAGTCGGTCGGTAGCATCCGAAGCTGGAAGCTTCAGGAAGCGGACACCAGGAATAAATATCAAGCAAGGGTAGCTGAAAATCTGGACAGCATTGGTGTTAGGAAAGAATGTGTGGAAGAAATATGGCAGAGCCTTAGAGATGGAATGGTTAGTGCAGCGGAAGACGTGTGTGGAAATGTGAAAAGAGGTAGTAGTAAAAAGGGTGATGCATGGTGGAATGACGAAGTGAAGAAAGCTGTAAATAAGAAGAAGAAAGCATGGTTAGACTACTTGGCCTCTAGTAATGATAAGGATATGAGAGAGAAGAGGAAAGAAAGATATAAGCTCCAGAAAGTTCACACGAAAGCATTGATTGAGGAAGTGCGTGAAAGGAGTAGAATGGAAGCGGACGAAAGGTTGTCGCACAACTTCAAGGAGAACTCCAAACTCTTCTGGAAAGAGGTTGGAAGCACCCGGAGTGGTGCGACAGCCTTAAGAATGAATATAGTGCTTTCGGGAACCAATGACGTCCTCTCAGAAAAATCGGACGTCATGCAGCGATGGAGCGAATTTTATAGAGATGTATGCGTGTGATGATCTTAGTGAGGGATCCGGGGTGACGCCGTAACTGGCACGCCAGACTCGGACCTCGATGACACTGAGGTCATCAGTATGAAAGAGATTGAATGTGCGATTAGAAGTTTGAAATGTGGTAAGGCTGCGGGACTAGACAGAGTTACTGCTGAAATGGTCAATTATGGTGGGCCACGCGTCTGGGACAGCTTTCATCTGCTGTGCAATTTGTGCTAGCGAACGGGGGCTGTCCCGGATGATTGGCGATCCGCGGTCATTGTGCCTTTATATAAAGGTAAAGGTTCATATCATGATTTCGGGAGCTATCAGGCGATCAGCTTGACCAGTTTAGCAAGTAAAGTTTACTCGAAGGTTTTGACACGTAGGATGCATGAAAAATCGGAAAAATTTCTATTGGAGGCACAATGCGGATTTAGACCTGGAAGAGGATGCACGGATCAAATGTTTTCTCTCCGCATGATCACGGAGAAGCTTCTGGCTGCTAACCAGAAGATTTTCTGTGCTTTTGTGGATCTTGAGAAAGCATTTGATAAGGTTGTAAGGAAGAAAATGTGGGAACTGTTGCCGGGGTATGGTGTGGATGGTCGATTGCTAAGGGCTGTGCAGTCACTTTACTGTGACTGTAAAGCCTGTGTGCGGGTAGGGCATGACCTGTCACCCATGTTTAGCGTCAAACGGGCGTAAAACAGGGTTGTGTCATGTCTTCCTGGCTATTCATACTGTATCTCGACAACTGTTTACAGAAGCTGAAAGATAGCTGTTTGGGTGTGAAATTGGGTGACATAAAAGTAAATTGTCTGCTTTATGCTGATGATGCAGTTCTTATAGCACCATCAGAGGCAAAACTGCAGGCATTAGTCACGTGTATGAAAGAAGAATGTGAAATTATTGGTCTCCGTTTGAATGCTAATAAAACTAAGGTTCTGGTATTTGAAAGGGACGAAGAAAGAAAGAAGTGCGAAATTTGGGTAAATCAGGAATGTCTATAACAGGTGAATGAAATTGTATACTTGGGGAGTGCGTTTAGCCCGGATGGAAGATGTGATTTAGATGTGGACAGGCGTGTCGCTGCCGGGAACAAAGTCAATGGTGCCCTGAGTGCGTTAATCAAAAGGCAAGGCGTTGTGAAAAGTGCACGCCTTGCAATACATAACGCAGTGTTGGTACCGACTTTGTTATATGGTAGCGAAACCTGGGTATGCCAGAAGAAGCATAAAAGCAGGTTGAATGCAGTGGAGATGCGATCTCTTCGTAAAATGTGCGGCCTTACCATGGCCGACCGAAAGCGAAACGAAGAGATTCGCAATATGGCAGGTTTGAAAGATGACCTTGTCTCAAAAATGGATAAGGGCGTGCTTCGATGGTTTGGGCACGTTGAGCGAATGAGTGAAGACCGAATGGTGAAGAAAATATATAGCGCGAAAGTTAATATTAAAAGGTGTCGAGGTAGACCGAGATTAACTTTCGAAGACCATGTGAGCAAATTGGTCGAAGAGAGGAGGGTCAAGAGTACTCGGATACCTAGACGTGCATGTATGAAGAAGATGATGAATCTGAAAGAAGCGAAAGAAGTATGTAGGGATCGTGACACTTGGCGATCTGTTCTCTCTGGCTACCCCGTCAGGGATTGTGCGTGAAGATAAATAAATAAATAAAAAAGATGACAAAAAATATTTCTTCTACATTCTGACCAAGTTTACTCATCTGGATTTGCTCCAATGGGCGAATGGAATGGAATACATAATCGACATTCAACAAAGAAGTATGTATGGGCCTACCGTTTATAATAATAGACGGGAGCATAATATGAAACTAAAAATAAATATGTACAATCAATGAAATAAACTCGTTTCTACTGATACTGCTTGCACTACATTTTTGCAGTTTGTATTTATTAAAACATATTTGTTTGAACATTATTGTGCAGTTGAAATAAAAGAGATCTTAAAATTTACTAAATAATTCTTTATGCTTTTGAAACTTTAAATAATTGAGTTATTAGATTTTTAAAGATGTGATAGACTTATGAAAAACAGTTACTATTTTTAAATGTAATTTAGATTCAGTTAGTGTCATTCAAAACAATAATATAAGCAATTTAGTTACGGTGGGCAATTTCAGATATTTTCAGATAATTACTTGCTTATACTTTGTGACGATAAATACTCGTATTTCTTTTATCTTTTACTGTATTTAATCCTGTGGAAGAGATCTAAAATATTATATTATTTAATAGACCATGATCTTCAGTTCGATACAAGAAGTATTATGCATGTCTGACTTACATAAATCTGGGAAATGAAAATATCCCGTGGGAATCAACTCAATCACAATCGATCTGTGGACGAAGACACGTGTAAGAACTAAGTAATAAACTTATTCTATTGAATGAAATTACTTACCGATAATGGGTAGGGCGCGGGCCGGTGTGCCATTGATGTGAAAGGCGGCATACGAGACTCGGGAGCTGGCATAGGTGCGCGTTCAGGTTGCGGTTGGGGTTGAGGTCTGATCGGAAGCCGCACAGGTCCCGACAGCGGGAAAGCAAACACTTGTGACTGTGGCTCCGGGAATAATGGAATTTGCCTGCATAAAGACAAAAATACATCTTCAACTCCTAGATCCGTATTTTTTTTTAAAGAATACTAGCAATGCCGAATAACATTACTAGTATTCCTGTTAACCACTCCAATTAAGCTGCAATGCTTGTGCCTGGAGTTGGTTTACGTCAATAGTCGAATGGCGGGACCCGAACCTGCGACGTCATGTTTCGCAGTCCGCACCCTAAACCATTAGGCTATTGCCGCTATAAATATCTACTAAGATAACCCTTTCTTCACTATATAAGAAAAAGTAGTGGATCAACTATTGTTTTATAAATGAGTACACAGAGAGTAACAACCACATTACTATCTCTAGTTCTATATGAACTTATTTAGATCCAAAATACATTTGTAAAATTTTTCATACATCACATAAATATATAGCCGAGTGATTGGGTGATCGGAATTCATAACAAGTGATCCGTGTTTGATTCCCAGATTGTAGGCTCTTACCAAAGAAAAACTTAAGTGCAATTTATATCGTTGGCTTGGGCATAAAGACGGGGACAAGCTTACCTCCCGCGACGTTGTCCCAAAAAATGTCTGCAATTAAAGATAAGGACTTAATTGTCAGGACCTATGTCTACCCCAGGATAAGGCATAGCTGAAGATATTTTTTTGTAAAAGGCCACTGCATGGCATAGAGTCTGCTGCCCGTCACCGGTTTGCTTCGTTATAATCTGGTAATTTTCGAAATGGTGATACTGCCACCTGTCAATACATACATAGTCGCCTCTTACGACAGCCACGGGAAAACGGGGAGAAAATTCAAATTTTATGATACTCCGCTATCGTGACTTTCTCAAATCACAATAGTAGAGTAAATTCATAATGTCTAATTTATAAAAAATTAAATAATGTCTACGGTGGAAGGTGGGCAAAAGGACTTAGTTATAGACTCCTACCTCTTTATTGGGAATAGCGTAAAGATTTATTATTTTTTAAATATATACATACTTATTTCGAATATATTGGATACATAAATAAAGGAGCACTAATGGAAAAGTCTTTTTCGATAAAAGTTCTTTTCCTCCTACAATTTTCCGAGGTCTATTACCATTTCCGAGACTTTTTCCTTCTTCTTCTTCTTTACAGTCTATCTAAATCCGACCGTTGAAACGTAACGTCGTAACGTGCGTTGAAGACAACGTATGATTCCATAGGTCATCACTGTATACTTTAACCTACACATTTTGAGGTATACTCAACAAGAAGAAATAGTGTAGTTTTCCGAACGCTTTCCAACCCAGTTGGATACACGAATTTACCTCTGGAGCGAAGTAAAAATTAACTAGTCTGACAAATTGTCCCAGGTATATATTCATCGACATCTTTAACATATAGTTTGCTACAACAAGCATCATTGCCCTGACACGAACATAAGACATAATTTTAGTCTTATCCATGTTCATCTTATGTTAAGAAATACTTTTGAGGTCAGTGAGCATGATGCTAACCTTCTAAAGAGATAGATATTGTTAGTAATGCTCGAAGAGGGGAGGGTCAAAAGTACTCGGATACCTAGACGTGCATGTATGAAGAAAATGAAGAGTCTGAAAGAAGCGAATGAGGTATGTAAGGATCATGACACTTGGCGATCTGTTCTCTCTGGTCCAACAAGGACAGTGCCTGTAGATAAAATAAAAATGCAACCGTGTATACCAAAAAATGGAACGTCAAGACCGGAACAAACTCTGGACTGAACCTACGGAATGAGTACATTTCTCTTCTTCAGATTAAAACCAAGTGGACATAATCTACAGTCAAACTGAAAATTAGATCACAAGTCTTAGAGATCGCAACGAATCTCCTGTTATCTAGCTAATAGGTCAAGTGAATCGAGTGTAAGTCATGGTGGCGATTTTGATGGCAGGTAGGACGAACGACGCACCAAGAAGGGCATGATTATACGTTTTTATATCAACATCTGCCCTCTTTCTACTGCCTGTTGACACCTGTAGCCCGAGCGGGAGTGTGTTATGAACGCAACCGTTAGTACCAAAAATGGAACATCAAAACGGGAACCTACGAAAAACAAACTTAAAGACATCTTCTAAATCAGGAGTGAATTCGGGGATATAACTTCGCTCGGTCTTACACCTTTCTGCAATGAAATAGGCTTCGTGCCCTGTTTCTGTACACGGATACACATCGTAAACCTCATCATATAAACATCTCTATAAACACTTTGATATACCGGGAGTTAATCTAACACCGCTGGAACAATGACTGTATTGAAGACTTTCTCATAGTACATAAGAATTGACACATAAATTGTACTTTTTCGTCGTTGCAAAATCTAGCGAAGAATTATAGATCACATCTATAATTCTAAAGTGCTTTTAAATATCGACTTGCTCGGAAGGCTGGAAGGGAAAGCCTGCATGCTGACTATTTGTGGTTACTTAATGACACTAAAGTAAAAAACGTAGACCCCTCTTGGAAGCGCTATAGGGTAATAGTTCTTCTGAAATAAAAATCTTTTTTAAAACGACAGTTGGCCAATTATTTAACAAAATTAAATAACGCTACAAAGTGATAGATTTGAACTAAAATTAGAATAATGATTACTCTCGAGTTTTTTAGCGTTCTTTGCAAAATATTTTTTTATTTGTAAACTGTTCGCAAAAACTTCGCCAATTTAAGTCTGAATCTGAAGAAGTTTATTTTTAAATATGTTATAAAATATCATTATTCTGTCAATGAATATTTTCATCAGCTTAAGTTACAGATATTATCAAAACTGGCGTTTTAAGCTAGACAATATCGAGATTTAGAATTAAAAAGCGACAGATTTCCATCAAACAAATGTGCAAAACCTGCTGCGAGGAGCTTTCAAATCGATTAATCATACCTTTATTAACAATGTTATAATATAAAGGTGGCAATAAAAATCAAATTTCAAATTTTAAAATTTTTTCTTCACCATTTTCAAACATTTACTGCAAATATTTCTTGTTGTAATGAATAAAATTTCAAATTTGATTAAAATATAGTGATTATCCCACAAGTATAATTTATTTTTAATTATGCTTGATTTGTTCCCCTGATAAAATAAAACACTATACACATATCCTAAATGTAACAAACATCTACTTATTTTACTATATTTCTTACAACAATAAAATGCTGGAATATAAAGAAATATTGCGTGCTATCTTCGTCAAATTCAGTAGTAAATGGGAAAGATTAATGATATATTTACTTCACATTAAAATTAATTTAAAAAACACTCAGTATTGAATATTATTTATTTATGCTCTCTCTCTCTCTCTCTCTCTCTCTCTCTCTCTCTCTCTCTCTCTCTCTCTCTCTCTCTGTCGTGCAAAACAAAAAGGCTATTGAATAATTCTAGTCTAGACAATTAAGTCGTTTCGACTTCCACCGAAGATATTTTTGGGACAACTTGAATTAGTACATAAGTTTTTACAAAAAACCCATTGGTACAAGCCTGCAACCAGGGAATCAACTCGGTCTCTTGACTCGAATTCCGAACCCAACCATTCGGCTATCGTGACTATTTGTATCTATGAGTATTGAAGTCCTTTCTCACCACCTTCCATCGAAGACATTTTTGAGGCAGTGTGACAGGTGGTGTGTCTGTCGCTGTCTTTATGTCCAAGCCAGTGATATAAATCATTTTTAAGTTTTGAAAAAAGTACAAGCCTACCACCTGGGTATCGAAATCGGGTCTCCCGACTCAAATTTCAATTACACAACCACACGGCTTTCGTAACTATTTTCGACTTATAATTCGACGTACCATATTGTACGTGTATCTTTAAAACATTCCAATTTATTTTAATCTTCTTTAAAGTATTTTTAAAATTTCCTATAGTCAATATTTAATTCCTTTTATTTACCTAGGCTCATCTCCTCCATGGCAAATGATAGCTATGCGTTCAGCCTGTGAAGCGCGTGGAGAGAATGCACCAAGAATGTTGAAAGGGAAACGTCTTTCCATGGGCTCTTCATGACGCCTTTCTACAACGCAATTCATACGGCCTCTGCAAAGAAAATTTTTCATATATATATATATATAAATTTTTTCATATATATATATATATATATAGCTCCTTGGATTAGTGGCGTAAACACCGGTTTTCAAGGTGTCGCCATCTCCAGGTCCCGATTTCGATTCCCGAATGGGTCAACGTAGAAAAACCACTTTTCTACATTTTCTCCGGTGTGGTCGCTATATATATATATATATATATATATATATATATATATATATATATATATATATATATATATATATATATATATATATATATATATATATATATATATATATAAATTTTTTCATATATATATATAAATTTTTTCATATATATATATATATATTATGTAAAATTAACCTTGCAGAAATAATTATGCAAAGTAATCATTGAATTTTCAATTCTTATAATATAAGCTTACTTCTGATTGTTTGCCAGAAATGCGCCAGCAAACTCGTCGAGGTCGAACTGGATGGGCAATTTCAACATTGGTCTGATAGCGTCCAATTCATCTTCATCGTCAGAGCCATCGGATTCGGAACTCTCTTCGCTACCTGAGCTTACTGAATCGGGCTTGGCGTTGTCATCGTCGATTTTCTGAAAGAATAGATCCACAATTATTTCAAAGTCACTGATCTATTGAGGATGTACATGGTGTCTGATAGGGCGATTAATATTAATAATCTTCCAAATTGGGAATTTAGGCAAATTGCACTCATAATCTTTCATTCTAAACTGCAAATTCTCTTAATTTAATCACAAACCTTATGGTCTGCTTAAAACATATTATGCAAAGTTGCAGAAAGTTAAGTGGGTGAGATAAATTCATTGCATTTATATTCAAAGAAGGACTATTTAAAAATATACGTTTCCTTATTATGCCCCTAAAACTCAATTCAAATATGTTAAAACTTTAAGTAACACGGAAAAATACTTATACAAAATTTAATAAGCATCCTTCAGTTATTTAATATCTGAGTGTTTTGAAGTTTACTTAGTTGCTTCTAAGTTATATATTGTCAGACCACGTATACCTTAAACATCACGTTTTATGTTTAATGGTAAAAGTAGCTATTTGATTTATTCGTGATATATTATGACGATGGAACGCCGTGAACCTGAATTACCATACCATATTAAGAGGTATGACGGAAACACTGACAAAAGAAAAGAAAACAAAGAACTAAACGCAATACAAGTCCAGTAAAGGCACAAATAATTGACACCTACATGCATAAATGTATATCCCTTTCGAAAGGGAGGGTTTGCCATGATCGCCACGCTTCGCAAAGGATTGGCGATCGCAATACCAGACACCGCGTACCTTAGACACTGCTGCACATCACTGGTCTGCTGAATATTGTTCTGATATTTTTCTGATGATGATTACCCTACCATCTGCTGGTAGCCCATTGCATTTTAAGGCTTTTCCCTTAGTCGCATCTTACGACAGCCACGGAAAGAAAGTGGATGGTAGAATTTTGTAAAATCTAACAAATTATGACATCAATAAGAAATATAACCCATATTCTTTCTTCATTGGTAAAGTGGTAAGGTATTCATTTTGTAACATAATATGTGAACTAATATTTAGGACTCAATAAAGGGAACCTAACGTTCGAAACTCGAATATCTCGTTCTGTGCTGTTTACTGGGCACAATACGTTCGGACATCCTGCTCGAAACAATGCACCAGCGTACCATTGTTCCACCGACTCCCCGTTTGTAAATATTACCAGCAATCGAATAGATAGCTCATCGCCTATTCGGTCAGTAGACATTTATATGGAGATCGTATTAATGATCTTGCTAATAGTGTACACTAAACAGGTTATTCACGAGCTAAATGTAGAATATTGTGCACGAGCATAGTAAATGTGTGATCAGTAGCTAGACCTAAAACCAATGTCGTAGAAATAGTAGGCCGGTGACCTTAGTTTTCTTAAGCTCACCTCAGGAATACGGCTGTAATTAGCTAACTACTAACTGTGGGGTGTTTAAGTTAATTCTTTAGGATATTCTATCATAATTTTCTCTAATACGTCCTATTTGTTTGCTAAATGGTGCGTGAGTATTAAAAGGTTCGACGAGGTAAGGCCCAGTGTTACCTTTGCTGACCTTAATCGAGGTAGTCCCACGACCTCGTGAAGTATCAGCGTGAAATAGAACCTTCATTGTATTTAGCGTTTGGTCTGATAAGTGCGGTAATTGGAGGCCTTCTTAGTATATACACTTAAAAATTAAATAGTACAAGCCTACCACCTGGGTATCGAAATCGGGTCTCCCGACTCAAATTTCAATTACACAACCACACGGCTTTCGTAACTATTTTCGACTTATAATTCGACGTACCATATTGTACGTGTATCTTTAAAACATTCAATTTATTTTAATCTTCTTTAAAGTATTTTAAAATTTCCTATAGTCAATATTTAATTCCTTTTATTTACCTAGGCTCATCTCCTCCATGGCAAATGATAGCTATGCGTTCAGCCTGTGAAGCGCGTGGAGAGAATGCACCAAGAATGTTGAAAGGGAAACGTCTTTCCATGGGCTCTTCATGACGCCTTTCTACAACGCAATTCATACGGCCTCTGCAAAGAAAATTTTTTCATATATATATATATATATATATATATATATATATATATATATATATATATATATATATATATATATATATATATATATATATATATATATATATATATATATATATATATATATATATATATATATATATATATATATATATATATATATATATATATATATATATATATATATATATATATATATATATATATATATATATATATATATATATATATATATATATATATATATATATATATATATATATATATATATATATATATATATATATATATATATATATATATATATATATATATTATGTAAAATTAACCTTGCAGAAATAATTATGCAAAGTAATCATTGAATTTTCAATTCTTATAATATAAGCTTACTTCTGATTGTTTGCCAGAAATGCGCCAGCAAGCTCGTCGAGGTCGAACTGGATGGGCAATTTCAACATTGGTCTGATAGCGTCCAATTCATCTTCATCGTCAGAGCCATCGGATTCGGAACTCTCTTCGCTACCTGAGCTTACTGAATCGGGCTTGGCGTTGTCATCGTCGATTTTCTGAAAGAATAGATCCACAATTATTTCAAAGTCACTGATCTATTGAGGATGTACATGGTGTCTGATAGGGCGATTAATATTAATAATCTTCCAAATTGGGAATTTAGGCAAATTGCACTCATAATCTTTCATTCTAAACTGCAAATTCTCTTAATTTAATCACAAACCTTATGGTCTGCTTAAAACATATTATGCAAAGTTGCAGAAAGTTAAGTGGGTGAGATAAATTCATTGCATTTATATTCAAAGAAGGACTATTTAAAAATATACGTTTCCTTATTATGCCCCTAAAACTCAATTCCAATATGTTAAAACTTTAAGTAACACGGAAAAATACTTATACAAAATTTAATAAGCATCCTTCAGTTATTTAATATCTGAGTGTTTTGAAGTTTACTTAGTTGCTTCACAAGTTATATATTGTCAGACCACGTATACCTTAAACATCACGTTTTTATGTTTAATGGTAAAAAGTAGCTATTTGATTTATTCGTGATATATTATGACGATGGAACGCCGTGAACCCTGAATTACCATACCATATTAAGAGGTATGACGGAAACACTGACAAAAGAAAAGAAAACAAAGAACTAAACGCAATACAAGTCCAGTAAAGGCACAAATAATTGACACCTACATGCATAAATGTATATCCCTTTCGAAAGGGAGGGTTTGCCATGATCGCCACGCTTCGCAAGGGGATTGGCGATCGCAATACCAGACACCGCGTACCTTAGACACTGCTGCACATCACTGGTCTGCTGAATATTGTTCTGATATTTTTCTGATGATGATTACCCTACCATCTGCTGGTAGCCCATTGCATTTTAAGGCTTTTCCCTTAGTCGCATCTTACGACAGCCACGGAAAGAAAGTGGATGGTAGAATTTTGTAAAATCTAACAAATTATAACATCAATAAGAAATATAACCCATATTCTTTCTTCATTGGTAAAGTGGTAAGGTATTCATTTTATAACATAATATGTGAACTAATATTTAGGACTCAATAAAGGGAACCTAACGTTCGAAACTCGAATATCTCGTTCTGTGCTGTTTACTGGGCACAATACGTTCGGACATCCTGCTCGAAACAATGCACCAGCGTACCATTGTTCCACCGACTCCCCGTTTGTAAATATTACCAGCAATCGAATAGATAGCTCATCGCCTATTCGGTCAGTAGACATTTATATGGAGATCGTATTAATGATCTTGCTAATAGTGTACACTAAACAGGTTATTCACGAGCTAAATGTAGAATCTTGTGCACGAGCATAGTAAATGTGTGATCAGTAGCTAGACCTAAAACCAATGTCGTAGAAATAGTAGGCCGGTGACCTTAGTTTTCTTAAGCTCACCTCAGGAATACGGCTGTAATTAGCTAACTACTAACTGTGGGGTGTTTAAGTTAATTCTTTAGGATATTCTATCATAATTTTCTCTAATACGTCCTATTTGTTTGCTAAATGGTGCGTGAGTATTAAAAGGTTCGACGAGGTAAGGCCCAGTGTTACCTTTGCTGACCTTAATCGAGGTAGTCCCACGACCTCGTGAAGTATCAGCGTGAAATAGAACCTTCATTGTATTTAGCGTTTGGTCTGATAAGTGCGGTAATTGGAGGCCTTCTTAGTATATACACTTAAAAATTAAATAGTTACTTTAATATTATTGCAACTCATTATTATTGTTACTAAGTAGCATACTTATGACAAACAAGTTTTTGCCGATTATCATTGCTGTGTGACCTTGAGGTACTGCATTTTATAAGAACCTTGATATTTTTATAACGTAGATTTTAAATAAAATGCAAAGATTTTAAATATTGAAATGTAACCCAAAACACCTTATTTAGTTTTAATGTAATTCAATAACAAAATAAAACATCCGTTTAAAAATTTATCTTGGCATTTTACTTAATGATGACATGACTCATTCTTGTCATGCCCACAAGCTGTATCTTTTGTTTTAACTAATTGTTAACAATTCTACATTAGACAAATTAACACCCCGTTAATGCCCACAGCTGGGTGAAGGCATGTGCAGAGAGTTGGCGAACTTTACATGATCTCGAAATATTTTTAAAATAAACTTCTTTAGAATTCTTATGATTTATTTATCGATGAAACGAAAATCCGCCACAATGAAGAAACATTTCAAAAATGGTAGCTGAATAATATATAATATAATATTTTACATTAAAATATTAAATCATTTTTAAGCTTGGTATAAAATAATAAACCTTATATTTAATATTAAAACTCTATCACACTTTTTTATTATATCACACTTTTTTATTATTTCTCAGATGGTTTCCTCCTAATCTTTCATAACTGTTTTCGTAGTAAGGTTCACCGAGCCTTATTTTTGGGGACAACATGCCAGGTGGTGAGCCTGTCGCGGTCTTTATGTCCAAGCCAACGATACAAATCGTACATAAATTTTGTAAAAACTCATTACTACGAGCCAATTTCTTGGGGAACGAAATCAGGTCTTACATTTACTTTATCGTCAATTTTTCATTGTCAAACTCGAAAATAGTTTATAGTTATATATAGTAGGTGTATAAAATTAAAGAACTGTACAAGAACATTTTCTATGATATCATAAGCCCTGAAATAAAAATTCATCATATTTATGAATGTGACCTCTCTATATGAAGAAAAAGAATTTAAAGAAATACTGCATACATCTCTGTTGCTTAACAACATTTGTTTAGGGAAAAGCTTTATACCACTTATAACACGGAACACGTTTTAAGTGAGCAATTACGGCGGTCGCAACTGCTTAAACCAACAAAGTGAGTTCTTGTAAATTAACTTGGCTAAGACGATCTTACTATTTTTTTTATTATTATTGTTTCTTGAAAATATAAATACCATGAAATATTTAATTCGGCTTTAGTTGCTTTTTGACGTTTAATTAGGTATTTAAAGACTGGTCAAAATGTATTTTCATTTCATTTCCACAAATAAATTTAATTTTTTTTTAACTGTTATTATAAAACAGTTTTAAATAAAGTGTTAAATAATACAGTAAAAATGTTTCATTTCACATATTTTTAAATGTTTCGATATTTGTTATTCAAAGTGGCTGATCATTTTTCATTGAAATTTGGCAAATGAGAGCTTCCTGTGGTTTTAATTGTGGTTTTGATTTAATTATTTGATTTAATGATCAGTAAACATTTTATTGGAAGAAGCAGCCATTACTAACAAACGTCAACGTAAATTAAACAAAGAAAATGAACACAGATATGGAAAACATAGAAAGTTACGATTTAATTATTTATCTCAATTGTATACAGATCATCATGGAAGATACATTGATGGACACTTTCACAAGAAACGCAATAGCCGTGTGGAAAGAACTGCAGAGCCGGTAGTTGACAGCAAACATAGCCAGTGAGTGAAAGCCATTTAATGTGACGTCATTAGTTGCATTGGCCACGCACCATTGCGTGCACTTTATTCTCGAGTATTTAATCACTTTACGTAACCGTTTAAAAATGAGACAATTGTTTTAAATATAAAAGCTCCCAATTTGCTCACTAAATTACTAAATTGCACCTTAAATTGTTCTGAATTATTTATTACCTTGTCTTTCGGTAAAGTTCTTGTGTCTTTTAATCAAATAGAAATTTTATAAAATCTTCAAATCAAAAAAAAATACGGTTTACCCGTTAAAGGTTAAAAAAATTATTTCAATTCTTAATATTGACCAAAGTGTGCAAATAAGATTGTATTCTTCACGTCCTATTTTATCATGCACTGTGTTCTAAATAAGCCTTTCGATAAAGCGTTCACTTAATTACATTAAATACATCAATCATGTACCAACATGAATACAATACATAATATTAACTATCATTGTCGTCATAATACATCTATGTCGACGTTTTACTAAAATCTATAGTGTCAACAAATACAAAGGTTTTCAGATTTACTTTTCAATGCGCGTCAATTGTTCATCGAATGTATGTCGAACATCATACTCGTCTCATAAATCTACAATGTTTCGTTTATGTTAAAGTGCACTCGATCTCACTTTACTTTCTCTTAGCCACAATTGACACTGTGACCTTTTGTCGGAGAAAAGGAAATAGTCTTATTGAAACATAGCAAGAGGCGAAGATCTATACTGTAAACGTATATATATATAAATTTAACCTGAACTCTTAGAATTAAGTATGAAATACGAGAAACCGACAACTCTCGATTATTCTCGCGAAAGTCCATGATCCTTCCACTGACTTATCACTTTTAACTTGGTTTTCATATTCATCACACTGTGTACGAGTTTATACCCAACTGTGGGATGATAATCATCTAAATACTAGACAAACACGTAACTTGGACTCATCCAATAGTTGTGGAACTCACGATTCAGTCCGTTTTCTGTAAACTTTCTATCATTCTGAATCATTTTTAATAATAACAGGGTTGACTTGTCACTCAGAAGTATTAAAATAACAATTACATTCACATTAAAGTACAAACTTTAAAGGGTAAATATATCTTACTTGCAATCTTTCTTCATCAATTTTAGACTCGGCATGGTTCAAAGCATCTTCTTTAATTTGATTATCAGAAGAAGGTGCCACTGATTGCGAGTGCACCGGCAGACCTGTTGAGTGTGTGTTTGAAGACTGCGGCGGTTCTGCATGTAACGCATGAGCGTTGCCTATTGGCAGAGGTTCGTCCTGAAAAAAAAAAAAGAATAGATACTATTTACTAACTTAAAAACAACGCCGATTTAGGAATCTCTTCTAATCCGAATAGGAATATCTTCACGCTATTCGCAATATTTAGTGCTTTCGATTCACCTTTCATTGAAATCATTTCTGGGGATAATGTGACTGGGTGCGAGCCTGTCGCATCTTTTATGACCAAGCCAACGATATAAATCGGACTTAAGTTTTTGAAAAAACTCATTGCCTACTTCGATCAACCGACCACTTCTACACGGCTATCGTTAACTATTTTATTTTAATTTTTATGTACTTTAATGTTTTAATTAGTATGTAATGTAGTTTCTAGATTTAAATGTAAAATTAAAGGGCAAAAATAGGGTAAATGTTTGTATAGGTAATCCTATATCTTTACTAAATCATTTTATATGTATGTATGTATTAGTAATTGTTTCACGTGTAGTATTTAAGAGAGTTTGAAGACTAAATGTAGAAAACGGTGACCACGATTATATGATTTCACGACAATTCATTTAAAATTACGAAATATTTACAGGACTTTCAAATCCTATAAATATTTAGGCCAAATAATTATTCTTACGAGTTACGCCACGAAATGTTAATCCGGTAAGCGACCGGTAAAATTGCTATTTTACTTTATTGGGATCGGTAATTTTAATTTAACTTCACAGTTAAGTCGTAATCTATTAAACGTAAGTGGTGCTTATACGCTACGTTATGGTGAAAATAGTTAAGTAAAGCATAATAAAAAGGTAAGTAAAGCAGTGTTAATCAGTGCAAATTGCGATGTAAAACTGGTTATCTACAACAAAATCCGCGAAATTAATTCATTGCAAAGCCGAGATGTCTCTATACTATATGGATTTCATGACATAAATAAAAGCTAGAATACGTTTGCCTTTCACTCTTAGAGATAACACCAACAATATAAATCGTACATAAGTTTTTTGAAAATTCTCATTGGTACGAGCCTAACTCTTCCAGAAACCTATACCACCAAAAATATATATTCTCTGTGATTTAATTAGGTACATAAGCTTCGGCATCAAAGATCATATAGATAATATGATAAACAGGAAAAAATGATAGACAAAAATAATGTATTGTTTTAATAGTAACATATTGTGATAAGTTATATACTACATTTTATTTACTAATACATACGTTTTATTAACAGATATTTTAACAAATGTTCATATATTCCAGGAACTTTAACTACGATTTGTTTACAAAGCGACACAGAAAAACGGTGCTTACGATACCGCTCACTTTCAGAGCAAAAACCATCGCGATGCTCATCGCAAAATGGCGGTCGCGTACAGAGTCTCTAATTTTATAGACATATATTTATATGTTTTGTAATCACAAGTTAGTACGACACAGCCTGTTTATCACAATGTCAGTGATTATAATATATGTATAGTATAGTATGTAATGTATAGTATGTCATATAATATATACAGGATAAAGGCAGCATGTTAATGGACAGCAGGTCTAAGCCATTTTTCCTAGCTTTTATATTACCTTCATCACTATTAGTGATAAAGTTGATGAAATGTTTGAGACATTAACCCAGTGGATAACTTTTTCGTTATTGTTTAAAAAAATCTTATGATCTCCATATCAAATTGGAGACAGTAAGATTATTCAAGGTAAGAAATCTAAAACAATGATTTTGAAACTTTTGACTTATTCGTCCTCAAACCACCGTCAATATTTAAGATGATGTGTAAATATTTACTCAAGAATGGAGTCAGTATACGCATAAGGCTCATGGCCCTCAATTTATCTGTATTTTGTAACAGCTATTTGGATATTTAAACCGGCATTCTTGCCAATAGTATATCAAAAATTGTCTATATTTTCTTACTAGTCATTTGCAGTCTATAGGCGTTTCGTTCGTAGTCATTAATTAAACAAAAGATTCGTAACATAGGTCAGAAAGATTTGGAATTAATTTATGACGCTTTACTTATTTGGAATTAATTTATGATGATACTTCCTGATTGCTATTAATGAACTCAATATGTATAACACGAGCAAAGTAAAATTAGTTGCAAGTTAAAAACTATCATCTATAAATATTGAAATATACCATCATGATATATTTCAAAATAGAAAGTAACACTTGTGAAGTCTGGAGAAATAAAGTTATAAATGATTTAAATGCAAAATAGACGTGAAGCGGTGTCAAGTACCACGAGCGAGCAGCCGAGCGAGGAATGTTCGCGACCGCAACCGATAGAAAACGTAGATTACGTTGCCGACACAATTGTCGCATTGTGCCCACGCCCACAACACTTTTACTAGATTTACGAAACAATTTTAAACGATTATTGTCGTTATTACTTCGAGAGTCGAACGTTGCGTGATAACGAGGAAACTACCTAGAATTCGCAACAGAAAAATGTCGGTTAAAAAATATATATCGGCATCCCGTTAGTTACGGACATTATATTGCAGAAAACCTAATTTCATAACAACAGGAGATCGGTATCCATTAGCTCGATAGATGTCTTCATGCGATTTTTTCCATTTGAAAAAGATATATATGTAAGTTATACACTTTAGCCGATAGGTTGGGGGATCGGAACTCGAGTCAAGAGGCCCGAGTTCGATCACCAGGTGGTAGGCTCGTACCAACAGGTTTTTCAACACCTGTTGGTACGAGCCTACCACCACTGACGTTTCATTGTTTATATTCTCTTTTCTCAAACTTAGAAAGTCAACAAGAAAGTCAAACTTAGAAAGTCACGATAGCCGAGTGGTTTGGTGGTCGGAATTTCGAGTCGAGAGACCCGAGTTCGATCCCCAAGTGGCAGGCTCGTACCAATGAGTTTTTCAAAAACTTATGTACGAATTATATCGTTGGCATGGACATAAAGGCGGCGACGGGCTCACCACCTGTCACGTTGTCCCGAAAATATCTTCGGTGGAAGGTGAGTGAAAGGGACTTAATTGTCTAGACTAGACCTCTGTCTACCCCTGTATTGGGAATTGCGTGAAGATATTTATTTATTTATTTATTCTCAAACTTGAGAACGAAACTCTATTCTAAAACTCTATTCGATTAATTTTTAGATTGAGTTAAAGGTTAAACTACATGTCAAAATTGTAAATAAAAATTATTTTAACTTATGTTTTCAGTGTTATAATTTTAAAACCCAAGGGCCATCGGAAATAAGGCGCTGCCTTTTATACTTACGTTGTTTTCCCTTGGTATTTGAGAGTACTTTGTCAAATGAGACGCAAGAAGTATATAAGTGAAGGGCACAGGAAATCAAAACATAGAGAATGTCATCTTTTCAGTGGATCAATTTATGATTAAAGGTTATTTTTTGCCACTCAGCGCACCAACGCTACTAGCATCATGTACGCCTTTGAGCCTGAAAATATACTGGGTGAGCTAGATACTGTCTTCTATATCTAACGGTTTTAAACAATAATCTAACGTTTAATAAGTATCTAACGTTTCAAAAATAAGTATTCATTTTCAAATATGGAATAACACGAACGAATTGTGCGACCTCCGTGGACGAGAGGCGTATACACAGGTTTTCAAGGTTTTGCCAGCTTTTAGGTCCCGGGTTCGAATCCCGGACGGGTTGATGAGGAGAGGAGGTTCGGGTCTGGGTATTTGTAGTAGTTTGCTGTTTCTGTTTCCATGTTTTACATTTGCGTTCAGAGCAATGAATGTGACTTTGTCCCTATCTGTGTAATTATTTATTTATTATTATAATTAGGGGAGGAACAGAAGTACTCGGATACATTGACGTGCATGTACGAAGAAAATGATAATCTGAAAGAAGCAAAAGAGGTATGTAAGGATCGTGGCAAATGGCGATCTATTCTCTCTGGCTATCCCGGACTGTGCGTGAAAATAAATAAATAAATTCAAAACAAACGTATTACCACAACCTTCGATGCAGTTTTGTCACCGTGACGTAGCACCTTATATTTTTTCTTCCTTCGTTGTGTACTTAATCATAGTTGATTTGAATCTCGATAATCACTTATTAAACTCTAAATATTACGCGAGGTCAATAATTACATAATGACAGGGCGGTGGGCGGGACGCGCGGGTGGACGGATGTGCAGAAAAGACCGTCGTATGACGCGCACACGGAAAATAACTCATTTCCGTCCTCTCTAGCAATACAGTAGTTATAAAAACGTGATGCGAGCCAAGCAAAAACGATTGAAAATTACAAAAATACAGACGCAATCGAATGAGTATTAAACAAATTACAACTTTTTTTACCATCGGCCAACCATAATTTTAAAAAGAAACGTACATAATAAATAGCATTTATAGATAGGAACTGTCATATTTAACACTGGCAAAATAAAAATAACATTTCTGCAGATGAGATATCTCGTCAGCTTGCAACTATCAGACAATATCAAAATAATTGAAACTTATAAATAATAAATAAAAATAAATAAATAAATATCTTCACGCAATTCCCAATACAGGGGTAGACAGAGGTCTAGTCTAGACAATTAATTCCCTTTGACCCACCTTCCACCGAAGATATTTTCGGGACAACGTGACAGGTGGTGAGCCTGTCGCCGTCTCTATGTCCATGCCATCGATATAATTCCTACATAAGTTTTTTTTGAAAAACCCATTGGTGCGAGCCTGCCACCTGGGGATCGAACTCGAGTCTCTTGACTCGAAATACCGACCACCCAACCATTCGGCTATTGAAACTTATAATTTCTTTATATTCATCTGGCCATTATTCATGCCTTTTATTCTAAATGAAAGATCCATAGGAAAAATTATTACCTAATGCGTTTGTTTGTTTCCACTTTTCGCGTTTCCACAGTATTCAACTTGCTTTTATGCTTCTTTTGCCAGACCCAGGTGTAATATAACAAAGTCATACCAGCATTGCTTTATGTATTGCAAGGTGTACACTTTTTCTTATTTACAATACATAAGAAATTGGAGGAGATCGCCAAGAACAAAAGAGAAAAGAAGAAGAAGAGGTAAGAAATGCTAAGAATTTATTACCTAAATATTTTCGGTTAATTTTTTTTCAATTTCAATACACAACGTCAATTCTTTCAATACACAATAAATTCTTTAAAACTGTATAGTGGAAAATCACGAACAGAATTTGCTTTCAACCATAAATACGTGCCTAAAAACCTTTGCAAATTTAACGCAAAATTGGTCACGACAGACGGATCATGGAGTTACTGCATGTTAAATGTTTACATTCCTCATTTAAATCCGCAAATTAAATATTATGAGTTACGTTCTCTATCAGTGCTGTAGCGAACTCTTTTACGTCGTTCTTAGAAAACGAAGTAAAATCAAAAGAATAGAAAACAGTTTCCAATTAGGGATCGTTATTCAATTCAGTAGTATAAGACAATGAAGCTTTAGTGCTTTTACTTCTGAATGCTCGCTAAATTGAGAAACTGCTTTGAATTTTGCATGAAAAACAATTACGAATAACAAACTCTCGAAGTGTATGATTCAGAAATAAACGTTTAAAGGAGTGAAAGTACACGTATTACTCAAGTCAAAATAATATTGTGCAAAAACAACTAAATTGAGTAAGGTTATAACTGCGCGTATGTGTGTATATATCAGAATAAGTTTTGTATTGTATTACATATACGTTATAATGGTTTATTGTTTCGGTCGCACCTGCCATCCATTTTTCACCATGACAAGGGTTGACTGATAGAGAATGTCACCAGGCATTAAGTCCGCCCATTGTAGCCTTAACAATAATTATATATAAATAAATAAAAATTAGCTAAGCGATTAAACCAGAAGGGTCAGGCATTTGTTTAGGATTAGGATATTAAGATCTGTAATACTATATATGTAAATACATTATAATTATTAATATATATTTCAAAATTTAACAACATATCTGCAATTAAAGTAACTCATTACCTCGGATTTTCTTTACCTCCTTGGAACGCCGTTATTTATAGAGAGTATGAAAATCTGATCTTTTGTAAGTAAAATTTTATAAATTTTTAGAACATGTAAATAAATAGTATATTCTTAATTAGCATATACCAATTACTATTTTAAAGTATTGCGTTCTTCTTCCTTAATTTACCTATCTACTTCGCTCGTGTCCAGCATGGAAATGTTCTGATTTTTAAAAAAAACATATTAACCTTAATCTCATGATAGCTTTGGAAAAAATTCTAAATTTATCTTAAGTCTAATCTAGGTGGACTCAAGCTACTTTACTTATTAGATTTGGAGGTATTACGCTACCGGCTTTCCTTGCCTCCGTACACAGTGTTCACGATTTGTCTAGTAAAATTCTTAAGGATGATTTAGATTTGACCTTTGCTACCGAGGCAAGAGAAGTATGAATACATCTCTGTCCCGGCGACGAGTTAAGCCTCCTCGGACTTTCATGCCAAAAAAGTGCCAGCAGACTGTCTTGTCACGGCTTCTTGAGTGAAATCATCCGAAGAGCTCTTGTTTCCATAAATATTCCCTCGGTTTTAGAGCCTTGTGGAATGTTTAGGGAGGATGGTATCAGACCCGACGGCTTACATTAGTCCCTTGGGATCGAGGCAAAGGTCTTGTGGGACGCTACTTGCATGGATACACTAGCGGTCTCTCACATCAAGGGTACTCCGATAAGGGCCGGTGCGGCAGAGGCAGCTGAATCGGGAAATTGGCGTAAATATGAGTCTTTGAAAGGAGACTATATATTTGTTCCATTTGCCGTAGAGACGGTCGGTCCGTTGGGTCCCCGCGACGGTCGGTCCGTGGTGATAAGAGGGCTGGTTCTTTTCTCGCCTATCGGTTAATTCTAGCCATTCAACGTGGTAATGCAGCCAGCGTTCTTGGTACCATGCCACGAGGAGTAGGGCTTTACGATTATAGTAGTTTTTGGTTAACAAGTATTGTTAATATTAACATAGTTTTGTTTTTGTATATAACTATACTTTACTAGTTAATAAAGGAAAACGTATGGTAAATTTATATTTTACAAAAATTTTATTTTAAGAGTAATTATTTCATTAAATTATTCTGCTTATTCAAAGAGTGTTTAAAAACATTGTTTCCTATTTCCCTTTGTTTATATGTTTTCAATAACTGTACCTGAGCTTTTATTCTTTATGTATGTTGAGGTAATTCTTTTGTCTTTTACATATGTACGTAATTTGTTACATTACGGCGCTAAAATAAAAATATTGGCAAAATAAAAACGTTTCTTGTTATCCTTTTTGCTTTTAGTACTTGTATTTTAAACACTTTCTAAAATGAAAGTTAGTAAAATTTCAGACATACGCATAGAGAATTGGCTTTTGCAGTACCAAACCCCACGCACCTCATTTAACTGCATGCTAGAAAAACTTAAGGAAAGATATGTGACCAAATACTACTGGCAGGTTCAAGAAGGGTAACTTTACTGAGCGCAATCGATATTAAATAGCTTTGATGGTTAAACAAATTTTCTAAATCGTTGTTATTCATAGAAAAGTTGCTCCTTCTCTAAAAACACCTAAAAGAAATCTAGTTTGATACTTCTTTACAACTATAACAGTATTAAATAATAATGATGATCGCGTATTACTTTCTCTGAGCTAAACAGAAAGTGCCTTTAATATAAGAAGAAAATTACAAATAGAAGTGTATAATAATAAATTTCTACAGTTTTTTACTAGACGTAAGTTCTAATCGATTCTGATCACCTACGATACTACTACTTTACATTTTACTACTGGACATTTTCTTTATAACCTTAATGTTAAAATGCCGTAAAAGTCACGATGGCCGAGTGGTTGGACCACCGGCACTCGAGTAATGAGACCCGAGTTCGATCCCCAGGCGACTAGCACCAATATTTTTTTTTTCAAAAATTATTACGATTTACATCGGTGGCTTGGACATAAAGACGAACAGGGTCAACTCCTGCCACGTTGTCCTAAAATAAGCTCCGGTGAAATATAGGTTGTAAGGACTAAATTGTCAAGATCTATGGCAACCCTACTAAAGTAACGTATAGTCATTAATTTCCGAAATTATTAATAGGGTGTAGTTTACAGGAATAATAGTGATGAAGGATTGGAATTCGAATCACTAAATAAATACTCGTACCAAAGGATTTTTCGAAACTTATACATTACTATCATTTACGATATTATTAATTCATACGATTTGTATCGATGGCACCTGGTGACATGGTCGAGGAAATGTGGGTAACCACCTCTTCATAAAAATAAATTTTGCTTGAACATACACTTCGTGGATGTTTTAAAAGTCCGTTTCGTACGACGCTATTGGTGTGTCATACTAAATACCGTTCAGACAAAATTACTACTCTAAATAAATACATATATAGGGACAACATCACATACATTGCTCCGATCCCAATGTAAGATGCTAAAGCATTTGTGATATGGGAATCAGAAACAATGAAGGCACCACAAACACCCAGACCCAAGAAAATATAGGAAAACTGGTTTTTCTACATTGACCTGTCCGGGAATCGAACCCGGAACCTCGAGATGGCGACACCTTGAAAACCAGTGTTTACGCCACTCGTCCAAGGAGGTCGTCAATTACTACTATGAATATGAACTGACGTCTATCCTTTAATCGCGAGTGAAAACTGAATGTTTTAAAAGATATTTGTCAAAGCAATTGATTATAGCATAAAATAACAACCTTTTACTTCGAAAAAATAATCTTAATAACTGATCAGTAAATCACGTAGACTGCGGGTGAAATCGCAATCCCCAGCTTGTATATGGATATAAACCTAAACTTTTTATTTATATAAACCTAAACTTTTTAATACATTCTACATTAGTAACATATCTTTGTACAAAACAAAAACACCTACTAAAGTAGGTCTAATTAAAAATTAAAAATAAAGTACTCATACCTATGTTTCGATACGTATGAAATAATGTCTTTTGTGAATTTACACGATCTCAAGTTGTAATGAATATATCGTTGCTTATTTTTCAATATAATTTTGCTGGCTACAAAGTTGTAATTGGAAAACTTTGATTGATCTCATTGACATGTTACAGATAAAATTATGAAAAAGATTCTTGTTTCGTAAGCATAACAACTTATAACGACAAAGGTAACATGTTTCATCGATTTCCTGAAAAACCATTAAATGACGGTGATTATTAATATCGTACTGCTACTTCCTCACTTTCTATGAGGACGTTAATATGTCATGTAACAAACAAACATTACATTCGAAACGCATCGAAGTTGCCGTGTTCCGTTTGGTCCCGAGATGCATCCGTGACCTGGGTTCATTGACCGCGCCCGCAACTTTCGCCACACATACATTTTCGCCAATAGCTCTAGTCCGCTATTGGTATTCTACCGGTACTGTTATTAAATCGCTTGATGTCGAAGTATATTAAACGCACACTACGTTCCTTTGTCTTCATACTGATTTATTCTTTAAAGAAATAAAGCTTTAAATCACAGGGCAAGTTCTTCTACAGGTTTTTAAGTTATGTAAATTAGATATTACATAACACGAACTAACTGTTTGGTGACACCGTCGACAGTTTCTCTCTCTTATGACGTAACTTGCTACAGACTAATAGGCCCTTTGTTAAAATAAGTATTTCTTGAATTTATAAATAAATAACACTATAATATGTAACACACGAGTACTCATATAATGGTATCTATAAGTCCACTGCAGGACATAGGCTTCTCTCGTACGGAAGGGTTTGCCAGTTATAGACACCTCGTACTTTTGACGGTGCTGTCCATTATCGATCTGTTAAATTTTTGTCTGATATTTTTCGAGATGTTTATCCCGCCATCTGTTGGTAGCCAAAAACATAAAGGACTTTTCCCTAGGTCGCCTGTAAGGACACCCACGGGAAAAAAGGGGGTGATATATTCTTACGGCGATGCCACACGGCAAACTGTCAACTATGAAGCCGATGGCCATGATCCAGATATTATGAACATAAGTAAAGGTGTTACACCATATCAGTGTTGATTATTAATGGATTTACGAAATAGCTAGATGTTAGGTGTGTGCATAACATTAGCCCTGGTGTAAGATGCTATCACCCTTCTGTTTGATAAATATCATTATATCTTTCTGTCTGAGAAGATTTTACTCACAATTATTTCCACTACAAATTAATATATAGTTTGATAATTTCCTTTAATTTCTTCAATTCCTAACGTAGTGAATGTAAGAACATTCCGGGATCGTACTCGTACTACTTCTACTCAATGAAAACATTCTCTTAATATTATGCTGTATAAATAAAACTACTAGTTCTCAGTTTTTTTTTAATTTTCTCTCATCTCTTAACCTCGACACAAAAGTTATTATAAATTCACAAACGCACCAATCATCATAACCTTCTCGTTCATCTACAGTACATCTTTTCGGTCAAAAAAGGTCTGTTTGAATTGCTTCTTTGCGCAACATTTGTGAAGAGTTTCAAGGTGAGCAAGTCGCATGTCGTCCCGCAATGTTATTCTGTTCGACTTTTAGACTCAAATCTTAGACATAAATGTTGATAAATCTATAATGAACTAGCGAAACCACAATGTTGCAATAGAGGGTTAAAAAAACTCATGTTTGTACGAAAAGTTTTCGAAATTAAAAGTGATGGTTAAGCCTTTTTGGAATAATCAAGAAATATTATAAAATCGTGTAAAATATAAGGGCTATTTTACAATAGGCAGAAATTGGTTCTCAGTTTTTTTTACCGTATACCAAAAAAAATATTTTAGGGTATCGCTACTAGGTCAACATCTGCAGTTTTTTTAAACAAACTTAAAAATTTGAATTCAATACACAGTAAAAAAAACTTCCCACGAATGGGACATGATCTGAATCTCGAATGAGAAGTCGCCTAAAGTTAAGGGTCAACAAACTAAGCAACACAAACACGTTTGTTCACAAATCACGCGTTAAGACGTTAGGTTAAATATTTTGCTTTTACATTTCTAAATTAACTTGAAACATGTACTTTACTCTTCGCTATCAGGTCATAAAATAGCATGTCTATGAACCTCATAGAAAAATCTTTAAACTCAAACACTTAGCTAATATTAAAGTTTTATTATTTTCATTAATTATTAGTCTTATCTAATAGCATTTCGACTATGCAAAATAGCTATCATCTAGACACGATAGCGTTATATATGATATGACTCACGGTAAAAATACTAAAAATACTACATGACTACATCTACATCAATAAAAACCTTCCGAAATACATAAATTTATGGATTTTTTATAATATTTTTAGCATACATACTAATAATCTTATTGTCCAAGCAAAGTGAAACTTGAACAAATAAATAGTAACGAAATCTACTTAATCACAAATAATAAGTAATAAAAAGCATTTTTCTTAACATGCAGAAATAGTAATAGCAAAGATGCTATTACTTACTACTATTTCTTACTATTTCTTTAAAGAGTTTCAGTTCAGTTTCATTTCAGTTTAAGAGTTTCTTACTTTCTAACATGCAGAAATACTGCATATTTTCTATTAGTAATAGAAAATATGCAGTATTTCTGCATGTTAAGTAAAGTAATTACAATGTACAAATAGTTTTAAATACATAAATCAATAGTTGTTCTCAATTCTTTAAATAAATTCTTTAAATAGGTACGGCAGAAAACCATGACTACCTACTTTGTTAATAATTCGAACTGAAACTTTCTTCTGTCATAATTAAAGAACCAAAAAAAATTGTACTCACCGCAAGTAAGCCGTCATTTCCGTAACTTCTTCCTTCCAAGGCGAGCTCCTTATCTATCATGGCATCCAGTTGTTCCAGTTGGTGACATGACGCGCGAGCAGCTACCCAACTGGACGCCAGGACGAAAGATCCGATGATGAACGAGGCAGCTATAATTGTGAGCGCAGCTATCCTGGCAATCTGAACTGATGACGACACTCTCTGACGGTACGCCTAGGGACAGAAAGAAATATGGAATGTACTAACTTGCAGCATATTGCTTTTGTTGGCTGTTTCTTATTCGATCACAAATTCCAAAAATATTAAAACACATCCTTTTAAACTATAGCAAGTAGTTTATTATACATTTGACGATCTGCTGGCTCGTGTACGATACACGTCGGTTTACAAAGTTTTGTTTGTGATAACTTCTTTGATTCTGTTTCCGCAACATAAATGCTATATTTATTTTCTTTGGAATGGAACAATGTATGGGACGTTGTCGCTATGTGGTTATTCTAATTCTTCCATACGGGGGTTGGCAGGCAGATCAAGACTATGAAGATCTTTCCACCCCTTTTTCACGGAAACTTATTTGGGCCAACGTGATAGGTGGTGAACCTATGGCCATCTTAGTGTCCAAGCTAATAGTGCAATATAATTACAAACAAATTGTATTTAAACATTTTATTAATTTATTGTCCTTAGGTTATAGACTATTATAAGGATTTATGCGATTCATGCGTTTCACTCAAAGTTAACAACGGATATTGGGAGCGAGATCTAAGACGGGAAGTATAATTATATGTTAAAAAATAATCATTCATATCATAGAAATTAGACCCTGCGCTTTTATTAAAAAGTAACCTGTTATAAAAACACTGCAATATATTAGTACTGTCACATATTCTGAAATTCTTCTAACGACCTTCGAGGACGAGTGGCTTACGCCGGTTTTCATGGAGTCGCCAGCTCTGAGGGATCCAAAAACTTTTTCTACATTTTCTCGGGTCTGGGAGTTTTGGTTCCTTCGGTATTCCGATTCATCCGTGCTTGAGGCACTTTGGGAACAGCAATGTACGTGATGTATCTGTCCCTTTCTATCTATGCATGTATTTATTTATTATTACATTGTATTTATTTATTATACACGCAATCGTTTAGGAGTTAGTTTTGATTAATATAGTGTTAGCTAACGCTCTTGTGAGCCGATAGCCAATAGATCTGTTTGATTGAATCTTGACACGTTTTCTATACTTGGTATAATGTCGGCCTCGGGTAAGTAAGATAATATCTTAGTATATTTCTCTTGAGTGCGTCGTTGTTTTACAACATTACAATAGGTAATGACATCTAAACATAGTAACGGAATACTTTCAGCAATGGAAAATTCTATTGAACTTTGATTTCCAACTTCGATTCGTTCTATGCATTATTTATACTCTCCATGTGAAGAGTTACTTAATCTAAAACTGCACCAGGTAAGTAATATTTATAGAAAAGACAAATATTACATCGGAAAGGGACTATTTATTATCCTATCATTGAAACAACAAAGAAATCCTAATATCTCCTGCATGAGGCGAACGTTATTAACACATTTTATTTATAGTTATTATTTTAGTTGTGTTTTTAATCGAATCTAGTCTGAAATAACAAACTAAATAAGCAAAATGATCTGAAAGCAAATTATTTATTAGGACTCATCTTTATAAACATTTATGGAAACCTTTTATTACATTAAACTCAGATGATTAATTTTCTCTTAAAAAGGTAACTAGAACACCAAGACATCGACAGACTTGAAATGCAGTTGTTATGTTGATAAACAAGATCTTCATATTAAAGTAACCATGAGATAATTGCAGTCTCTTTGCAAATCGATATTATTGATGTGATGATTTAACACGAAACAAAAGAGGTGACGCAGAATTACGTAAATGTTGCTTCGAGGCGCAGGCGCCGCTATCGTTGCAGTGAAAGTTTTTTAGTGATTAAATTCGAAATCCAGCAAAATCTTTGGCGAGCATAACGATGTCAATTTCAACCTCCATAATTTGTTTTACAAACATGCCTTAACGATCACCTCCAACCCGTGTCTAAGTAAAATTTTTACAAAATCTAACATCAATTTTCCGTAGCAGTTAAATTTATTAGGAGCAAAATATGTACATCATTTACTTCTTATAAATATTGATGTAATAAAATAGTAAATCTTTTACAAACTATCTTTGGTTTATAATGTATTAAATCTTACTAACAAAATTTAAACACAGATAACCTCAACTAAAATGTTATGTTATTAAATATTATGACATGAAATACTATCGTTGCAGTATACCACCTCCTTTCTCCCTGTGGTGACATAATGAACAAGGCTTCAAAATATATTTAGCTACCGACATATAGCGATTTAACTATCAACGTAAGAATACCAGAACTAAGGCATTTGCCATAACTCCTTTGGAATCTGGTACAAGGATCGCCAATCCGCTTGCCCAGTGTGATTAGACCCAACCATCCATTATGGGAGAATTCGCGACCTGCAGATCTCTTCCGTAAGGGAAGGTTTCCATACATATATACATAACGGCCTGTTCAGTCCACTGCAGGACATGGGCCTATCCCATAGGAAGGATTTGCCGTAATCGCCTCGCTTGGCTAGCGGATTGGCGATCGCAGTACCAGACCACTCCGACCTCAGACGCTGTTGCCTATCTTCGGTCTGATTATTTAAGTCTGATATTTTAAAGATGGCTATCCCGCCATCTATCGGGGCCATAACGATATTCAAGGTTGTTTTCCTTAGTAGCCTCTTACGACACCCACGGGAAGAAAGGGAGTGGTAATATTCTTATGCCGTTACCACATGGAAAAGGGAGGGTTTACTGTCCTGAAAATATACAGGCCGTTATGTATATCTTACATTACGTTTTGTATGCCTGTACGCATGTAATATTATGTGAATAAATGATACGATAAGTGCGACATTTAAGATAGTAGTACAATATCAACTTTCCGTAAAAAATTGTAATAATTTGCGCAAGTCCCTTTCATATACGGGGTATGTAGACAGTCCAGTATTTGCCTAGTTCTCTTTTTAAATGTACGAAACAGGAGAATGTATGTTTGGGATATAGAAAGTTGAACAAGCTCCATAGATAAATTTGATTCTAGAAAAAATCGATGTAATATTTTTACAATAAAACAAAATGTTTTTACTATACATAAGGACGAATGCCAGATTCTGTCGGTGAAGTTATTCTTTATTATATATAATTTTATTTTTTACTTACCTACGTAATAAGCCTATAGAAAAGATTGTTTTAAGGTAGAATTACAGTCTAAAAAACGTGTCCTGGTTTAAAATCATGATCGTCGGTGTGTACAAACTACACGAAGGAGAATAAATATAACAGGGTGATCAACATATTGTTTACATACATTAAGGTATAGATATTCTCGTAATGTACTCGTACTATTGATATGATGCAATGAATGTAGCAGATCTAATGTTGCGCGACTATGTTGTTAAACAAAGTTATTATAAAGAAAAAATATTATTAGATGACGCCATTTTGAATAAAAGACAACTATATTATGGCCATGAGCATTCTAGAAACTTTGCAATATGCGAAACGTTCTTGAACTGTAACAGGTACTCGTATAAACCCATCACAAACTTAAAACGATTTTAAATTTAATTTATTTATTTACAACTTTAGCTGCTTTGGGTTTATTAACGTTACATTAATTTATAACCCTCAATAATTATGTTATCTGTTTGATTTGTGTTAAAAAGACATATACTATAAATTACAGGTATAAAAACTTTTTAACGTACAGACACTAAGCCATGTATGTAAACAATACATTTTTATGGAGTCGCTAAAAGAAGAAGGATGTGACGCAAGGGCTATTGTTGTGTCCACTAAGTTGACTAGCCAATATCTACCTACTGACACTATATTGCGCTGTTTATGTTTTTCATTGTAGCTGGCGTTTTCCTTTTACTTGTGAACAGATATTTTGGTTGATAAAGATTTACCTTTGCAACCAAACACACCTAATTTTCTCACCTATCGGTAGCCATGACGGTGTATGTAGCTAGTAAGTTATATATCTTGGTTTCTCTCTTTTGACATTATCTCTCACACGATATATACGGAAACAAAATAGTGATATTATTTTTACGCCTATACTACACGGACAATTTTTTTATTAACACAAAATATAATATAGGTCTATAAAGTAGGACCCGAGATACAAACAGGTATATAAATCAGTATAAATAAAAATATATTTTGAATTATTAGGATGAGGGCTGATTTTTCAATTATCGATTAAAAAATATGCCTTTATCTTTATATTTATTATTATAAATAAATACACACATATACCAAATACAGAAGGACATAACAAATACATTCTTACACACATAATGAGTGACAATATCCTGAGACAATGTAGAAAAAGTGGTTTTCCGTCAACATAGATACAAAGCCCTATACAACGCCCGTCCGGGAAACAAACCCGGTACTTCAGAGATGACGACACCTTAAAAACCGGTGCGTTCTCCACTCTTCATGTAACGATTTTATAAACATTCTTATTTTTAAATCACAATTTCTGATTTGTTTTAGGATATACTTACCTCCTATCATCTATTTAGATTTAGCTGTCGGTGTGTCTTCGGCAAGGAGTAGGTGGAGCTATGACTTTTTTAAACTTCTTGATTTGAATTAGTCAATGAAGAATTTAACATTTTTATTGTATCTATGTGCACTCGCTTCCATTTCAAATTAAGATAATTTATGTCTATAAGTGAAGACTTGTTATTGGTTGTTATTAATATTATAAATTTTAGCTGTAAGTCTTCCTTAACACTAATAAATAAATAGAATTATAAGAGGAACTCTAAATTTTGTTTATTGTAACATCGCGTGTCATTTAGTAATTATTATAATAGATCCTTGGTTATGACAATAAGTGGACAACTACAATAGAACAATGAATTTCTCACATTTATGGGGACAGATCTCATAGTAGGCAGTTCTCAGTAACAAACTTACCTACGAACTTAGCTTATGTTTAATTCCTTTTACTCGACGCGATCCTATTGTTATTATTTATTGGTTAAATTATTTTAATCTAACCCTAACTAAACCAAGAGATCCGTTAAATCACGTTATTTTGGAATCTAAATAGGCTCAGTATTGCATTATTACTATTGACAATTTCAGCCCTCTGGTGATCATATTTCTCTCTAAAAGCCAGAACTAGAGAATAAATATATTTTAAATGATTGCCCAAAAGTCACACGGATAAGTTGGTTGATAAAAAACATTGCCAGGACTGTCGTGTTGATGATTTTCGTGTAGGTTCGGCAAATTCAAATGTTATTACTTCACCAGAAACTCCTTGTATTGCCAGTAAAATGAATCACGCGCATGTTACTTTGACATATTTTATTTCAAAGTCCTTTCGATTTAATCAGATATTTTAATAATAGAGATGGATTAATTTAAGCAATCAATCACATATTACAAAACTATAGTTTACAAACAGGGTACCTAGCGTCACCGGCCGCTTAACTATCGCAAGAGAGAAAGGCGCTTTCCCGCATTGATACGTTAGGTGACCCGTGAACCGTCATATTATTGTTTACGTCTTATCAAGTTTACAGAATGTAATGCACAAAACAATGACCTATTGCTTCAAAGAATAAAACTAAGGATTTCATCTTTTTAATATACTAAAATTTTAATCACTTTTAAGTTAATATCTATACATATGAGATTGTGTAATACCTACGTAGAAAATATTTTGTTTTCAAACGACATTTAAAATAAATTTGAGTAAATGTTTGAAAATAACAATTGGAAAGAAAGTCTATAAATGCAGTATAAACTGAAATAACGGATCTTACCGGTGGAGGTTCAGAAGCGCTGTACACTTCCGACGGTGGGTATTCCGGCTTCATGGTTATGGTAGCCATTGAATCTGGCTGATGCTCCTTCTCCATCACAAGATTGTATTTCTCACAAAAAAAAATATCTTTTCTGGGGTACGCGCGTATCGACTGACGTTCTAAACAGGAGTGCGGCAAGCAAGTGAACGGTATGGTAGAGCGTAGGCGCCGTGGTGGGGTTGGATGGTACAACGTTGCGTTCACAAGGAGATGGTGATTGTATGATGCATTGTTCGCTGTGCTAATGTTCAGCTTCATTTAAATATACCTTAGTATACACAAATAGACATAGATTACTAAATAAGCATCGAGAAAAATCCAAGCACCTTCATTTAAGACGTATTAAAACTTCGCGCTTTCGTTTCGAGACCAGAAATTGAGAGCTGATTTTTTATTTTTTTCTTAATTTTCATACTTTTATTAGCCTTTTACTTAATTTCCTCCCACAAAGAAATTAAACGTAAAAGTCAAATAAAAAACGTACTTATACTTGTAGTACAAGCTAATTTTGAAATAACCTCAACATCTGCTAAAAAAAAGGCTCAATTTGATACCTAAGTTATCTAACGACGAGGGCAATTTGATTCCGTAACTCATTTTTATAAATTTTAACTAAAATTGCATAATCAATTAATGACGAGGTGTATATAATAAACAAAGCCAAAAAAGAATAATAAAGTTAATGAAAGTCAAAGATAGACTAATAAGACAGAATACAGACTAATGCCCTTCCATATAAATATTTAAAATCCTATGCCTAGCTATTGTGCCTGGTTCTCAAAACAAATGGACTGTGATCAAGAGATTTACGATTATGAGAAAGAAATCAACTGTCTGCATCAGATTTTCCTTACGTAAAATTGAATCTTCGGTAATTCTCAAAGTCATTGAAATTAAATGGATTAGGTTGGTTTAAGTTTTAAAAAACATTCGTTTGACAACCTCCGTGGGCGAGTGGCGTACAATACGGTTTTCAAGGTGTCACCATGTCGAGATCCCGGGTTCGATTTCCGGCCGGACCAATGTACAAAAACCATATTTTCTACATTTTCTCGGGTGCCGTTGTTTGTGGTGCCTTCGTTATTTTCGATCCCCATAACACAAGTGCTTTAATATCTTATTTATTGTTATCTTACATATGGATCGGAACAATGTCTATGTACATTTTTATTATTTCATTCATTAAAACGCACTCTTACATCGACACAACAGTGCAATTACATTTATATATTTATTCGATCACATTTTGTAGGACATTGGTGCCCCAAATACTATACCATTATTATTCGCGTTAATGAAAAATTATTACATAAGAAAATAATTTTTGCTCGTTTCACATCACTGTCTAAAATTGGACAATAAAGAGAAATAAAGGTTATGTTTTTCTAGTGTGTATATTTGTTCTATTGCCTATTTCCACACTTACCTAAACGACTTGATGGATTTCTAAATAATGTGTCTTCGACACATCGACTTTAGTCTTCAGGCAATATGAGAATATGATTAACAAGTAACGTAATTAAAGATGAAGTGAAAGTGATGATTTCTTTCTTAACTTTTTGGTGTTAACTATTTTGTAATGACCCGATAGTCTAGGTTAAAGTGTGTGGGAGTTGTGACAAACATTAGTGTAATGATTATAAATGTAATCAAGTCAGGTGTGTTTATATTAGTTTATATAAATATTGAACCCTAAAATGGCGGTCCTAAAATAAGCTTCTATGCAGTGTGAATCTAAAGAATAAATATATCTAGACTTCTGACTATCCCTGTTCTCGGTTAACGTATACTCGACCCACCTTCCACCGAAGATATTTTTGGGACAACGTAACAGGTGGTGAGCCCGTCGCCGCCTTTATGTCCAAGCCAACGATATATTTCGTACAGACCTGAGTTCGGTCCCCAGGTGGCAGTACCAACTCGGGATCGAACTCAGGTCTCTTGACTGAAATTACGACCACCCAACCACTCGGCTATCGTGAGTTTTTTCACTCATTTATTTCTTTTTATACATATATATATTGTACTTCTAAAATATTAGAGTTCCCGTCAAGGTCGTATTTAATTTGATTATTTAATTTGTCGCCAGTTGATCATCTCAACTGAAAACAGTGTAAATTAAATTAAGTTCGGGATGTTGACCTAAATATTAAATTATGTTCGAAATGCAACAATGGGTATACGGTCGATAAAAAAGCTTTTTGTTAAAATAATGTTTAATATCTAACGATGCCTGAATGACGCCTTTAATGAGTGATATGAACAAAGTAGGTTCTAAGGACAAAATAAATCGCAATGAAGAGGGCGCGTCCCATCAACTACTAATTATTTATTGTAAACGTCACCAAGAAAATTTATTTCAAACGAAGAAGGTTTTTTCATGGTTCCAAACTACGCCTTGTTTAAACTGCTTCATCATTATGTATACTGGCTTAGTTCATTAAAGCTACACGTAAATCTAACTAAAATAAAAATTCTTCAATTTAAAAACTACAAGAGGAACAACAACATACAACAGCTCGGTAGTTGAAGAAGGGGATAACTACATTTCTTGGACTTAGAATAGACACTCGTTTAAATTGGAAATACCATATAGATAAAATAATTAAAAATATCCAGTTATTGCCATTTACTTTCCATTTATTCTGGCTCCACCTCTGCGTCTGTAACTAGAAACGCTTATTTTGGCTAAGTCTACCCGCGTCTATTGTATGGCATTTTGGAGCAATGCAAGTAATATTGGTGAAACATTTTTACTGCAGAAACGATGTTTTCGTATTATAGTTGGTCTAGAAAGGTCTTATTTTTGTTGGTCTTATTTAATCAATTTCTTACACTTACTGGTATTTATATTTTAGAGTTGAGCCAGTTTATTAAAAATTATTCCAATCTTTTTTAACATAAATCTTCTAAGCATCATAATTTATGGTTATGTTTCAAGAATAATTTAAAGATACCGAAAATCAAAAATAATACGTACGTGACTGCAACAAGAATGTTTAATCAATTGCCTAATAATATAAAACTAATGGAATTTCCTTTAAATTAATTTTAAAAACTGGTTGATACGTCGCGTATTTTACACTCTAAATAAATTTTTTTACCATAAGCATTAAATATAGTCAGTCCTTTTCTTTGTCTACTTTTTAATGTATCTCGTTTTGTTTTACTCATTATGATAAGGCTAAGTATTGTTACAACTAACAGGGCACGCCTGTCAGGGCAACTGTTGTCACATCTTACTTTGTTGTTACCTTTTTTTACTCAGTGATGCAATAAATTATTATTAATTTTATTAATTTAGAATTTGTTCAACAGTTTGGATTAACTTACTTACAAACTGGCATATTTAATTGGTTTTTATATAATCTGACGTTCTTGCCCGCCTAAATGTAGTTTTTTTAGTGTACCTTACCAAAAGTCATCAAAATCTGTTAAG